>CM055751.1:13425915-13460915 GCA_029465975.1 Dallia pectoralis
AGGACATAGAGAGGGAGAGAGAACACAGTTTAAGAGCGTGAGAACAGGAAGGAATAAAGAATGAAGGAGAGAAATAATGAAATCAAGGAAAAGCAAATGAGTCCAAATGCTGAATGGAATTCTATCCCTCCAATACGGGGTTAATGGTGGTGTGTGTGTGTGTGTGTGTCTGCGCGTGCGTGCGTGTGCGTGCGTGCGCGTGTGTGTGTGCGTGCGTGCGCGCGTGTGTGTGTGTGTGTGTGCGCGCGCGCGCGTGCGTGTGTGTGTTTGTGTGTGTGTGTGTGTGTGTGTGCGCGCGTCTGTGTGTGTGTGTGTGCGCGCGCGCGTGTGTGTATGTGTTGTGTGTGTGTGTGTGCGTGCGTGCGTGCCTGTCCTGGTTGGCCAGAGATGTGACTGTGGGAATTAGAGGGAGACCGTGCTGGCAGGTTAACAGGCTCGGCAGTAGAGCCAGAGGGAGAAACTGGTGCCAGAGGACTGTGGGACACACTAAAGCTTATTCAACTGGTGGCTGGAGAGAGAAAAGTCCAGAACTCACTGTGTCTGTACACACACACACACACACATACCCCTGCATGACGTGTGTGACCGCGCGTGTGTGTGTGTGTGTATGTGTGTGACTGTATGTATGTGTGTGTCATTCTACAGCTGACAAAGCACAGTAAATGACCTCAGTGGGTCCTTCCTGTTAGCTACACATCGCATCCTTGGCAGTTGAACGAGGTCCAGGCTTCAGGGTCTTTCTTAAAGATATTTTGTTATGCATTTACATGCTTTATTTTAGTGTGCTGAAATGCCGCAGACAGGAATCGAACCTGTGTGTTCACCAATCAATCAAACTTATTTTATAAAGACCTTTTTACAACTAAGTTGTCACAAAGTGCTTTTACAAACACCCAGCCTGAATCTGACAGAGCACACATCAACAAGTTGATAGACAGCGGCAAGGAAAAACTCCCTGGTGGGTCGAATTTAGGAAGAAACCTAGAGTACTAGGCTCTGAGGGGTGGCCAGTCCTCTTCTGGCTGTGCTGGGTGAACTTATAACTGTTCAGTTTAATAATTTCTAAATGCAGAGAGTCTTATAAATTAGTCCAGGTCAAATACAGTCAGAAAGGGACTACCAGGAGGGTTGAGGGTTTTGCAGATTGGAGGCCAGAGCTGTCAGGTAGCATCAGCTGCTCGTGGGGGGGAGGTGTCTCAGGTGGTTGGGGGCTTATGTTTGGGGGGTTTCTGTCAGGTTGCAGTAGGCTGGTGACACACTGCTTTCTCACAGAAAGAGGTGTGTGTGTGTTCTAAGATTTAACTGTGTCTCCATGATCTTGACCCTGGATACAGTTAAACATACTAGAACCCAGTAACCAGCTGTAGAAGTGGATCGCTGGTAGAGAAAAAACAGGTTGGAATCACAGGAGGCTGGGAAGGTGAGGCTCTGAATAATGTCTGGAATGTAGTGAAATGTTCACAGTATCTGAACATGGATGACACTTCTGGGAGCCTGTCCTCACAGACAGTCCGTAGTTGAAGTAGAGTCTCAACATAATCTCATAGAAATATTCCCAACTCGGTAGGTGGAAAACCAGGAGAGAAACTACAGTAGGTGGAATACCAGGAGAGAAACTACGGTAGGTGGAATACCAGGAGAGAAACTACAGTAGGTGGAATACCAGGAGAGAAACTACGGTGGGTGGAATACCAGGAGAGAAACTACAGTAGGTGGAACACCAGGAGAGAAACTACGGTGGGTGGAATACCAGGAGAGAAACTACGGTGGGTGGAATACCAGGAGAGAAACTACGGTAGGTGGAATACCAGGAGAGAAACTACGGTAGGTGGAATACCAGGAGAGAAACTACGGTAGGTGGAACACCAGGAGAGAAACTACGGTGGGTGGAATACCAGGAGAGAAACTACGGTGGGTGGAATACCAGGAGAGAAACTACGGTGGGTGGAATACCAGGAGAGAAACTACGGTGGGTGGAATACCAGGAGAGAAACTACAGTAGGTGGAATACCAGGAGAGAAACTACGGTAGGTGGAATACCAGGAGAGAAACTACGGTAGGTGGAATACCAGGAGAGAAACTACGGTGGGTGGAATACCAGGAGAGGAAACTACCCAGGAGAGAAACTACGGTGGGTGGAATACCAGGAGAGAAACTACGGTGGGTGGAATACCAGGAGAGAAACTACGGTGGTGGAATACCAGGAGAGAAACTACGGTGGGTGGAATACCAGGAGAGAAACTACGGTGGGTGGAATACCAGGAGAGAAACTACGGTGGGTGGAATACCAGGTGGGTGGAATACCAGGAGAGAAACTACGGTGGGTGGAATACCAGGAGAGAAACTACGGTGGGTGGAATACCAGGAGAGAAACTACGGTGGGTGGAATACCAGGAGAGAAACTACGGTAGGTGGAATACCAGGAGAGAAACTACGGTAGGTGGAATACCAGGAGAGAAACTACGGTGGGTGGAATACCAGGAGAGAAACTACGAATACCAGGAGAGAAACTACGGTGGGTGGAATACCAGGAGAGAAACTACGGTGGGTGGAATACCAGGAGAGAAACTACGGTGGGTGGAATACCAGGAGAGAAACTACGGTGGGTGGAATACCAGGAGAGAAACTACGGTGGGTGGAATACCAGGAGAGAAACTACGGTGGGTGGAATACCAGGAGAGAAACTAGGAGAGTACGGTGGAATACCAGGAGAGAAACTACGGTAGGTGGAATACCAGGAGAGAAACTACGGTGGGTGGAATACCAGGAGAGAAACTACGGTGGAATACCAGGAGAGAAACTACGGTGGGTGGAATACCAGGAGAGAAACTACGGTGGGTGGAATACCAGGAGAGAAACTACGGTGGGTGGAATACCAGGAGAGAAACTACGGTGGGTGGAATACCAGGAGAGAAACTACGGTGGGTGGAATACCAGGAGAGAAACTACGAAACCAGGAGAGAAACTACGGTAGGTGGAATACCAGGAGAGAAACTACGGGGGTGGAATACCAGTGAGAACACCAGTAATACCAGAGAGAAACTACGGTAGGTGGAATACCAGGAGAGAAACTACGGTAGGTGGAATACCAGGAGAGAAACTACAGTAGGTGGAATACCAGGAGAGAAACTACAGTAGGTGGAATACCAGGAGAGAAACTAGACCTCAGAAACAGAGACACAAACAGAGAGTTGTGTGTTTGTGTGTAGGGTTGTGTGTTTTTATGTGTAGTGTGTTTGTGTGTAGGATTGTGTGTTTGTGTGTATGGTTGTGTGTATTTTATGTGTAGTGTTGTGTGTTTGTGTGTAGGATTGTGTGCCAGGATGTGTGTTTGTGGTGAAGAGGTTGTTGGCATGGAAACAGTCTCAAGGAAGTGGTCGTTCCTGGCAGCCTGCCGCTGGCACCCGCCTCCACTGACTTCCTGTGTGCTGCGAGGCGAACGCACACACACACTCTCACACACACGCTCTCTGTCTGACACGCACACACACGCGGAGACACACAGACAGACGGAACTCACTCACACGGAACTCCCTCACACGGGGCTGGAGCAGGGCAGGGCGCTCGTCAGGAGAACGCCAAGCGAGAGAAAAAAAGAAAGAGGGAGGGAGTAGCAGCCGAGTTCAGCAAAGAGCAACACTTTCCCACAGTCTGGGGATTTGACACATGGCTCTTACACATTCCAGAGCCTGCGGCTGGCAGGGCCACGGCCCCCGGAGAAGGGAGGGGGGTTCCTCCTGACACACAGAACCAATGTGGAGTCATGAGAAGGAGGCGTGTGTGTGTGCGTGTGTGTGTGTGTGTGTGTGTGTGTGTACATGTCTCCCACACTGTTCCTTTTAACCCATTGCTGGACATCAGTTTTTTGTCTCAGACATTTGTTAGACAGGGATTTATGCCAGATAAGAGTGTGTGTGTGTGTGTGTGTGTGTTCTCCTTGTTAGTAATAAACTGACTGACAGTGTTTAACTGTGTGTTGCTAGGTTGGTTATGCTAAGCCAAAATGTCCCACAGTACACACACACACACACACACACACACACACATACAAGAGTCTCCAACTACAACTCTGATTTGTATCCAATTAGGAGATAAACAGTAGAAAGTCTCCAACCACAACTCTGATCTGAACTACAGAGCAGATGAATGAAGTGGAATGGTTTAACTCATTTTAACTCAAGTGCCAATATGGACGATCAATTTGGATGTCCTCTTTTTCTTTATTCTCCCCTCTCTCCTTCTCCTCTCTCCTCTCTCCTCTCTCCTCTCTCCTCCTCTCCTCTCTCCTCTCTCCTCCTTACTCTCAGGGTCAGGGTGAGAACATGTGAGTCTCTAAATGAGTTTAACAACAGAGACTGAGAGAGAATTCAGGAGAAAAGGTTGAGACAGTGAGTTGGGGTGTGAGACAGTGAGTTGGGGTGTGAGACAGTGAGTTGGGGTGTGAGACAGTGAGTTGGGGTGTGAGACAGTGAGTTGGGGTGTGAGACAGTGAGTTGGGGTGTGAGACAGTGAGTTGGGGTGTGAGACAGTGAGTTGGGGTGTGAGACAGTGAGTTGGGGTGTGAGACAGTGAGTTGGGGTGTGAGACAGTGAGTTGGGGTGTGAGACAGTGAGTTGGGGTGTGAGACAGTGAGTTGGGGTGTGAGACAGTGAGTTGGGGTGTGAGACAGTGAGTTGGGGTGTGAGACAGTGGAAGAGAGAAATGGCTAAATTAACCCTGTCTTTAATGGTGGACGAGAGCCACGAAACACGATCTACACTTCCTGCGGTGGGGGTTAAATGGTTATATTAAACTAATTTACTCCAGGAAGGGGCGTGTCCAGGAAGGGGAGGGTCAGAAGCGAGTCACCGTGGGAGCATGTCTGTTGAATTATGACCTTACCAAGGATGTCTGGTAAGGCCAACGATCCTGTCATGTTGCCGGGTCCTGTTGCCGGGTCCTGTTGCCGGGTCCTGCTGCCGGGTCCTGTTGCCGGGACATGTCCCTGCCGTGTAAAGTCTGTGCCTCTCATTTCCATTGTAACTGTGTTGTATCAGATTGTAACTGTATTGTTTAACATTTTAACTGTGTTGTAACAGATTTTAACTGTATTGTAACAGATTGTTTTGTATCAGATTGTAACTGTATTGTAACAGATTGTATCAATATTGTATACCATTATATCTGTATTGTAACAGTGCAACTTAATTGCAAATGTCCAGATTGACGTCAGAATCTCTTGAAACCTTCCTGTGTGCTTTAGTCGTGACACTGAGGATTACTGTCAGGTTGTCACGCACAGCTGCCTTTTGATCTGGGCGTGTGTGTGAGCGTGTGAGTGTGTGTGAGTGTGTGAGTGTGTGTGTGTGAGTGTGTGAGTGTGTGTGTGTGTGTGAGTGTGTGAGTGTGTGTGTGTGTTCGAGAGATCGAGGAAGCAAGGGTCTGTTTGGGGCCTCTGAGTTGTTTGTCGTGACGAATCAGGATGTGTGATATTTTTCAGAGGGGGGCAAAACGTCTCTTTGTTCCGGGCTGATCGGACAGCGCAGGTCCAGACCGAGACAAGATGCGCGGAACACGGCTAATTACACGCGGGTCCTCGCTCGCTCACACACTCGCTCACACACCCACTCACACACTCGCTCACACACTCGCTCACACACTCTTCCTCACTCGGCAGCCTGCCCTGAGTTTATGTGGTGAGGCCTTTGATGTTTCCTCTAAATGTTTTGTTCGGCACGGCAGGCGCTGGGTAGAACCCCAAACCCCGATACCCTGTGAACGACGAGGATTAGTTATTTCTTGAGTCCCTCTAATGAAGCCTGTTTGATGTGGAGTGCCCAATTACCATGCACTGCCTGAGACCCTGATGGGCTGCAGGGGCCTATCGGGGCCTAGAGGGGCCCGGGGGGGGAGGCCAGGGGGGGGCACTGGGAGGCCAGGGGGGGGCACGGTCTGGGGGCCAGGGGGGGGCACGGTCTGGAGGCCGGACCTTTCTACAGCCAACACCAGGAACCAACCACACCTCACAAAGGGCTCAGGACATTAAAGCTGCTCCCATGGAACATGGATTTAGGGCCCTGTCCGATCAAGGGCACTTGTTTTGACTAGGGTCTGTTGGGTGAAATGGAGTGGTCCATGTAGGGAATAGTGTACTGGTTGGGAATAATTTTTCAGAGACATAAAGGAACTGTTGAAATGTTGTCCAACCATTTGCAGGGTTTTCTAGACATGGGCCAATATTTGGTTTGTGGGAAGGAGGAGGTTCAGTTATGTTAGCACAAGGAACCTGAGAGATCTGCTGTGTGTGTGTGTGTGTGTGTGTGTGTGTGCGTGTGTGTGTGTGTGTGTTTAGGGCTTTGTAGGGGTGTGTGTCTGTGTGTTGACGTGTGTTTCATGTGTGTGATCTTGTGTGTGATCTTGTATGTGTCTGTGGTTAAAGCGTTACTGTGCATGTATGCGTGTGTGTGTGTCTGTGTATTTTTGTGCATGTTTATGCGTGTGTGCGTCGTTGTGAGTGTCTGCACGCGTTATTCGTTTGTAAAAAATGTTATTGCGTTTCTCTCTCTAGTGTCAGAACTTCACTTGTACACTCTCTTGGCTGTGTATTTGGGCGTGTGGGTTTGTTTTTCTGTTTGTATGTTTGTGCTTGTTTGTGTGTGTTTCATGTGTGTGTGTGTGTGTGTGTGTGTGTCTGTGTGTGTGTGTGTGTGTGTGTGTGTGTGTGTGTGTGTGTGTGTGTGTGTGTGTGTGTGTGTGTGTGTGTGTGTGTGTGTGTGTGTGTGTGTGTGTGTGTTTGGGTGAGTGTGTGTGTGTTTGTGTGTGTGTGTGTGTGTGTGTGTTTGGGTGAGTGTACGGGTGTGTCTGTGTGGGATCTTTGTGTGTGTTTGGGAGTGTGTGTGTGTCTTTGGTTAAAGCATTACTGTGCATGTATGAGTGTGTGTGTCTGTGGTTAAAGCATTACTGTGCATGTATGAGTGTGTGTGTCTGTGGTTAAAGCATTACTGTGCATGTATGAGTGTGTGTGTGTCTGCGTGTTTGTGTGCGTCTGTGTGTGTCTGTGTGTGTGTCTGCACGCGTTATTCCTTTGTAAATGTTTTTATTGCATTTCTCTCTCTAGTGTCAGGAGACGTCTCATGTGTATTTCAGCTACACACACCCGAACACACACACACACACACACACCATGTTTTCCCATGAAAACATTCACCACTAACAATAAACCTTCCGCCTATCCTAAACCCAAACCCAATGTCCGTACCCTAAACCCAACTAATATCTCTATTGGTCGAATTGGTGGTTTCCAGTATTACAATAAAATATAAACTTTACAGAAAGTCCTCTATATTTGTGCTGAGATTTTGATGTATTAGAACATTACATATTTTGGGGTTTGATCAAATACACTATCCAAATGAGCTGTCTGTTCTACTTCCTCCAGCACCTGTTGGACCTGATCCAAACACCGCTCTACAGGGTGGAGCCACATGCCATTTACAAATCACTTAGCTGTCTGTGTAACGACAGAAACTGGTTTCACCAGAGTATTGTTTTAACCACAGAACTTTGTTCTAAATGGCTTTATAAAATAAAATGTATTGATTGATTGATGATCAACTGCTATTAATAATTTGGCAGTCTGGCAATAACTGGGTGGTGGTTAAAGACTGACTGACTAACTAACTGTCTGTCTAACTGGCTGGCTGACTGGCTGGTTGGTTGGCTGGCTGGCTGACTGGCTGCCTAATTAGTTTGCTGACTGGCTGGCTTACCTGTATTCCAACTGGCTGGGTGGCTGTGAATTAAATGTAAGACGTTGTACCGATGGGAAAGAAGAGATGAAGCCAGTGTGGCAGCCAGCTGAATAGATAGAGAAGTGAGTCACAGAAACCCACAGAAACCCACAGAAGAAAGAAACCACAGGTGACACAGCAGCTTGGGTTGTGGTGGCGTGTTTATTCTGGTTGGTGAGACTGAGAGTTCCTGGGGTCTTTATTCCGGTTCTTTATTCTGGTTCTTTATTTTGGTTCTCTATTCTGCCTCTTTATTTTAGTTCTTTATTTTAGTTCTATATTCTGCCTCTCTATTCTAGTTCTTTATTCTGCCTCTCTATTCTGCCTCTCTATTCCGGTTCTTTATTCTGCTTCTCTATTCTGGTTCTGTATTCTGGTTCTCTATTCTGCCTCTCTATTCTGCCTCTCTATTCTGGTTCTGTATTATGGTTCTTTATTCTGGTTCTTTACTCCGGTTCTCTATTCTGCCTCTATTCTGGTTCTTTATTCTGGTTCTCTATTCTGCCTCTCTATTCAGGTTCTGTATTCTGGTTCTCTATTCTGCCTCTATTCTGCCTCTCTATTCTGGTTCTGTATTCTGGTTCTTTATTCTGGTTCTTTATTCTGGTTCTTTATTCTGGTTCTCTATTCTGCCTCTATTCTGGTTCTGTATTCTGGTTCTCTATTCTGCCTCTCTATTCTGCCTCTCTTTTCTGGCTCTGTATTCTGGTTCTTTATTCTTGTTCTTTATTCTGGTTCTCTATTCAGCCTCTCTATTCTGCCTCTCTATTCTGGTTCTGTATTATGGTTCTTTATTCTGGTTCTTTATTCTGGTTCTCTATTCTGCCTCTATTCTGGTTCTGTATTCTGGTTCTCTATTCTGCCTCTCTATTCAGCCTCTCTATTCTGCCTCCCTTTTCTGGTTCTGTATTCTGGTTCTTTATTCTTGTTCTTTATTCTGGTTCTGTATTCTGCCTCTATTCTGGTTCTTTATTCTGGTTCTCTATTCTGCCTCTATTCTTGTTCTTTATTCTGGTTCTCTATTCTGCCTCTCTATTCTGGTTCTGTATTCTGGTTCTCTATTCTGCCTCTCTATTCTGGTTCTTTATTCTGGTTCTCTATTCTATCTCTCTATTCTTGTTCTTTATTGTTGTTCTTTATTTTGGTTCTCTATTCTGCCTCTTTATTTTAGTTCTTTATTTTAGTTCTATATTCTGCCTCTCTATTCTAGTTCTTTATTCTGCCTCTCTATTCTGCCTCTCTATTCCGGTTCTTTATTCTGCTTCTCTATTCTGGTTCTGTATTCTGGTTCTCTATTCTGCCTCTCTATTCTGCCTCTCTATTCTGGTTCTGTATTATGTTCTTTATTCTGGTTCTTTATTCCGGTTCTCTATTCTGCCTCTATTCTGGTTCTTTATTCTGGTTCTCTATTCTGCCTCTCTATTCTGGTTCTGTATTCTGGTTCTCTATTCTGCCTCTATTCTTGTTCTTTATTCTGGTTCTCTATTCTGCCTCTCTATTCTGGTTCTGTATTATGGTTCTTTATTCTGGTTCTTTATTCTGGTTCTTTATTCTGGTTCTCTATTCTGCCTCTATTCTGGTTCTGTATTCTGGTTCTCTATTCTGCCTCTCTATTCTGCCTCTCTTTTCTGGCTCTGTATTCTGGTTCTTTATTCTTGTTCTTTATTCTGGTTCTCTATTCTGCCTCTATTCTGGTTCTGTATTCTGGTTCTCTATTCTGCCTCTCTATTCAGCCTCTCTATTCTGCCTCCCTTTTCTGGTTCTGTATTCTGGTTCTTCATTCTTGTTCTTTATTCTGGTTCTGTATTCTGCCTCTATTCTGGTTCTTTATTCTGGTTCTCTATTCTGCCTCTATTCTTGTTCTTTATTCTGGTTCTCTATTCTGCCTCTCTATTCTGGTTCTGTATTCTGGTTCTCTATTCTGCCTCTCTATTCTGGTTCTTTATTCTGGTTCTCTATTCTGTCTCTCTATTCTTGTTCTTTATTCTGGTTCTCTATTCTGCATCTCTATTCTGTCTCTCTATTCTGGTTCTGTATTCTGGTTCTTTATTCTTGTTCTTTATTCTGGTTCTCTATTCTGCCTCTTTATTCTGCCTCTCTATTCGGGTTCTTTATTCTGCCTCTTTATTCTGGTTCTTTATTCTGCCTCTCTATTCTGCCTCTCTATTCTGGTTCTTTATTCTGGTTCTCTATTCTGCCTCTCTATTCTGGTTCTTTATTCTGGTTCTCTATTCTGCCTCTCTATTCTGTCTCTCTATTCTGGTTCTTTATTCTGCCTCTTTATTCTGCCTCTCTGTTCTGGTTGTTTATTCTGGTTCTCTATTCTGTCTCTCTATTCTGGTTCTTTATTCTGGTTCTCTATTCTGCCTCTCTATTCTGGTTCTCTATTCTGCCTCTCTATTCTGTCTCTCTATTCTGGTTCTTTATTCTGCCTCTCTATTCTGCCTCTCTATTCTGGTTCTCTATTCTGCCTCTTTATTCTGCCTCTCTGTTCTGGTTGTTTATTCTGCCTCTCTATTCTGGTTCTGTATTCTGGTTCTCTATTCTGCCTCTTTATTCTGCCTCTCTGTTCTGGTTGTTTATTCTGCCTCTATTCTGGTTCTGTATTCTGGTTCTCTGTTCTGCCTCTCTATTCTGGTTATGTATTCTGGTTCTCTGTTCTGCCTCTCTATTCTGGTTCTTTATTCTGGTTCTCTATTCTGCCTCTCTATTCTGCCTCTCTATTCTGGTTCTTTATTCTGCCTCTCTATTCTGCCTCTCTATTCTGGTTCTTTATTCTGGTTCTCTATTCTGCCTCTCTATTCTGGTTCTTTATTCTGGTTCTCTATTCTGCCTCTCTATTCTGGTTCTTTATTCTGGTTCTCTATTCTGCCTCTCTATTCTGCCTCTCTATTCTGGTTCTTTATTCTGCCTCTTTATTCTGCCTCTCTGTTCTGGTTGTTTATTCTGGTTCTCTATTCTGTCTCTCTATTCTGGTTCTTTATTCTGGTTCTCTATTCTGCCTCTCTATTCTGTCTCTCTATTCTGGTTCTTTATTCTGCCTCTCTATTCTGCCTCTCTATTCTGGTTCTCTATTCTGCCTCTTTATTCTGCCTCTCTGTTCTGGTTGTTTATTCTGCCTCTCTATTCTGGTTCTGTATTCTGGTTCTCTATTCTGCCTCTTTATTCTGCCTCTCTGTTCTGGTTGTTTATTCTGCCTCTCTATTCTGGTTCTGTATTCTGGTTCTCTATTCTGCCTCTTTATTCTGCCTCTCTGTTCTGGTTGTTTATTCTGCCTCTCTATTCTGGTTCTGTATTCTGGTTCTCTGTTCTGCCTCTCTATTCTGGTTCTGTATTCTGGTTCTCTGTTCTGCCTCTCTATTCTGGTTATGTATTCTGGCTCCTTATTCTGGGTCATGGTCGGGTCTAGCTGCGTGCCAGCAGTGTCCTGTTTGCATCTGAAAGCACGCGACCGCTCGTCCCCGGAGGGCCCAGTTGTTTATTGTGCCGATCTTATCTGGCGCGTGCCTGAGCCGCCCTTTCCCACACTCTGACGGCACCACTGCCAGGGAGGGAGAGGGGTTGGGCGGGGATGGTGGGTGAGGAGGTGGGGTGTTCAGAGGGCCTCTGTCAACAGTACACTGACTTGACAGGCATGACATAATTTCCCTCAATACAGTTTTTCTCTTTCTCTCTTAAGACTCACCACAACGGGGCCTCTAATGTCACACAATTGTCTTTCATCACCAACCTCTCTCCCCCTCTCCTCTCCCCCCCCCCCTCCCCTCTCTCCCCTCCTCTCCCCCTCTCCCCCTCTCCCAACACTCTCCCCTCTCCCCCTCTCCCAACACTCTCCCCTCTTCTCCCTCTCTCCCCCTCTCCCCTCCTCTCTCCCCTCTCCCCCTCTCCCCTCTCCCCCTCTCCTCTCCCCCTCTCCTCTCCCAACACTCTCCCCTCTCCCCCTCTCCCAACACTCTCCCCCTCTCCCCTCTCCCAACACTCTCCCCTCTCCCCCTCTCCCAACACTCTCCCCTCTTCTCCCCTCTCTCCCCCTCTCCCCCCTCTCTCCCCTCTCCCCCTCTCCCTCTCCCCCCCTCCCCCTCTCCTCTTCCCTCTCCTCTTCCCTCTCCTCTCCTCTCCCCCTCTCCCCTCCCCCTCTCCTCTCTCCTCTCCCCCCCCTCTCCCCTCTCCCCCTCTCCCCTCTCCTCTCCTTTCCCCTCTCCCCTCTCCCCCTCTCCTCTCTCCCCCTCTCCCTCTCTCCCCTGTCCCCCTCCCTTTTCCCCCTCTCCTCTCCCCCTCCCCTCTCCCCTCTCCCCTCTCCTCTCCCCTCTCCCTCTCCCCCTCTCCTCTCCCCTCTCCTCTCCTCTCCCCTCTCCCCCTCTCCTCTCTCCCCCTCTCCCTCTCTCCCCTCTCCCCTCTCCTCTCTCCCCATCTCCCCAGCTCCCCTTATGACATGTCCCCCTGCCCTCCCTTGTGCAATTCACTTTGATTAGGGATTATTATGAATCCTCACCCCCTCCCCCCCGCCCCAAACAGGACGTATGGGGCCAACATGGCAGACATGTTTCAGAGATCAAATGGTGTTTCCCAGTTTAGTCAAATACAGGGTTTTTCTGTAGACGTGGGTGGGATCAGTTCACCTGAAAATGATTTATATTGTGTGAACCTAATATGTAAAAAATATAGAGACCAAAGGGCAACAAACAAACATAATGCTCCTAGTCAAACATTTACCTTGGAGGGAAGACCTCGTGCCCCCCTGGAGAGAAGAACTCGTGCCCCCTGGAGAGAGACCTCATGCCCCCTGGAGAGAAGAACTCGTGCCCCCTGGAGAGAGACCTCATGCCCCCTGGAGAGAAGAACTCGTGCCCCCTGGAGAGAGACCTCATGCCCCCCTGGAGAGAAGAACTCGTGCCCCCTGGAGAGAGACCTCATACCCCCCTGGAGAGAAGAACTCGTGCCCCCTGGAGAGAGACCTCATGCCCTCCTGGAGAGAAGAACTCGTGCCCCCTGGAGAGAGACCTCATACCCCCTGGAGAGAAGAACTCGTGCCCCCTGGGGGGAGAACTCATGCCCCCTGGAGAGAAGAACTCGTGCCCCCTGGAGAGAGACCTCATGCCCCCCTGGAGAGAAGAACTCGTGCCCCCTGGAGAGAGACCTCATACCCCCCTGGAGGAGGCCTTGTGCCCCCTGGAGAGAGACCTCATGCCTCCTGGAGAAAGACCTCATGCCCCCTGGAGAGAAGACCTAATGCCCCCTGGAGAGAAGACCTCATGGCCCCTGGAGAGAGACCTCATGGCCTCTGGAGAGAAGACCTCATGGCCTCTGTGTACCTGTTGGAGCTACATCTCAGACATGAATTAGTACATGTTCATCTAAATGAAAGGAGTGTATTTAGAAAAGGTATTCAGGTTTACAAGCTGTAGCCAATGTTTCCAGTTGCTATGACACTTTTCTCCAATGAATCAGGATAAAGCAGATTCATGTGAATAGTGACACCTCAGAAATTGAAAATGTGTTTGTGTGTTGGATTCCTTCTCTGAGAACAGGGGGAGGTGCCAGAGCAGAGCAGGAGGAAGCACTGCAGTCGTCCAGCAGGTAAACCCTGCACCTCCCCCTGCACCTCCCTCCTGCGCCTCCCCCCTGCGCTTTCTTGTCCCTCCAGGGCCAGGGAAGGCTAGGGCAGAGGGGGGTGATAAGGGAGGCGTCCTCCCCCACAGCCGGAGCGGATCAATGCATCCAGCCTCCACGCACCCCCCCCCCCGGCACTCTGTCTGAGGAGGAGAGGAGGAGACGGGGGTAGGGAGGGAGGGAGGTGATTGATAGGAAATATAGACTGACTCCCTCTCTCACACACACAGCCAGGCAAGGCTCCTGCTCGTCTGTGTGGGGGGCCCTGAAGGCGTCTGGGACCTCTGTGCCCTACCCTTCCTCTTCATCACACACACACATGGAACACACAGATTGAGGAATGAGGAGGAGAGAGGAGGGAAGAGGAGAGAGGAGAGAGGAGGACGGAGGAGGAAAGGAGGAGAGAGAAGGATAAGATTGTTCTTGGCTACGTACTACATTTGGTCTTCATCATCATCATGATCTCGTCTCCATTCCAAAACCAGGTCCCTTAGATTCTCACCAGGTCCCTCAGACTCTCACCAGCTCCCTCAGACTCTCACCAGGTCCCTCAGACTCTCACCAGGTCCCTCAGACTCTCACCAGGTCCCTCAGACTCTCACCAGTTCCCTCAGACTCTCACCAGGTCCCTCAGACTCTCACCAGCTCCCTCAGACTCTCACCAGGTCCCTCAGACTCTCACCAGCTCCCCCAGACTCTCACCAGGTCCCTCAGACTCTGACCAGGTCCCTCAGACTCTCACCAGGTCCCTCAGACTCTCACCAGGTCCCTCAGACTCTCACCAAGTCCGTCAGACTCTCACCAGGTCCCTCAGACTCTCACCAGGTCCCTCAGACTCTCACCAGGTCCCTCAGACTCTCACCAGGTCCCTCAGACTCTCACCAAGTCCGTCAGACTCTCACCAGGTCCCTCAGACTCTCACCAGGTCCCTCAGACTCTCACCAGGTCCCTCAGACTCTCACCAGGTCCCTCAGACTCTCACCAGGTCCCTCAGACTCTCACCAGGTCCCTCAGACTCTCACCAGGTCCCTCAGACTCTCACCAGGTCCCTCAGACTCTCACCAGCTCCCTCAGACTCTCCAGTATGTTTGTACAGAAGCACTAGCAGCTCCTCTGCTTCTGTGTGGATAGGATCACTACAGTCTACTGGCTTTAACAACATAAAGGGAAAGATCTTCATAATTAGTGAATTATCTAATTACTCCCAACTCGACACACACTGACTAGCATGGTGTGTGTGTGTGTGTGTGTGTGTTTGTCTGTGTGTGTGTGTGTGTGTGTCTCTGTGTGTGTGTAGGGCAGCGCTTCAACAAGATGCGTGTTTTTACCTGCCTAGCCCTCAGCCTCGCACCTGGTCTGCCATCCAGCCCTCCCTTTACAGGGCGGGGCCTCGGGCGGGGCTTATCATCAGTGCTGTGTGCGTGTGTGTAACAGTGCTGTGTGTGTGTGTATCAGTGCTGTGTGTGTGTATCAGTGCTGTGTGTGTGTGTGTGTGTGTGTGTGTGTGTGTGTGTGTGTGTGTGTGTGTGTGTGTGTGTGTGTGTGTGTGTGTGTGTGTGTGTGTGTGTGTGTGTGTGTGTGTGTGTGTGTGTGTGTGTGTGTGTGTGTGTGTGTGTGTGTGTGTCTGTGTGTGTGTGTGTGTGACAGGTATGTAGTGGCAAGTCTATATGGGTATTCTGTGTAAGGATGACATCCCTCCCTCATTTCCGTTTCTCCCTCTCTCCCACGTCCTTCCTTTCTCTCTCCCTCTCTCTCCCTGTTTCTCTCTCCCTCTCTCTCCCTGTTTTCTCTTCCTCTCTTTCCCTCCTCCTTTTCTTTCCGTCTCCCTCCGGATCAGGCAGGAAGATCACACAGTCACTCTGTCACAGTCTCTCACGTCAGGTTCTGCAGCATGTCCACTAATCTTTGATCACTAATCTCTGTAACATTCATTATAAACTGGTGCTTTGTACACCACGGGTCAACCATGGCGTTCCCAGGACAATTAAAGTTACTTAGATGTTGAAAAAAGGTTGGGCAAAAAGAGGAAGAAAAGAGGAAGAGAAGAAAAGAGGAAGAGAAGAAAAGAGGAAGAGGAGGGGTTTAGGGTCGGACAGACTGGGTAGAGCAGACTGGGTAGAGGGAGGGGCTTAGTGTCAGGCAGACTGAGTAGAGGGAGGGGTTTAGGGTCAGGCAGACTGGGGATCCTCTACTCCCTCCTCCGTTTCTCCTCCATTTCTCCTCTGTTTCTCCTCTAAGCCCCTCCCTCTACCCAGTCTGCTCCGTTTCTCCTCCTTTCTCCTCTGTTTGTCCTCCGTTTCTCCTCCTCTCATTCCCACTGGGGAGTAATTGGCTGATGTGTGGGATAGGCGACACTGTTGTACCTCCCAGTAAGCTTCTGCAAATCCCTCCCAGCCGCTACCAGGCTTTAATAGAGTCCCTGCGGCCCAAATGGACCCCTATGCTCTACAGAGTGCACTTATATTGGCCTACAGGTTGGTTCTACATAGGGAATAGGGTGGAATCTGGGAACCGTCCTACATCTGACTGCTTCTTTACTTCTAGCCAAGCGTGACCGCTACGGGGGAGTTGAGATGGCCGCTGGGCACGTCGCTTTGTCCGGACTGGGAGTTTGGGGACACTGGGAGTTTGGGGGGCTGGGGACACTGGGAGTTTGGGGGCTGGGGACACTGGGAGTTTGGGGGCTGGGGACACTGGGAGTTTGGGGGGCTGGGGACACTGGGAGTTTGGGGGGGCTGGGGACACTGGGAGTTTGGAGGCTGGGGACACTGGGAGTTTGGGGGCTGGGGACACTGGGAGTTTGGGGGGCTGGGGACACTGGGAGTTTGGGGGGCTGGGGACACTGGGAGTTTTTGAAGATAACAGGTAACAACAGCTTTCTTCTTATCAGTAGAACGGCCTCTGAAGTGGGTCATTTGACAGTTGCCCAGTGGATCTGTTAGTCCTGTTTAATCCAGTTTAACCCCTGACTGACCCTTAACCTCACCATGTAGCTGGCTGGGCAATGACCTGAGCACCAACCCAAAGCAATGTCACTCCAAACCAACTCGCAGCAGCACCTCTGGCACTGTATGTTGAAGTCACGAGATCTAATAGTTAGCTTTAGGTGCTGGAGGTGCTAGGTAGCCTAGCAGGTAGCCTAGCAGGTAGCCGAGTAGGTAGCGTAGCTGGTAGCC
Source organism: Dallia pectoralis (assembly GCA_029465975.1). NCBI lineage: Eukaryota > Metazoa > Chordata > Actinopteri > Esociformes > Umbridae > Dallia > Dallia pectoralis. Next base: position 13,442,471 of record CM055751.1, read on the forward strand.
TAGCAGGTAGCGTAGCAGGTAGTCTAGTAAGTAGCCTAGCATGTAGCCTAGCAGGTAGCCTAGCAGGTAGCCTAGCAGGTAGCCTAGTAAGAAGCCTAGTAAGTAGCCTAGCAGGTAGCCTAGCAGGTAGCCTAGCAGGTAGCCTAGCATGCAGCGCATCTGAACTGTAAGACAACATGCCTGGTAGAAGTAAAGATAAAAAACAATAGGTAGCCTGGTTATTGTTACTGCTCTGTTGTAAATATTAACAGTAGGATGTGGTAGGGGTGTGGCTGCTTGACCTCTGACATGACTGGACATTTTCATTAGCTTCTCCAAGTCATGATTTACGCTAGAGATAACGGGCTTGGTTTTATTGAATGGCCATTCACAGGGTCACAACCCAACGATAGGAGAGAAAAATCTATATGGCAACAATGTTTATTAACTATAGACCTCAGGCTCAATGAACCCCACCAGCAACCACACCTGATCTGGATACTGACTGGTCATCCCAACATAAAACATTACTAACGTAGCCAAATAAGGTCACATCCTGTTATGTTATTGACATATTTGAGGTTCACAAAGATAACCTGTACATAATATTACAGCTCCTCTTGTATTGAGGAAGAAAACATGTTTGTGGAAGGTTTTTAATGTGTTGTTTTAAGATCTCAGTTTTTTTTAGATCTCTTGTTATGAGTCGATAGTCTTTCATTCACTAATATGCGGCTGGTGGTTTTTGTTCTGGACTGAGTGTGCGGAGAAGTGAAACTCGTGTCAAGCCTATAGCCAGACGAAACCAAGGCTGGCAAATAGAACAGGTTCCTTTACAAATAGCATCCTATTCCCTTTATAGTTCACTACTTCAACGGGGTAACTTGGGACCAGTGCTGTGGTGAACACATCCTACGACAGAAAGTGATGCCAGCGTCTGGCACGTTGTCAGGGAAACAGCAGGGTGGAGTTGGGCAGGGTGGGACAGACAGACGGAGAGACGGAGAGACGGAGAGACGGAGAGACGGAGAGACGGAGAGAGAGGGGCAGATATGGTATGAATATGGCCACAGGGAAAAGACCTCTGTTAGGGGATGGCAAGGTGATACCTGGTGTGGAATGTGTTAGCAATGAGGTCATGTGTGTGTGTATGTGTGTGTGTGTGTGTGTGTGTGTGTGTGTGTGTGTGTGTGTGTGTGTGTGTGTGTGTGTGTGTGTGCCTGTTTTATGTGGGAGGTAAATCAGGTTTCAAAGGAAACTCAGCCGCCATGCCTCTTAGTGGGCCAGATGGTGATGTCATGGGAACTTCCTGGGGCTTCTGGGTAAGGTGAACCAATCCAAGCATAAACATCACAACAGGAGGAATTGTGTCTGGTTAACCAGCTCACCTGCTCACCTGTAATTTGAGTGTGACATGAAAACGTGACTTTTGAAGTTCTGAATAGAAGTGGAACACAAAAGCTCCCACAGGGTTTGTATGGGATTGGGTTGTTCTATCTAACCCTGTATGATATTACGTTTGGAAAAAAATAAATACACATGTTCTCCTGGTTCTCCAATGCTCCTCACCTTTACTCCAACCTACCCCCCTACCTCACCTTTACTCCAACCTACCCCCTACCTCACCTTTACTCCAGCCTACCCCCCTACCTCACCTTTACTCCAACCTACCCCCTACCTCACCTTTACTCCAACCTACCCCCTACCTCACCTTTACTCCAACCTACCCCCTACCTCACCCTTTACTCCAACCTACCTCACCTTTACTCCAACCTACCCCCTACCTCACCTTTACTCCAACCTACCCCCTACCTCACCTTTACTCCAACCTACCCCCCTACCTCACCTTTACTCCAACCTACCCCCCTACCTCACCTTTACTCCAACCTACCCCCTACCTCACCTTTACTCCAACCTACCCCCCTGCCTCACCTTTACTCCAACCTACTCCCCTACCTCACCTTTACGCCAACCTACCCCCTACCTCACCTTTACTCCAACCTACCCCCGTACCCCACCCTTCTACCCCACCCCTCAACCCCACACCTCTACCTCACCCCTCTACCCCACCCCTCTACCCCACACCTCTACCTCACACCTGTACCCCACACCTCTACCCCACCCCACACAGCCTACTCCCCTCTGCGTCCCGTTGTTGTCCAGTTAAAAACACATCACCAGGGTGGGCCCAGTTGAAAAAGATGCACAGACAAATGGGATAAACACATTCCTGTGAAGCTGAAAATAGGGAGCTGAGTATTGCCTCTATTATGCAGTAACGTTCTGAGTCTTTTCCCAACACCTCAGATCTCGCAGGCAGCAACCACTTGACCTTTCCATTAACCAAAGGAATATGACAGGCGTGAAGCTGCCGAGGAAAAGAGAGAGAGAGGAAGAGAGAGAGAGAGAGGGAGAGAGAGAGGGAGAGAGGGGGAGAGAGGGGGAGAGCGATAGAGAGAGAGAGAGAGAGAGAGAGAGAGAGAGCGAGGGAGAGAGAGAGGGAGAGACACAGAGAGAGAGAGAGAGGGCAGAAGACAAAAGCTGCAGCCTGCCACCAGATACAATCAACGTCACTCATCATATTCCCATGGGGACAGTTTGATTTCCACTTTTCAAATTAGCCGTTTATTTCGGTCATGATTATAGAGCAGGAGATCACAGCAATGCCCACCTCCTGTTCTCTCAAACAAACCCAGTGGAAGAAACAGAGATATAATAGAACAAAATAGATAGAACAGATAGAACAAATATAAAAGAACAAAAAGAACCAAAATGTAAGGAGGGTAAAGAGGAGGTGGACTGCCTGTTTCTCTGCTCTGGCCCAATAAACGTGGATTGCCTGTTTCTCCACTCTGGCCCAATAAAGGTGGACTGCCTGTTTCTCCGCTCTGGCCCAATAAAGGTGGACTGCCTGTTTCTCCGCTCTGGCCCAATAAAGGTGGACTGCCTGTTTCTCCGCTCTGGCCCAATAAACGTGGGCTGCCTGTTTCTCCGCTCTGGCCCAATAAAGGTGGACTGCCTGTTTCTCCGCTCTGGCCAAATAAAGGTGGGCTGCCTGTTTCTCCGCTCTGGCACAATAAAGGTGAACTGCCTGTTTCTCCGCTCTGGCCCAATAAAGGTGAACTGCCTGTTTCTCCGCTCTGGCACAATAAAGGTGGACTGCCTGTTTCTCCGCTCTGGCCTACTAAGGTCTTGGACAATATGGGGTTAGCTCAATATCTTGCATTAAATGTTCAGCGAATACAGTTCATCCACATCCATCTCAAACCAACACGCTTTTAATCATTCAGTCCAAATGCTCTCTCAGCTCCCAATACGCTAACGCAGGTAGACGTACAAACCATATTTATATAAATATCAACCAGACTTTAATGAAGTAGACACTTATTTTTCCATATAGTGAAGCGTCTCTTTAATGTGACAGACAGAGAAACTCCAACACTCCGGTGAAGGTGTTGCTTGTTTATGGTGAGTGCGGCGCTAACTAGCTGGCACATTTCAAATCACAGGAGTCTAAACCAAAGGTCCTCTTTGTTGACAATACAAGGGAGGTGAGCCTTTGAAGAGGACGGGCCTGTTTCAACTGACAGGCATAAGTCCCAGTGTAATCATTCTCTATTAGGGGCTGGTTTAGTGTAAACAAACTGGCTATCTCTCCATGGTTTCATCCCGTCATATCAGCCACATCAGATACATTATAGACCACATTTGGGTTTGTTTCACCCATTACTGAATTCCCTAATGCCAAAATATGGACTGCTACAGTACAGGGATAATGACAGTCTTCTGTATTCTCATCCTACCGTGTCATAACAAAACTGATTGGCTCAAACGTATATTGAACATTGAACAAAAGGAAATTCCACAAAGCACCGTTTAACAAGGCACAGCTGTTAACTGAAATGCATTCCAGGTGACCACCTCATGAAGCAGGTTGAGAGAACGCTGTAAGTGTAAACTGCTCTTATCATGGGCAAAGGCTGGCGACTTAAAAAAAAAATGTGTCCCCAAAAAATGTTCATAGTTTTAACTATTTATTCAAAAATGCAGAAATTGTTTTAAATATAAAAAATATTTTTGTAACATGTAAATATATAAATAGATAAAAATAAATAAAAACATCTATATCATATCAATCCATTATCTGCTGGCATATTATTACACTCATCTGCTGCAAAATGCTTTCTCCCTCCACTAACGGCTGTTTGTTTCTACCAACGTAAGTCCTGAACGAGATTCAGAGCACGGCTTCTTACTTGCAACTTACTTACTTGCAAGGCCAGCAAGTGAATCGAGTGTTCCACCCTGTGTCAAAATGATTGGTCTAGAAAGAAAATTAAACTTACATTAAAAGCAGCCCTGATTGGTTGAGACACTGATGTCCATCTCCATGTAGTTTTAAAAAATATGCACTCACTGATATAAGTCACTCCGAATATGAGCACCCGCTGAATGAGGAGAAAAGCTAAATCCAAGGACATTTGTTTGAGGACAACTTGTTCTAGAACATTCTACATCTCCATGCTACTCCTCTTAGAGCTTTCAACTGTAAACACAAATTGATGTGGTGATTGGAGATTTATTTGTTAATTCAGAAGAACTAGAGAACAATTGATGTGCCTATATATTTGTCAGTTTCTCCTGCCTTTTGTCCATCCAGTACATCTAATCTGACATCCATTTTGTGGTTTGATGGTGATGATATGAGTGCTTGATGGCTGATATCAGGAGAGATACCAGTCATCTTGATTACTTCACATTTGCATTTGGCTTCTTCTAACAGCAGCAGTCTTGTATTCCCAGTTCACACCGCGGGCTCTATCGGCGAGCTCTATCGGCGGGCTCTATCAAACTGCAGAGAAACCCACAGACATGCACAACACACCAGGGTCTCTCGTCGACCAACACACACACACACACACCTTCCCTCCCCCTGACCCCTGCCCCTAAACGAGCTGCAGCCTCCCCCTCACATGCAAATGCAGACCCTGCTCCGAGAGGCATCAGAGAACGAGGGAAGGAGGGAGGTTGGGAAGGAGGGAGGAAGGGAACGGAGGAAAGAGCCCCCTGAAGGCAGAGCGAGCTCCCCAGTCCCAGAAGAAAGAGAGCGGCAGGCAGAAAAGCCTCTGGTCCGTACAGCTTAGCATGAGCTGGTTTCATTCTCTCTCTTAGCCAGCCAAACACATCGTGCCAGTGCCAATGTCTGCCGGGCTGACGGTGACCTGCGCTGATCTGTGTGTGTGTGTGTGCTTGTGTGTGTGTGCTTGTGTGTGTGTGCTTGTGTGTGTGTGCTTGTGTGTGTGTGCACGCGTGAGTGTGTGTGACTGAAGTCACTATGAATCATTGCCTATGTTTTTTCCCCTTGCTCCCAGGCCACTTCAGGCCTTCGGCTCTTTGCGCTGTGTGTTTGTGCTGATGTGTTGGGGTGTGTGTTGGGGTGTGTGTTGGGGTGTGTGTTGGGGTGTGTGTTGGGGTGTGTGTTGGGGTGTGTGTTTGTGCTGATGTGTTGGGGTGTGTGTTGGGGTGTGTGTTGGGGTGTGTGTTTGTGCTGATGTGTTGGGGTGTGTGTTGGGGTGTGTGTTGGGGTGTGTGTTGGGGTGTGTGTTGGGGTGTGTGTTTGTGCTGATGTGTTGGGGTGTGTGTTGGGGTGTGTGTTGGGGTGTGTGTTTGTGCTGATGTGTTGGGGTGTGTGTTGGGGTGTGTGTTGGGGTGTGTGTTTGTGCTGATGTGTTGGGGTGTGTGTTGGGGTGTGTGTTGGGGTGTGTGTTTGTGCTGATGTGTTGGGGTGTGTGTTGGGGTGTGTGTTGGGGTGTGTGTTGTGGTGTGTGTTTGTGCTGATGTGTTTGTGCTGATGTGTTTGTGCTGATGTGTTGGGGTGTGTGTTGGGGTGTGTGTTTGTGCTGATGTGTTGGGGTGTGTGTTGGGGTGTGTGTTTGTGCTGATGTGTTGGGGTGTGTGTTGGGGTGTGTGTTTGGGTGTGTGTTGGGGTGTGTGTTTGTGCTGATGTGTTGGGGTGTGTGTTGGGGTGTGTGTTTGTGCTGATGTGTTGGGGTGTGTGTTGGGGTGTGTGTTGGGGTGTGTGTTGGGGTGTGTGTTTGTGCTGATGTGTTGGGGTTTGTGTTTCAGAGGGGTGCATGGCGATGCCGTCTCCATCTGGAGTCACTCCAAACTCCGTCTTCGTACTTCTCTGTGCTTGGAGTATCTCTCAGTTCTTCTCTTCCTCTGTTCTATCAATCACTTCTTTGATCTGCTTCCCTCTATTTGTTTGTCTCTCTTCTTTCCTCTGACTCTGTCTATAGATGTCCGTCTGTCTTTATATTTATCTCTGCATGGCTTTGTCTTTCATTCTGCCACATCCGTCTTTCTCATTTCTTTCTGTTTGTCTTTTGGTATTTCTCGGTCTTTTCTGCATCTTCTCTCAGGCAGCGAGGACAGTTCCTACTGTACTCCTATTGAACGCACACAGGTTAGTTCAGCATAATTGGGGTTCCCTAATTAAACCTATCTAGGAATGTCTAAATCTAATTAATTGCAATTATCTCCCTGTTCAGTAGAAAAGGGAAACCTACTGCAGCTGTTGTGGAATTAACACCACCACTAACCCCACCCCTAACCCCACCCCATTCCCCACCCTTAACCACACCCTTTATCCCGCTTTCTACTCCACCAAATACCCCACTCCTTCCCCCACCCCTTTAACCACTCCCTAACCCACCCCTTACCCCACTCCCTACCCTGCCCCTTACCCCGTCTCTGACCGCACCCCTAACCTCACCCCTTACCCCTTACCCAACTCCCCACCCCTTACCCCACTCTCTGCCCCGCCCCTTACCCCGTCTCTGACCCCACCCCTTACCCCACTCTCTGACCCCTTACCCAACTCCCCGCCCCTTACCCCACTCTCTGCCCCGCCTCTTACCCCGTTCTGACCCCACCCCTTACCCCACTCTCTGCCCCTTACCCAACTCCCGCCCCTTACCCCACTTTACCCCCGTCTCTGACCCCGCCCTCTCCACAACTATCAGCAGGACTGGTTGGCAGACCCTCCCCCCTGCTCCCCCGGCTAACACATTAAAGCACAAGCTGTCTATGATAGTGAGGCAGATTGGCTGTGATCTCAATATCTCCCACTTTCACACGTACTTTAGCCCCACAATCAGACGCTCTTATTGTATTATGGCAGTGGCCTCATAAAGATATGGACGAGAATGGGAGGAGACAAAAAGAAAGAGGGAAGAAAAGTAAAATATAGAGGGGAGGGAGATAGAAGTGGAATGTGTGAGAGAATGGGTGAGAGAGGAATAAGATAAAGACATGGGTGGGTGGGAGGGAGAGATGGGTGAGAGAGGAATAAGATAAAGACATGGGTGGGAGGGAGAGATGGGGGAGAGAGGAATAAGATAAAGACATGGGTGGGAGGGAGGGAGAGATGGGTGAGAGAGGAATAAGATAAAGACATGGGTGGGAGGGAGGGAGAGATGGGTGAGAGAGGAATAAGATAAAGACATGGGTGGGAGGGAGAGATGGGGGAGAGAGGAATAAGATAAAGACATGGGTGGGAGGGAGGGAGAGATGGGTGAGAGAGGAATAAGATAAAGACATGGGTGGGAGGGAGGGAGAGATGGGTGAGAGAGGAATAAGATAAAGACATGGGTGGGAGGGAGGGAGAGATGGGTGAGAGAGGAATAAGATAAAGACATGGGTGGGAGGGAGAGAGAGATGGGTGAGAGAGGAATAAGATAAAGACATGGGTGGGAGGGAGAGATGGGGGAGAGAGGAATATGATAAAGACATGGGTGGGAGGGAGAGATGGGTGAGAGAGGAATAAGATAAAGACATGGGTGGGAGGGAGAGATGGGTGAGAGAGGAATAAGATAAAGACATGGGTGGGAGGGAGAGAGAGATGGGGGAGAGAGGAATAAGATAAAGACATGGGTGGGAGGGAGGGAGAGATGGGTGAGAGAGGAATAAGATAAAGACATGGGTGGGAGGGAGAGATGGGGGAGAGAGGAATAAGATAAAGACATGGGTGGGAGGGAGAGAGAGATGGGGGAGAGAGGAATAAGAAAAAGACATGGGTGGGAGGGAGAGAGAGATGGGGGAGAGAGGAATAAGATAAAGACATGGGTGGGAGGGAGGGAGAGATGGGGGAGAGAGGAATAAGATAAAGACATGGGTGGGAGGGAGAGAGAGATGGGTGAGAGAGGAATAAGATAAAGACATGGGTGGGAGGGAGAGATGGGTGAGAGAGGAATAAGATAAAGACATGGGTGGGAGGGAGAGAGGGGGGAGAGAGGAATAAGATAAAGACATGGGTGGGAGGGAGAGAGAGATGGGGGAGAGAGGAATAAGATAAAGACATGGGTGCGAGGGAGGGAGAGATGGGTGAGAGAGGAATAAGATAAAGACATGGGTGGGAGGGAGAGAGAGATGGGGGAGAGAGGAATAAGATAAAGACATGGGTGGGAGGGAGAGATGGGGGAGAGAGGAATAAGATAAAGACATGGGTGGGAGGGAGAGAGAGATGGGGGAGAGAGGAATAAGATAAAGACATGGGTGGGAGGGAGGGAGAGATGGGTGAGAGAGGAATAAGATAAAGACATGGGTGGGAGGGAGGGAGAGATGGGTGAGAGAGGAATAAGATAAAGACATGGGTGGGAGGGAGAGATGGGGGAGAGAGGAATATGATAAAGACATGGGTGGGAGGGAGGGAGAGATGGGTGAGAGAGGAATATGATAAAGACATGGGTGGGAGGGAGGGAGAGATGGGGGAGAGAGGAATAAGATAAAGACATGGGTGCGAGGGAGGGAGAGATGGGTGAGAGAGGAATAAGATAAAGACATGGGTGCGAGGGAGGGAGAGATGGGTGAGAGAGGAATAAGATAAAGACATGGGTGGGATGGAGGGAGAGATGGGTGAGAGAGGAATAAGATAAAGACATGGGTGGGAGGGAGGGAGAGATGGGTGAGAGAGGAATAAGATAAAGACATGGGTGGGAGGGAGAGAGAGATGGGGAGAGAGGAATAAGATAAAGACATGGGTGGGAGGGAGAGATGGGGGAGAGAGGAATAAGATAAAGACATGGGTGGGAGGGAGAGAGAGATGGGTGAGAGAGGAATAAGATAAAGACATGGGTGGGTGGGAGGGAGAGATGGGTGAGAGAGGAATAAGATAAAGACATGGGTGGGAGGGAGGGAGAGATGGGTGAGAGAGGAATAAGATAAAGACATGGGTGGGAGGGAGAGAGAGATGGGTGAGAGAGGAATAAGATAAAGACATGGGTGGGAGGGAGAGAGAGATGGGGGAGAGAGGAATAAGATAAAGACATGGGTGGGAGGGAGGGAGAGATGGGTGAGAGAGGAATAAGATAAAGACATGGGTGGGAGGGAGGGAGAGATGGGTGAGAGAGGAATAAGATAAAGACATGGGTGGGAGGGAGAGAGAGATGGGGGAGAGAGGAATAAGATAAAGACATGGGTGCGAGGGAGGGAGAGATGGGTGAGAGAGGAATAAGATAAAGACATGGGTGGGAGGGAGGGAGAGATGGGTGAGAGAGGAATATGATAAAGACATGGGTGGGAGGGAGAGATGGGGGAGAGAGGAATAAGATAAAGACATGGGTGCGAGGGAGGGAGAGATGGGTGAGAGAGGAATAAGATAAAGACATGGGTGCGAGGGAGGGAGAGATGGGTGAGAGAGGAATAAGATAAAGACATGGGTGGGAGGGAGGGAGAGATGGGTGAGAGAGGAATAAGATAAAGACATGGGTGGGAGGGAGGGAGAGATGGGTGAGAGAGGAATAAGATAAAGACATGGGTGGGAGGGAGGGAGAGATTAGAGAGGGAGGGGAAAATAGAGTGAGGGAGAGATTAGAGAGAGAGAGGGTGAGAGGAGGGAGAGATGGGAGTGGAGAGGGAAGCAGAGTGGCTGTTGGGGTGTCCCATTCTGAAATGTCAACAAGTTGTAATAAAGTTGTTTTAATAAAACACTGATGAGCCAAAACACGATGGCCTAATATACTGTTGATATTCTGTGTGCCGCCAAAACACTGCTGATCTCCTGAGGCCTGGACAAGTTCTGTATGTGGTGGAGCTGCCGGGGCGTGGACATATTGGTTCAGTACATCCCACAGAGGCTCAGTCAGATAGACATTTATTAGGAGATGATCAATGTTATGAGCTGCACCTGAGAGTGTCTATAGAGTGGCTATAGAGTGGCTATAGAGTGGCTATAGAGTGGCTGTAGAGTGGCTGTAGAGTGGCTATAGAGTGGCTATAGAGTGGCTATAGAGTGGCTATAGAGTGGCTATAGAGTGGCTGTAGAGTGGCTGTAGAGTGGCTGTAGAGTGGCTATAGAGTGGCTATAGAGTGGCTGTAGAGTGGCTATAGAGTGGCTATAGAGTGGCTATAGAGTGGCTGTAGAGTGGCTATAGAGTGGCTATAGAGTGGCTATAGAGTGGCTATAGAGTGGCTGTAGAGTGGCTGTAGAGTGGCTGTAGAGTGGCTATAGAATGGCTATAGAGTGGCTATAGAGTGGCTATAGAATGGCTATAGAGTGGCTATAGAATGGCTATAGAGTGGCTATAGAGTGGCTATAGAGTGGCTATAGAGTGGCTATAGAGTGGCTATAGAGTGGCTGTAGAGTGGCTGTAGAGTGGCTGTAGAGTGGCTATAGAATGGCTATAGAGTGGCTGTAGAGTGGCTATAGAATGGCTATAGAGTGGCTGTAGAGTGGCTATAGAATGGCTATAGAGTGGCTATAGAGTGGCTATAGAGTGGCTGTAGAGAGGCTGTAGAGTGGCTATAGAGTGGCTATAGAATGGCTATAGAGTGGCTATAGAGTGGCTATAGAGTGGCTATAGAGTGGCTGTAGAGTGGCTGTAGAGTGGCTGTAGAGTGGCTATAGAATGGCTATAGAGTGGCTATAGAGTGGCTGTAGAGTGGCTATAGAGTGGCTATAGAGTGGCTATAGAGTGGCTATAGAGTGGCTATAGAGTGGCTGTAGAGTGGCTGTAGAGTGGCTGTAGAGTGGCTATAGAATGGCTATAGAGTGGCTATAGAGTGGCTGTAGAATGGCTGTAGAGTGGCTATAGAGTGGCTGTAGAGTGGCTGTAGAGTGGCTATAGAGTGGCTATAGAGTGGCTATAGAGTGGCTGTAGAGTGGCTGTAGAGTGGCTGTAGAGTGGCTATAGAATGGCTATAGAGTGGCTATAAAGTGGCTGTAGAATGGCTGTAGAGTGGCTATAGAGTGGCTATAGAGTGGCTGTAGAGTGGCTATAGAGTGGCTGTAGAGTGGCTATAGAGTGGCTATAGAGTGGCTGTAGAGTGGTTATAGAGTGGCTATAGAGTGGCTGTAGAGTGGCTGTAGAATGGCTATAGAGTGGCTATAGAGTGGCTGTAGAATGGCTGTAGAGTGGCTATAGAGTGGCTGTAGAGTGGCTATAGAGTGGCTGTAGAGTGGCTATAGAGTGGCTGTAGAGTGGCTATAGAGTGGCTATAGAGTGGCTATAGAGTGGCTGTAGAGTGTCTATAGAGTGGCTATAGAGTGGCTATAGAGTGGCTATAGAGTGTCTGTAGAGTGGCTATAGAGTGGCTATAAAGTGGCTATAGAGTGACTATAGAGTGGCTATAGAGTGTCTATAGAGTGGCTATAGAGTGTCTGTAGAGTGGCTATAGAGTGGCTATAGAGTGGCTATAGAGTGACTATAGAGTGGCTATAGAGTGTCTATAGAGTGGCTATAGAGTGTCTGTAGAGTGGCTATAGAGTGTCTGTAGAGTGGCTATAGAGTGGCTATACATTTTTGGAGGTTCATCAGTGTATATGTATACATATATATTTGTCTAGGAGACAGTATAGTATAAAAATATATATTGTTTAAAATAGAGCCTTAGTTTTCCTTTTCCTCGATGCTTACAGGTCAACATAATATATAGCAAATGACAATGGCTAATCCAGCAAAAGCATCCGTTTGATCTGTAACCAAAAGTTTTTTTTCCAGAGCTCATTAACGATAGTGGAATGCTACACAGTAGCAGGTAGTGTGGCACCCGTGTGACCGGTGCGGCCAGGTGCGCACGGCAGGAGGGAGGGCCCAGATACCCAGGAGGGCCCAGATACCCAGGTACCCAGAGCTCTGTGACTCCATTCAGCGCTCCAGACTCCATGCAACATGAGCGTGAGAAAGTCACTCAGGCGGAGAGGGTTTGAGGAAGCACACTTGTATTTGTTCTTAACATCATGCGTTTGTTTTGAACCTCTGTCAGTGCCATTGTATGCTGGCCTAGGGGGCCTAGTGACTCAGGTGTGCACGCAAGACAAACGGGGTTAATGACGTTAAGTTCCGTGTTGACAGTACTGCAGCATAAATAACCCGTGGGAATATTACAGATTTACACAATGAGTGTTTTTTTATCAGGTTTGCTGTTATTTTTACACACACTGATTTGAAATATTATTTTATGTTCAGTATTATTTATTTTATGTGCAGTATCATTTATTTTATGTGCAGTATCATGTACTGTATGTGCAGTATCATTTATTTAATGTGCAGTATAATTTATTGTATGTGCAGTATCATTTATTTAATGTGCAGTATAATTTATTGTATGTGCAGTATCATTTATTGTATGTGCAGTATCATTTATTTAATGTGCAGTATCATTTATTTAATGTGCAGTATCATTTATTGTATGTGCAGTATCATTTATTTTATGTGCAGTATCATTTATTTAATGTGCAGTATCATTTATTTAATGTGCAGTATCATTTATTTAATGTGCAGTATCATTTACTTTATGTGCAGTATCATTTATTTCCGATGCCAGTCGTAAGTTTCCATCTGCAGTGCGTCTTGGCAGCTGCTCTCTGCGGAACCCAGTCGGCCAGACGAGCGCTTCTCCCGGTCGCTTGCGCGCCACGTGTCGCGGATGGTACGGCTGCAGCTGGAGATCACGCGCCCGAAAATCAGACGAGCATGCGTGCACACACAGAGTAGTGCGCACGACCGGGCTGACGGAGAGGAGCACGCGCGCAACCCTGCGGTTCTGTCGTTAACAGTTCTTCTGTTTTGCACCCATAAATCCCACGGCACTTTTACACGTTTCCTCCCCTGGACGCACAATGTCCGGATTGAACACGAGCAGCTATATTTGATTACATTATTAAAGTTTAAAGGAATGCACTATAATATTTATTGGGATATAATCTGTTTGGGTCAATCAGAACAATTGCATGTGGGCTTTGGATCCCGGTCTGTCCGGGATAAATATATATGACAGGAGGTAATGTAATGAATAGCCCGTACTAATGTATAGCCCGTACTAATGTATAGCCCTTCCTAATGTACAGCCCTTACTAATGTACAGCCCGTACTAATGTATAGCCCGTACTAATGTATAGCCCGTACTAATGTACAGCCCGTACTAACTGCCTGACCAACAGGTATCTCTCTAATGTGGTGCTGCTCTCACTGCTCTCTCTCCTTTCACTGCTTTCCCTCACTCCTCTTACTGCTCTCTCTCTCACTCCTCTCACTGCTCTCTCTCACTCCTCTCACTGCTCTCTCTCACTCCTCTCTCTCACTGCTCTCTCTGACTCCTCTCTCTCACTGCTCTCTCTCACTCCTCTCTCTCACTGCTCTCTCTCACTGCTCTCTCTCACTCCTCTCTCTCACTGCTCTCTCTCAGAAATATCTCTGGCTACATTCCGATAAGCCCGATCGAGCTCACAGTGGGCGTGGTTTTCCCAGGCTTTTAAAACAGCAGCTGCTATTTACCTTCCCTCTAATGTAAACCACCACCGCCACCCCTAGCCCGGGAGCCAGACCTCACCCCTATAGCCCGGGAGCCAGACCTCACCCCTATTGCCCGGGAGCCAGACCTCACCCCCATAGCCCGGGATCCAGACCTCACCCATATAGCCCGGGAGCCAGACCTTACCCCCATAGCCCGGGAGCCAGACCTCACCCCTATAGCCCGGGAGCCAGACCACACCCCCATAGCCCGGGAACCAGACCTCACCCATATAGCCCGGGAGCCAGACCTCACCCCCATAGCCCGGGAGCCAGACCTCACCCCTATAGCCCGGGAGCCAGACCTCACCCCTATAGCCCGGGAGCCAAACCTCACCCCTATAGCCCGGGAGCCAAACCTCACCCCTATAGCCCGGGAGCCAAACCTCACCCTTATAGCCCGGGAGCCAAACCTCACCCCCATAGTCCGGGAGCCAAACCTCACCCCTATAGCCCGGGAGACAAACCTCACCCCTATAGCCCGGGAGACAAACCTCACCCCTATAGCCCGGGAGCCAAACCAGATCCCTATAGCCCGGGAGCCAGAGCTCACCACTATTGCCCGGGAGCCAGACCTCACCCCTATTGCTCGGGAGCCAGACCTCACTCCTATTGCTCGGGAGCCAGACCTCACTCCTATTGCCCGGGAGCCAGACCTCGCTCCTATTGCCCGGGAGCCAGACCTCACCCCTATAGCCCCGGAGCCAGACCACACCCACCGTGCTCATAAAGCATCCTGGCACGTGCTCCACATTCACAATAACGCTCGCATGCCGACAGATGTCAAAATGCCAAACGTGCACAGCAGCGGCAGCGCGCATTAAAGTCCCACAGCTCAAATCCGGACAGGTTCGAGTCGGGTGGAGTTTTGAACTCGGTGTTGAAACTTGATCCAGGGTGTAATTATTAGTCACCACTGCTGCAATCTGAAATGAGAAGTTGGTTCCTTTACGCCAGTCTACTTTAAGTACAGTTAAAATAGGGATTACTTATAAAAGATTAAAATACAATAATAGACATGCTTAAGTACACTTATTCGGAACACCATAGATGTTTTGCATATTCTGTAGGCTATGCGCCTCCACCAACACAAGCCTATAATCTAAAAATCACAATTAAAAGCCTATAACAATAAAATCACATTCTCTTTTTAACAGCATAGTCTACAAATACGCAGTGTATAAGGGTGTATGCCTGTACTCTTGGCCACAGTCTGGAGTTTTCCTTTGTGCATATTGTTATATAGTTTTCCCTTGTGTATATTGTTACATAGTTTTCCCTTTTGCATATTGTTTTATAGTTTTCCCTTGTGCATATTGTTATATAGTTTTCCCTTTTGCATATTGGTATACATGCACTCAGCGCAGGGTGCGAGTCAGGGGCTTAAGTGTTAATATGTAAACGGGATGATTGAAGGCAGTCCTGGTCGTGCCCTAAACCTGGTCGTGCGCCATTGGCCGCCCGCTCAAACACCAGCCAGCCAATGGGCGGGCCCGACCACCAGCCAGCCACACCTCCGGCCGCGTGTCCCTCGCGCTGATTGGTCGAAAGTTACTGTGGGAAAGAAAGTTTGGGAAGTTTCACACGAGCCGTTCGCGTGCGGTCCCGGATATAAATAGGACCGACCCCGAGTGCTGTTAGACAGACCGTCCGCTGGCTCACCGTAATACCGACCCACCGGGGGACCCGCGCGTACGTGCACTGTTCTGACACCGACACACGGATTTGGTTCTTAAGGAATTTGGATGTTTTTGCCGTCCAGGAGAAGTGCCGACTCGCTGTGAATAAGCACCGACCCGCGGACTGTAGTAGCTGGGTTCCATTTCGCATCTGGGATATTTCAGACGGACAGGAGATGCCTGCAGATATGATGGAGAAGACCTCCGTGTCTCCAGTGGCTGCGACACCTGGCAGCATGAACACAACACCGGATAAACCCAAGACCGCATCTGAACACAGAAAGGTTAGTACCCAGGAACATTAGCAATGCACATTACCCCGGAACATTACCCAGGAACATTAGTAATGCACATTACCCCGGAACATTACCAATGCACATGTTCTCTATCATCTCTGAACTTCACACCGGCTGGTTGTGATCCATGAACCTTTCCTGCAACTCCAGAAAGTCCCAGAATTATAACGATTTCTTTAATTTATTTTGTAGTCATCCAAACCTATTATGGAGAAAAGGAGAAGAGCTAGAATCAACGAAAGCTTGGGACAGTTGAAAACACTCATCCTGGATGCGCTGAAAAAAGATGTAAGTGGGATATTTTAATTGTACCCTTAATTACGACCACCACTTAATTATACTACATTACAAAAATAATAACTTATTTAAATGACTTAATTATACTACATTAAAAAATAAAAACTACTTTAAATGTAATACCTTTCCAAATGGACTCCTAACAAAGTGTATTGTATTCCAGAGCTCCAGACACTCGAAACTTGAGAAGGCAGACATCCTGGAGATGACGGTGAAACATCTGCGGAACCTCCAGAGAGCTCAGATGACCGGTGAGTTACTCTAGGTTAGATACTCTAGGTTAGATGCTTTAGGTTTGAGAGGTTAGATACTTTAGGTTAGATACTCTAGAGGTGTCGTTCAATTACTTTCCCAGGACCATTTCTGCCAGACATCCGTGCGCGGTTTCGATCATGACAGTTCACTTACATGGCACACTTCCTGTCTCACGATGTTTCCCAAAAAAATGCAGTCTCAGTATAGCTATTAGGTATTTAGTGGAATACATGTTCATATTGTGAAACTCAAAGGTTTTTCTTAGTGACTCATCATCACATCCTCTCTCCCACAGCTGCTCTAAACACTGACCCCACTGTGTTGGGGAAATACCGAGCAGGATTCAGCGAGTGCACCAATGAAGTCACCCGGTTCCTGTCCACCTGCGAAGGGGTTAACACCGAGGTCAGGACGCGCCTTCTGGGCCACTTGGCCAACTGCATGACCCAGATCAACGCACTGAACTACCCCACGCAGCACCAGATCTCCGCCGGCCCTCCGCACGCCTCCTTCGGCCAGTCCATGGTGCAGATGCCCAACTCATCTCCGCAGGGCAGTGTGATGCCAATGCCCTGTAATAAAGGTGTCTCGCCCCAGACCATGTCCCCGGAAGCCACCAAAGTATTCGGCGGTTTCCAGCTGGTACCGGCCACAGATGGACAGTTCGCCTTCCTCATACCGAACGCAGCGTTTGCGCCAAACGGCCCCGTTATCCCGGTGTACGCAAACCAGGTGAACACGCCGGTCACAGCGCCTGCGTCTCCCGGTGCACCGACCGGCAACTCGGACTCAGTGTGGCGACCCTGGTAGAGCAACATGGACCGGTTCTAGATCAGTTTATAATGACACTTGGTTCTGTTATGATGTTACAAACATTCTGTCTGGATTCTGTTTTGTATTTTCAATACGTTGAGATGAAAATATTATGCACTATATTTGTATAGCCATTAAGGGAGTGAATAAGTTCATATTGAAATGATAATTGTATCGGTGAAGTTTGTTAAATGCATTTTTATATCCGGGTTGTCTTTTTTTACTGTGTGATGCCAAAGATATGTTGAATGCTCTTTACTGAATTCTTCGTTTTGGAAGACAAATAAATTTGTAAAGCTATTGAGAAGGGCGTGCGTGTGCTAATCTATGAATTATTTCATAAAATACTAAAAGTAAAAGTAACGGATTATTTAATTGTAACATTTTTCTCGGTACAAATTTGTATTATACGAATTTTTACATAAACATCTAATTTGAGGTCGTATCTTGTCTAACTGGTAGACGAAAGCCATTCCACAAGACAACCATATAACCTGCTCTAAAATCAAAAAAATCTCTGTGTCATTGATTACAAGTTGTCATTTTGTTTTTGGCATCATATTTCTACAGGATATCGTGTTATGCCTGCGATACGTTTTGAAGTTGCGTTAGTCCAGTGGTGCTCGTTAAGATGCGTGACTAGAGAGTGACATCTTTGACATCGTTGTTTAAGATGTATTTAAAATGCTTTATTATGCCAAGAAAGGTGGAGATTATTCCCACTGAAGGAGCAGTGGTACGGTTTCTATCTTATTTCCTTCATCACATGTGTATTGTAGACTGCAGTTTAGGGACCACTGGACAATCAGAGGGTTATGGAGGATGAAACCTAACTGACATCTGTGGAACTGGGAAATACAGAGGTCCATTTAGGTGAATAAAACATTTACAGGTTCATAAAATCCTATTATGGAAATAACGTTCAGTCACCCTTCTCATAGATCACATCAAATATAATATGTGATTTTTTTAATAGTTTCAACTTTTCTTCGGTTCGGTAGATCATATACAAACCATATGAATTGGTAAATAATCTGTAAACCTGGTAACCACGATAGCATGTTTGACATTCATGACATTATGTCATATGCATGTGTGTCAAACTGCAGCCGCAGAAGCCGGGTTTGAATGTCGGCAGGACGGCTTTATAAAGGCTCATTTAACCTGGGGAGATCGTGCGTGTTCCGTTCGTGTTCAGGAGTTGTAGAAGTGACGGGCGCCATCTAGCAGCAGCTAAAGGAAGTGCAATCTGATTCGGAATTTGGCAAAGTATTGATCAGTGGTTTTAAAATGACATCTGACACATTCAAAAAGGAGGAATGATACTTGCAATGCA
>CM055751.1:13465915-13470915 GCA_029465975.1 Dallia pectoralis
ACAGCCATTACCCAAGGAGACAGCCATTACCCAAGGAGACAGCCATTACCCAAGGAGACAGCCATTACCCAAGGAGACAGCCATTACCCAAGAAGACAGCCATTACCCATTACCCAAGGAAGCCATTACCCAAGAAGACAGCCATTAAGAGCAGCCATTACCATTACCCAAGGAGACAGCCATTACCCAAGGAGACAGCCATTACCCAAGGAGACAGCCATTACCCAAGGAGACAGCCATTACCCAAGGAGACAGCCATTACCCAAGGAGACAGCCATTACCCAAGGAGACAGCCATTACCCAAGAAGACAGCCATTACCCAAGAAGACAGCCATTACCCAAGGAGACAGCCATTACCCAAGGAGACAGCCATTACCCAAGGAGACAGCCATTACCCAAGGAGACAGCCATTACCCAAGGAGACAGCCATTACCCAAGGAGACAGCCATTACCCAAGGAGACAGCCATTACCCAAGGAGACAGCCATTACCCAAGGAGACAGCCATTACCCAAGGAGACAGCCATTACCCAAGGAGACAGCCATTACAGCCATTACCCAAGGAGACAGCCATTACCCAAGGAGACAGCCATTACCCAACCCAAGGAGACAGCCAGACAGCCATTACCCAAGGAGACAGCCATTACCCAAGGAGACAGCCATTACCCAAGGAGACAGCCATTACCCAAGGAGACAGACAGCCATTACCCAAGAGACAGCCATTACCCAAGGAGACAGCCATTACCCAAGGAGACAGCCATTACCCAAGGAGACAGCCATTACCCAAGGAGACAGCCATTACCCAAGAAGACAGCCATTACCCAAGGAGACAGCCATTACCCAAGGAGACAGCCATTACCCAAGCCATTACCCAAGGACAGCCATTACAGCAGCCATTACCCAAGGAGACAGCCATTACCCAAGGAGACAGCCATAACCCAAGAAGACAGCCACAGCCATTACCCAAGGAGACAGCCATAGGAGACAGCCATTACCCAAGGAGACAGCCATTACCCAAGGAGACAGCCATTACAGCCAAGGAGACAGCCATTACCCAAGGAGACAGCCATTACCCAAGGAGACAGCCATTACCCAAGGAGACAGCCATTACCCAAGGAGACAGCCATTAGGAGACAGCCATTACCCAAGGAGACAGCCATTACCCAAGGAGACAGCCATTACCCAAGGAGACAGCCATTACCCAAGGAGACAGCCATTACAGCCATTACCCAAGGAGACAGCCATTACCCAAGGAGACAGCCATTACCCAAGGAGACAGCCATTACCCAAGGAGACAGCCATTACCCAAGGAGACAGCCATTACCCAAGGAGACAGCCATTAGACAGCCATTACCCAAGGAGACAGCCATTACCCAAGGAGACAGCCATTAGAGACAGCCATTACCCAGCAGCCATTACCCAAGGAGACAGCCATTACCCAAGGAGACAGCCATTAGGAGACAGCCATTACCCAAGGAGACAGCCATTACCCAAGGAGACAGCCATTACCCAAGGAGACAGCCATTACCCAAGGAGACAGCCATTACCCAAGGAGACAGCCATTAGGAGCCATTACCCAAGCAGCCATTAAGGAGACAGCCATTAGGGAGACAGCCATTACCCAAGGAGACAGCCATTACCCAAGGAGACAGCCATTACCCAAGGAGACAGCCATTACCCAAGACAGCCATTACCCAAGGAGACAGCCATTAGGAGACAGCCATTACCCAAGGAGACAGCCATTACCCAAGGAGACAGCCATTACCCAAGAGACAGCCATAACCCAAGGAGACAGCCATTACCCAAGGAGACAGCCATAACCCAAGGAGACAGCCATTACCCAAGGAGACAGCCATTACCCAAGGAGACAGCCATTACCCAAGGAGACAGCCATTAGGAGACAGCCATAACCCAAGGAGACAGCCATTACCCAAGGAGACAGCCATAACCCAAGGAGACAGCCATTACCCAAGGAGACAGCCATTACCCAAGGAGACCGCCATTACCCAAGGAGACCGCCATTACCCAAGGAGACAGCCATTAGGAGACAGCCATTAGGAGACAGCCATTACCCAAGGCCTACGACCAACCCTTCAGCCCAAGCCTCGGGTAACGTCATTAACATCAGTGAAGTGTTTCAGGTTTACACAGGATGTGACTCTCTTCTCAGTTAATTGGTCCCCAGTGGAATCTTAAGTGGCTGACATTGTCACTATTGCAGAATGGTTGGCGAACGTGTGCTCAGAATAACTACTGTCCGTGATAACACATCTTTAATATTCAAGTCTTATGTGTACACTGTGTACCATCTTGGTCTTTTATTTATTTATTTATTTTTCTTCAATAAAAGGTTAGACTGTAAAATTTGCAGGCTGCCAATATTTGTGTAGGGTACTGCATATGAAATGTGCTTTCATGTAATTTGTGGAGACAGGCTGAATTAGTCAAATGAGTTGACGCTGTATTTACCCTGAGCTAGCGCCACTCCAGCCTGAGCTAGTGTCAATCCACCCTGAGCTAGTGTCAATCCACCCTGAGCTAGTGTCAATCTGCCCTGAGCTAATGTCAACCCGCCCTGAGCTAGCGCCACTCCGCCCTGAGCTAATGTCAATGCGCCCTGAGCTAGCGCCACTCCCCCCTGAGCTAATGTCAATCCGCCCTGAGCTAATGTCAATCCGCCCTGAGCTAGCGCCACTCCACCCTGAGCTAGTGTCAATCTGCCCTGAGCTAGTGTCAATCCGCCCTGAGCTAATGTCAATCCGCCCTGAGCTAGCGCCACTCATCCCTGAGCTAGCGCCACTCCACCCTGAGCTAGCGCCACTCCACCCTGAGCTAGTGCCACTCCACCCTGAGATAGCGCCACTCAACCCTGAGCTAGCGCCACTCCACCCTGGGCTAGCGCCACTCCACCCTGAGCTAGCGCCACTCCGCCCTGAGCTAGCGCCACTCCACCCTGAGCTAGCACCACTCTGCCCTGAGCTAGCGCCACTCCACCCTGAGCTAGCGCCACTCCGCCCTGAGCTAGCGCCACTCCGCCCTGAGCTAATGTCAATCCGCCCTGAGCTAGCGCCACTCCACAATGAGCTAGCGCCACTCCAACCTGAGCTAGCGCCACTCCACCCTGAGCTAGCGCCACTCCACCCTGAGCTAGCGCCACTCCACCCTGAGCTAGCGCCACTCCACCCTGAGCTAGCGCCACTCCACCCTGAGCTAGCGCCACTCCACCCTGAGCTAGCGCCACTCCACCCTGAGCTAGCGCCACTCCACCCTGAGCTAGCGCCACTCCACCCTGAGCTAGCGCCACTCTGGCTCCTGTGAAAGCTGCCCGCTAGCATCCCTCCACAGACGGTGTCAGAGTAATCGACAGTGACTGGAAATATGCAGCGTCATTGAGCCGCGGCCTGCGAGACTAATGGCTTTAGAGCCGCCCCTTTGAGTCCTGCTCCTCCCCAGAAGCCATCAGTGATATTCAATTTGTGTTAAAGCTCCCTTTGAGGTCCAAGCCCAATCTGATTAACATATTTTATGTGGGAGCCTCGGCTGGAGTCTACAAGTTCTCCAGAGACAAGTTTGATAATAGTGAGGGTGTTTACTCTGGCAGCATCACGTGATTGGCAGTTGGCTCTGCCCCGGCCCGGTGAAAGACCCAGTCGTTGGGTTCCTATGGGCAGTTAAAGCATGGTATGCAGATTTGTGTTCTGCGGCTGTGTCCGTGTCACAATGTGGTTCCGATGACTGGCAACGTGGCATGGATGAAACTAATCAAAAGTGATTAATGTATGGAATTCATTGTAACCAAATTTACTGGATTTGCCCGGATTCCATCAGAAGGCCTTCAGCTCTCTGTGGAGTGATATAGCGTACGCCAACCAAGACCAGAGGAACAATGGAGACAATTGGCCAAAAAGTTTTCCCACATTTCATCTGTAAGGGAAATGGACACACACAGAGACACAGACAAAGACACAGACACACACAGACACACACACACAGAAACACAAACACACAGAGAACCATATACACACAGAGACAGACACATCTAGACACATAGCTACACACCTAGACACATCTTGTGAAGAATTGTCCTAAACGTCCAACGTACAAACAAAGCAGACGTCGTCGTCGCCACCTCCACCTCCTCCACCTCCTCCACCTCCTCCACCTCAATGGGGTAAAAATCTAACTGTGCTGTTCTAGAATGGATTCCCCTCTCTTAGATTTTATAGAAGTTCAAGGGAAATCTATGTTATGAGACCCTGTATTCAGTGTGTCCTGTAAAATCCCTAAACCCTTTCAATAAGTGTTTCCATGCTGCAGTTTATTTCGATGGCTTGAACAAAAGCAGAGGCCTGTAAATCAAAGCTTTTGTTAAAAATCACCGGCGGCTTCCTTCAGCTAGTTCCTCAGGTTTCCTTGGCGGCTGCTTGTCTTGAGATGGACCTGCTAGCCGAGCCTGAGACTGTAGGATGTATTGAAATGTAACCAGATACCACTGCAGTATCCCCCCCCCCTGTAATAAACATGGACAGAGGGGAGTAAAGACGGCTAGACATATTACTGACGGGAGGGGATTCAAAAACAGGTTTGAAATCCTGTAGAACGTAAAAGCCCGCGACACAGAGTTTAGATCCATACCCTGAAAACACTGCAGAGCTGGAGTTGCTGTTCTGGCATCAGCCTAAGCCCAGGAAACGGTCAATTAATCCCATGAATTATGTTCTGAAATACTGATCTCAGATCAGGGCTCTGATACTTTGTGTTAACATGAGCCCTGGGCTGCAGGCAGAACAGAACAGGTGGTCATCGCGCTGTGGTAGTCAGAGCTGAAATCATTGAGGGTTTGGGTTTCCCAGAGAGATAGATAGGGCCCAAGGGTCTGTCTTTATGTGTCAGGATGTGTGAACAGATTCCAGCGTTCTGGCCCAGCGGGGTCATATAGCAACTGGCCTTGGATCTGCTGAGCCGGAGTTGGGTGAGGTGGATAATGGTGGTCGAGGAAACT
>CM055751.1:13475915-13635915 GCA_029465975.1 Dallia pectoralis
GAGCTTATTTCTAACCCTAACCCTAACTCTGATAAGCTTGGAGCTTATTTCTAACCCTAACTCTAACTCTGATAAGCTTGGAGCTTATTTCTAACCCTAACTCTAACTCTGATATGCTTGGAGCTTATTTCTAACCCTAACCCTAACTCTGATAAGCTTGGAGCTTATTTCTAACCCTAACCCTAACTCTGATAAGCTTGGAGTTATTTCTAACCCTAACCCTAACTCTGATAAACTTGGAGCTTATTTCTAACCCTAACCCTAACTCTGATAAGCTTGGAGCTTATTTCTAACCATAACTCTAACTCTGATAAGCTTGGAGCTTATTTCTAACCCTAACCCTAACTCTGATAAGCTTGGAGCTTATTTCTAACCCTAACTCTAACTCTGATAAGCTTGGATCTTATTTCTAACCCTAACTTTAACTCTGATAAGCTTGGAGCTTATTTCTAACCCTAACCCTAACTCTGATAAGCTTGGAGCTTATTTCTAACCCTAACCCTAACTCTGATAAGCTTGGAGCTTATTTCTAACCATAACTCTAACTCTGATAAGCTTGGAGTTATTTCTAGCCCTAACCCTAACTCTGATAAGCTTGGAGCTTATTTCTAGCCCTAACCCTAACTCTGATAAGCTTGGAGCTTATTTCTAGCCCTAACCCTAACTCTGATAAGCTTGGAGCTTATTTCTAACCCTAACTTTAACTCTGATAAGCTTGGAGCTTATTTCTAACCCTAACTCTGATAAGCTTGGAGCTTATTTCTAGCCCTAACCCTAACTCTGATAAGCTTGGAGTTATTTCTAACCCTAACCCTAACTCTGATAAGCTTGGAGCTTATTTCTAGCCCTAACCCTAACTCTGATAAGCTTGGAGCTTATTTCTAACCCTAACCCTAACTCTGATAAGCTTGGAGTTATTTCTAACCCTAACCCTGATATGCTTGGATCTTATTTCTAACCCTAACCCTAAGTCAGGATGTGTTTAGTAGCTTTTTGTCGAGGGGTCAAATAAAGTGACTGGTTCCACATAAAGCCTACAAATACTACCAGGTTGTCCTCCTGTAATAGTGTGTTTCATTCACTCTCAGCCTTATCAAAGCCAGATGTGCAGGGATTTCTTCAAAACCAGCCAGGAGTCATATAAGCCAGGAGTCATATATCCCAGGAGTCAAATTTACTAAAAGGCACATATGCCAGGAGTCATATATGCCAGGAGTCACATATGCCAGGAGTCACATATGCCAAGAGTCACATATGCCAGGAGTCATATATGCCAGGAGTCATATATGCCAGGAGTCAAATTTACTAAAAGGCACATATGCCAGGAGTCACATATGCCAGGAGTCACATATGCCAAGAGTCACATATGCCAGGAGTCATATATGCCAGGAGTCATATATGCCAGGAGTCAAATTTACTAAAAGGCACATATGCCAGGAGTCACATATGCCAGGAGTCACATATGCCAGGAGTCACATATGCCAGGAGTCATATTAAAGTCTGTTTAGGCTCTGTGATCTTTACTGTCCCATCATCTTGTCCATATTGAAATGAGTTCTTCCACCATCTTGTTCAGATGCTTGTTCAGTGGCCCTCAGCTTTCTCATGTAGACAGTTTTTCACCACAGCGAAGGAGGGCGGCAAACTGCTTTGGACACAATACTTACTCTGTCTCTTCTCAAGTTATTGGGGCGCAGTGTACCGGTGCCACTCAAGTTATTTGGGCGCAGTGTACCGGTGCCACTCAAGTTATTGGGGCGCAGTGTACCGGTGCCACTCAAGTTATTGGGGCGCAGTGTACCGGTGCCACTCTAGTTATTGTGGCGCAGTGTACCGGTGGCACTCAAGTTATTGGGGCGCAGTGTACCGGTGCCACTCTAGTTATTGTGGCGCAGTGTACCGGTGGCACTCAAGTTATTGTGGCGCAGTGTACCGGTGCCACTCAAGTTATTGTGGCGCAGTGTACCGGTGCCACTCAAGTTATTGGGGCGCAGTGTACCGGTGCCACTCAAGTTATTGTGGCGCAGTGTACCGGTGCCACTCAAGTTATTGGGGCGCAGTGTACCGGTGCCACTCTAGTTATTGTGGCGCAGTGTACCGGTGGCACTCAAGTTATTGGGGCGCAGTGTACCGGTGCCACTCTAGTTATTGTGGCGCAGTGTACCGGTGGCACTCAAGTTATTGTGGCGCAGTGTACCGGTGCCACTCAAGTTATTGGGGCGCAGTGTACCGGTGCCACTCTAGTTATTGTGGCGCAGTGTACCGGTGGCACTCAAGTTATTGGGGCGCAGTGTACCGGTGCCACTCTAGTTATTGTGGCGCAGTGTACCGGTGCCACTCTAGTTATTGGGGCGCAGTGTACCGGTGCCACTCAAGTTATTGGGGCGCAGTGTACCGGTGCCACTCAAGTTACTGTGGAGCAGTGTACCGGTGCCACTCAAGTTATTGTGGCGCAGTGTACCGGTGCCACTCAAGTTATTGGGGCGCAGTGTACCGGTGCCACTCTAGTTATTGTGGCGCAGTGTACCGGTGGCACTCAAGTTATTGGGGCGCAGTGTACCGGTGCCACTCTAGTTATTGTGGCGCAGTGTACCGGTGGCACTCAAGTTATTGTGGCGCAGTGTACCGGTGCCACTCAAGTTATTGTGGCGCAGTGTACCGGTGCCACTCAAGTTATTGGGGCGCAGTGTACCGGTGCCACTCAAGGTATTGTGGCGCAGTGTACCGGTGCCACTCAAGTTATTGTGGCGCAGTGTACCGGTGCCACTCTAGTTATTGTGGCGCAGTGTACCGGTGGCACTCAAGTGGGGCGCAGTGTACCGGTGCCACTCTAGTTATTGTGGCGCAGTGTACCGGTGGCACTCAAGTTATTGTGGCGCAGTGTACCGGTGCCACTCTAGTTATTGGGGCGCAGTGTACCGGTGCCACTCTAGTTATTGTGGCGCAGTGTACCGGTGGCACTCAAGTTATTGGGGCGCAGTGTACCGGTGCCACTCTAGTTATTGTGGCGCAGTGTACCGGTGCCACTCTAGTGATTGGGGCGCAGTGTACCGGTGCCACTCAAGTTATTGGGGCGCAGTGTACCGGTGCCACTCTAGTTATTGGGGCGCAGTGTACCGGTGCCACTCAAGTTATTGGGGCGCAGTGTACCGGTGCCACTCTAGTTATTGGGGCGCAGTGTACCGGTGCCACTCTAGTTATTGGGGCGCAGTGTACCGGTGGCACTCAAGTTATTGGGGCGCAGTGTACCGGTGCCACTCTAGTTATTGGGGCGCAGTGTACCGGTGCCACTCAAGTTATTGGGGCGCAGTGTACCGGTGCCACTCAAGTCAATTATGGTCACATCTCTGCTCAGGCCGAACAGTGGGTTGTGGCGATATGGAAGTGCTAAAGACCAAACGGGGTCCTCCCCTTCCCAGCCCCGTCTATTCAGGCTCAACTGAGCTTCAGAAAGAACATCACACAAAGGCCGGCCTCTATGTGTCCCAATGACTCTGCTCATTGTTGCCTACTCGGCCTCCATAAAGGAAGAGGGACGCTCCTGTTTGCCCAGGAGGTGGTTTAATGGCCCCAGGGGGAACAATGACGCCACATTCAAGCCTGCTAGAGGGGCTCATTATATGGGTCCGTTCCAATGCACGAGGTCCCGAGACGTTCCCACTGGCGCTGGTGGTGAATGGCCGTGATGGGCGGGGCGGGTTGTCCGTAGGGAGAAAGGGGTCCATTGAGGTGACAAGCAGGTTCCATCTGCCCCCAGCACCTCCTTACCTTGCGTCTCCGCAGGCTGGGGCCTCTCCGCTCACAATGGGCAAATTTAGTGTGTCGGGGTGGCTTAAAATGCTCACTTTAGAAGAGGCCATTGAAGGAAATATCAACACGGCAGAACCACGGGAACCAAGCATTCATCCGCTCCTGCCCCCTCCCATTGACCGAGTTCCTTTTCCTTTCAGCTCCTTTCTCCTTTAGGCCCCATTCAAGGCGGTTCTCTCATCCCAATAACTTCAGACTGTTTTTCCCATACCTTGCAAAGGGGCGGATGACAAGAATTAAGTTAGTTCTGCCCCAGCCCTTGGGTTTTGTCCCCTCTCTGTCATGGCAGGTATCTGGGGCCGGAATGAAATGGATCATCAATCAAAAGCAACTCTCTGATAGTTTGAGACCAGCGCCAAGACCCTCAATATAAGATATTGGACCTTACTGCTAATCGGTTCCCAGCTTTATGTTTCTCTATAGCGCCAAGACCCTCAATATAAGATATTGGACCTTACTGCTAATCGGTTCCCAGCTTTATGTTTCTCTATAGCGCCAAGACCCTCAATATAAGATATTGGACCTTACTGCTAACTGGTTCCCAGCTTTATGTTTCTCTATAGCGTCAAGACCCTCAGTATAAGATATTGGACCTTACTGCTAACTGGTTCCCAGCTTTATGTTCCTCTATAGCGTCAAGACCCTCAGTATAAGATATTGGACCTTACTGCTAATCGGTTCCCAGCTTTATGTTTCTCTATAGCGTCAAGACCCTCAGTATAAGATATTGGACCTTACTGCTAACTGGTTCCCAGCTTTATGTTCCTCTATAGCGTCAAGACCCTCAGTATAAGATATTGGACCTTACTGCTAATCGGTTCCCAGCTTTATGTTTCTCTATAGCGTCAAGACCCTCAGTATAAGATATTGGACCTTACTGCTAACTGGTTCCCAGCTTTATGTTCCTCTATAGCGCCATACTATCAGGAAGGATTTGGATCCGAATGACTGAACCATGACAACATGCAATAGTCTCACAAGAGTTACATCATATGGCAAAAAAACAAGAAATAAACTGACATCCTCTCTGTGTGTTTGTGTGTGAGCTGTTGAGCGTAAACCCAAAGCACCAAATAGATTCAAGTTTTGTCCACATCAGGACAGATCAGATGATGTGTATCAACTTGTTGATGTTTTCTCTGTCGGGTTTCAGGCCTGAAACCCATCTCATGAGATGAGATGAGATGGGTTTCAGGCTGTGTGTTTGTGAAAGCACTTTGTGACAGTTGTATGAAGGGCTTTTTAAAATAAATCTGATTGATTGATTTCTGTGACACAAATGAGAGTGTCTCAGTGACTCTGACTCTCACAGCCTCTTTGCAGCAGGTGGTCCTGGATGCCAGGTAGATGTTGTGTGTCAGGTAGATGTTGTGTGTCAGGTAGATGTTGTGTGTCAGGTGGATGTTGTGTGTCAGGTGGATGTTGTGTGTCAGGTAGATGTTGTGTGTCAGGTAGATGTTGTGTGTCAGGTGGATGTTGTGTGTCAGGTGGATGTTGTGTGTCAGGTGGATGTTGTGTGTCAGGTGGATGTTGTGTGTCAGGTAGATGTTGTGTGTCAGGTAGATGTTGTGTGTCAGGTGGATGTTGTGTGTCAGGTGGATGTTGTGTGTCAGGTGGATGTTGTGTGTCAGGTGGATGTTGTGTGTCTGGGGGACCTGGATGCCCGGCATTGTGTTCGCGTGCACCTGATGCCTTAACACCCAGAGCACTTAGCAGAGTGCCAGCAGGGTGCCAGCAGAGTGCCAGCAGGGTGCCAACAAGGTGCCAGCAGGGTGCCAACAAGGTGCCAGCAAGGTGCCAGCAGGGTGCCAACAAGGTGCCAACAAGGTGCCAGCAAGGTGCCAGCAGGGTGCAAACAAGGTGCCAGCAGGGTGCCAGTAGGTTGAACTGGTGAACTGGTGAAGTCCTGTTATGCCAACACAGAGGCCCACTGCTCTCCACAGGAGCTTGTTAAGTCCCCTAATTACCACTGTCATTAGTCTCTCCATTCTGGCCTGGTCGGGGGACACGATGAAGTCCTCATGGTGGGACATCCACAGCAGAAGAATGTGTGGAGGCAGTTCTGCTTTCTCGGTGGGAACCAGTGTTCTCTGAACCAGTAGATGTGCCACAATAAACAAGGGTTTAGGATAAGTGATATATGAGGGCATAGAGTAGTGCCCCTATGAGTTAGTGGGTGGTGGATGTGCCATAATATACGAGGGTTTAGGATAACTGATATATGAGGGCAGAGAGTAGTGCCCCTATGAGTTAGTGGGTGGTGGATGTGCCATAATATACGAGGGTTTAGGATAACTGATATATGAGGGCAGAGAGTAGTGCCCCTATGAGTTAGTGGGTGGTGGATGTGCCATAATATACGAGGGTTTAGGATAACTGATATATGAGGGCAGAGAGTAGTGCCCCTATGAGTTAGTGGGTGGTGGATGTGCCATAATATACGAGGGTTTAGGATAACTGATATATGAGGGCAGAGAGTAGTGCCCCTATGAGTTAGTGGGTGGTGGATGTGCCATAATATACGAGGGTTTGTGTTTGGGATAAAAAAAAAACATGCAATGAGAGTGGCAGGTGTACTTTGAAGTCGTCTCTAAAAGAAAGAAATGTTGCTCAAAATGATGAAGGGATTTTGTTTTTGGAAAGGGCACATTTTGTGATGTTGCCACAGAGATTCTGTATTTCCAAGAAAGAAAAAGGACATCAAAGGTCAATGTTTTCTGCCTCTCTCTTCCCTCGCTTTCAACATTATCTTCATCACTTGGAGCCATCCATCGCCGGAGATTATATAAGCACAAATATTATTCTTATGTAGCTAGCTACCGGATCTGAAAACAAGACAGAGAGAAAAAGAGAAAGAGAGAGAGAGAGAGAGAGAGAGAGAGAGAGGGAGCAATAGAAAGAATAGAAACAGGCCCAGGTTGCTGAGTATCTCTCTGAGGAGGCTGAGTTGTGTTTCGGTTGCCTACAGCCAGGAGGTACGTAGAACAGCGCAAACGAAACGCCAGCCTGCCAAATGATGAAGGAGCAGCGCCTAGCAACCGGAGAGGTTTAAGCCGAAACCCAAAATCTCTCAGCAAAGAAAATCGAGAATAAAACTCCTCGCTTTTCAACTTAACACTTTTCTCCTACTGCTGTTTTACGATTTCTGCTCCCCAGTGTCGAAGCACGTCGGTTTGGTTAATGAGCACCTGAGCTCGAGCCTTGGAGTGAGGGGTGGGGGTGTGGGGGTGTGGGAGGTGTGGGGGTGTGGGAGGTGTGGGGGTGTGGGGGTGTGGGAGGTGTGGGGGTGTGGGAGGTGTGGGAGGTGTGGGGCGTGTGGGAGGTGTGGGGGTGTGGGAGGTGTGGGGGTGTGGGGCTGTGGGGGTGTGGGGGGTGTGGGAGGTGTGTGGGGTGTGGGGGGGTGTGGGGCTGTGGGGGTGTGGGAGGTGTGGGGGTGTGGGAGGTGTGGGGGCTGTGGGGGTGTGGGAGGTGTGTGGGGTGTGGGGGTGTGGGAGGTGTGGGGGTGTGGGAGGTGTGGGGGTGTGGGGCTGTGGGGGTGTGGGGGTGGGGAGGTGTGGGGCGTGTGGGAGGTGTGGGGGTGTGGGAGGTGTGGGGGGTGTGGGGCTGTGGGGGTGTGGGGGTGTGGGAGGTGTGTGGGGTGTGTGGGGGTGTGGGGCTGTGGGGGTGTGGGAGGTGTGGGGGTGTGGGAGGTGTGGGGGCTGTGGGGGTGTGGGAGGTGTGTGGGGTGTGGGGGTGGGGGCTGTGGGGGGTGGGGGTTGTGGGAGTTGTGGGGCTGTGGGGGGTCTGTGAGGTTCTGGGCGTGAGGTTCCGGGCGTGAGGTTCCGGGCGTGAGGTTCCGGGCGTGAGGTTCTGGGCGTGAGGTCAGACAGGAGGAGCCAGACAGACATACTTACACACCACTCTCCTCCAGTGAGGAGGCCCTAAATTGGATCCATGCTTCAGGGGATTAGGCCTGCATACCCGGGGGTGGAGGGCGGGTTGGGGGGGGCGCGGTCACCGGGGTGGCGGGCGGGTTGGGGGGTGGGGTCAGACCTGTGTCCACGGGGCTGTGAAACAGGCCCCCACAGGAGCAGGATCCGGGGCCCTCCATGTGTGGCGGATGTTTTCCACAAGCAGCTTGGCAGCAGCTGTCCAAACCGCAGGCCGAAGGAGATGGTAAGAGGGGAGGGAAATGGGAGGGAAGGGGGAGAGATGGGGAGGTGAGGGGGGACAGCGGACTTGGCAAAGGTCAGACGGGCTGAGGGCCGGGAGTGTGGGAACTGTCCGGGAAGGCATGTGCGAAATGCTTCGAGACGTGGTATCACTTTACAGCCACACGGGCTCTGGGAGAAGCTGACGGTGTGCCAGGCCCAGGGTGTGTGTGTGTGGGAATGTGTGTGTGTGTGAATGTGTGTGTGTGTGTGTGTGTGTGTGTGTGTGTGTGTGTGTGTGTGTGTGTGTGTGTGTGTGTGAATGTGTGTGGGAATGTGTGTGTGTGTGTGTGTATGTGTGTGTGGGTGTGGGAATGTGTGTGTGTGTGTGTGTGTGAATGCGTGTGTGTGTGTGTGTGAATGTGTGTGGGAATGTGTGTGTGTGTGTGTGTGTGTGTGTGTGTGTGGGTGTGGGAATGTGTGTGTGTGTGTGTGTGTGAATGCGTGTGTGTGTGTGTGTGTGTGTGTGTGTGTGTGTGTGTGTGTGTGTGTGTGTGAATGTGTACACACACACATACCCAACGTACACCAGAAATCCTTGACTCACAGCTGTGTAAAAATTCCTGAAATGGAACCGGGGTGACTTGGGAGTTGGTCATGTCATCAGCACAGACCATCTACCATCAGAGTAACATGTGTTTAACATGATTTATCATATCAGAGTAATGTAACATGTGTTTAACATGATTTATCATATCAGAGTAATGTAACATGTGTTTAACATGATTTATCATATCAGAGTAACATGTGTTTAACATGATTTATCATATCAGAGTAATGTAACATGTGTTTAATATGATTTATCATATCAGAGTAATGTAACATGTGTTTAATATGATTTATCATATCAGAGTAATTTAACATGTGTTTAATATGATTTATTATATCCGAGTAATGTAACATGTGTTTAACATGATTTATCATATCAGTGTATTGGTGTGTGTTGGTATGTGTTGGTGTGTGTTGGTATGTGTTGGTTGTGTGTTGGGTGTGTGCTGGGTGTGGATTGTGTATCTGTTGTGTGTGGGTTGTGTGTGTATGTGTTGTGTGTTGTGTGTGTGTGTGTGTATCTTCTGTACCTATCATAACATAGCGTGTAGGATGTCTTCTCCACTCTGCTTCCTCATTTAACGGTCCTGGCCTCTGATGAGCTCTTATCCAGTTTATTATTGACTTTCCCATGAATGTGGCTGGTTGGGGGGTGGGGTATCTGGTTGGGGGGTGGGGTATCTGGTTGGGGGGTGGGGTATCTGGTTGACTGGGTGGGTGGGGTATTTGGTTGGGGGGTGTGGTATCTGGTTGACTTGGGGGTGGGGTATCTGGTTGACTGGGGGGTGGGGTATCTGGTTGGGTATCGGGGGGGGGGGCTTACTCTGGTCTGCTCCCGCCTCATTCAACTCCACTGTCTCCTATGTATCCAAATAGGATGTGGTTGACGAGGGTTCGACCCTGAATTGTGGGTAAATATGATCTCACCGCAGTTCTTTTATCTCCATGGCACCACTCGGCGGACTCACAGTGGGCCCAGGAAGGCCTTTATACAGCCTGTTCCTCTCTGAGACCCAGTCAGGTCCCAGAAGGGTTGTCTTCCTAATGGAACCCAATTCATTATTACAGTAAACAACAGTACAGCTCCTTGTCTCCTCAGAGCAGTTGAATCAGTTGCTTTTAGGACTTTATTAGTTTAAGCCCAGTTATGGTTCTTTATTGGGGGGTGCTGGTGCAGGAAGCACCTAATGGAAAGTCTTCATCACAGAGGGAGGGGGGGGGGGGTTTAGTCTACACAACATACAGCTGGAGGAAGGCTTAAAAATAATTACAGAGCTCTAATTCTTTGTTGTTTCTGTGTGTTTTCCAATTAGTCTTTTTTTATTTTTGTTCTGTCAGTAATTTGCGGGTTGGACCCGAATGTTCTGGATTAGGACCGGTTATTGTTTGAGTCGCAGATGAGATTCAAACCAACACAGTATCAGCAGACCATTACTATATGGGTATTTGTTATGTAGAATACTGCTAGTATTTTAATTTAAGGTTACAGTTGTAGACTGGTTCACATTTAACAGTATATTTCTCTTCTCTTCTGGGTTTTATGTGGACACACCAAGACCAGTGTGTGTGTGTGTGTGTGTGTGTGTGTGTGTGTGTGTGTGTGTGTGTGTGTGTGTGTGTGTGTGTGTGTGTGTGTGTGTGTGTGTGTGTGTGTGTGTATGTGTGTGTGTATGTCTATGTGTATGTGTGTGTATATGTGTGTGTGTGTGTGTGTGTGTGTGTGTGTGTGTGTGTGTGTGTGTGTGTGTGTGTGTGTGTGTGTGTGTGTGTGTGTGTGTGTGTGTGTGTGTGTGTGTGTGATTCACTAGGTCTGTTTTATATGTTCTTCTCCACCTCTGTAGGGTTCATCCTGACTGAGTGACAGACTGGATAGCTGGCTGCTTTATGATGATCATTTATCCAGGTTCCCAACAAATGTATTTACATTTAATTTCTAAAATATGGAATTAATAATGGGATACTTGATTAAAATAAAAAGTTACACACTTCGGACAACATATAGTTGTTGTTTGAAGGTAATACATGCCACACAAATGCACATTAGTGATATAAATGTATTATTTTTCACATCTCATAAGGTTCTGCTCCAAAACCGTTATGTTCTGGGGTTCATTAGTTGCCATGGCAACTCAGTAACAGCACAAGCACAGAGCTTTTAAAATAGTTATTTTCGGTTTACTATTTTGTCTCTGATCACATCGAGCACTGTTACATATAAATAGTGTTCTTGAGCTTTAGATTTGGAGTTGGGTCAGCCAGTTTTGGATTCGTTAGTAGTTGCTCACGCTCAACCATTTTTGAACCTAGGTTATGGACAGCTAGCTCCACTGCTTCATTACAGTAGCAGACTGGGGGCCAGTTCCTGATCTTTTGAGAACATTATTTGAGAAGTTGCCTGGAGCGTGAGAGGAATGAAGAATACAGTTCTGAGAAAGATGCCTTGTAGGGGGGGACAAGCATATCATATTTATGGTGAACTTTGTATGGAGAGCATTCTGATACCGAGAGCTTACAAGACCTTCCCCAAGTGGGTGCACACAGAAGAGAAGACCAGGCTGAGTCCAAAACTGCCCTCAACGAGATGATCAGCAGGCTTCATCACTGTTGTCCTCTGACCACCACTCTCTGCTCAAGCCCCGACCTGACCTTCTCCAGCTTTAGAGGATGCTTCGTTCACTTGGCCTCAGTTAGCTGCCCTCCCAATTATACATTGCTTGTTATTTTTTTCTTCTGGAAACACTCTGCGATTGTTTTGAAAGGCCTTCCAGTCCTTCACACTTTGCTTTGTTATTAACTGAAGAGATAATAGATGAATAATGGTTTGCCATCAATCTATGTAAAATAATTATATTCATAATAACAAAAAAACAACATGTTTTAAAATATCTGTTGTACATGAGTGTTCAAATGACTTATTCAGTACAGCCACCTGTAATGTGTTCAAACTACTTATTCAGTACGCACCTGTAATATGTTCAAACTACTTATTCAGTACAGCCATCTGTAATATGTTCAAACTACTTATTCAGTACGCACCTGTAATATGTTCAAACTACTTATTCAGTACGCACCTGTAATATGTTCAAACTACTTATTCAGTACAGCCATCTGTAATATGTTCAAACTACTTATTCAGTACAGCCATCTGTAATATGTTCAAACTACTTATTCAGTACAGCCATCTGTAATATGTTCAAACTACTTATTCAGTACAGCCATCTGTAATATGTTCAAACTATTTATTCAGTACAGCCATCTGTAATATGTTCAAACTACTTATTCAGTACAGCCATCTGTAATATGTTCAAACTACTTATTCAGTACAGCCATCTGTAATATGTTCAAACTACTTATTCAGTACAGCCATCTGTAATATGTTCAAACTACTTATTCAGTACAGCCATCTGTAATATGTTCAAACTACTTATTCAGTACGCACCTGTAATGTGTTCAAACTATTTATTCAGTACAGCCATCTGTAATATGTTCAAACTACTTATTCAGTACAGCCACCTGTAATATGTTCAAACTACTTATTCAGTACAGCCATCTGTAATATGTACAAACTACTTATTCAGTACAGCCATCTGTAATATGTTCAAACTACTTATTCAGTACAGCCATCTGTAATATGTTCAAACTACTTATTCAGTACAGCCACCTGTAATATGTATAAACTACTTATTCATTACAGCCACCTGTATAATGAGACCTGACCAGCAGAGAGACCTCACCAGCAGAGAGACCTGACCAGCAGAGATACCTCACCCGCAGAGAGACCTCACCCGTAGAGAGACCTGACCAGCAGAGAGACCTCATCAGCAGAGAGACCTGACCAGCAGAGATACCTCACCCGCAGAGAGACCTGACCAGCAGAGAGACCTGACCAGCAGAGAGACCTGACCAGGAGAGAGACCTCACCAGTAGAGAGACCTGACCAGCAGAGATACCTCACCCGCAGAGAGACCTGACCAGCAGAGAGACCTCACCAGCCGAGAGACCTGACCAGCAGAGAGACCTCACCAGCAGAGAGACCTGACCAGCAGAGATACCTCACCCGCAGAGAGACCTGACCAGCAGAGAGACCTGACCAGCAGAGAGACCTCACCAGCAGAGAGACCTGACCAGCAGAGATACCTCACCCGCAGAGATACCTCACCCGCAGAGAGACCTGACCAGCAGAGAGACCTCACCAGCAGAGAGACCTGACCAGCAGAGAGACCTCACCAGCAGAGAGACCTGACCAGCAGAGATACCTCACCCACAGAGAGACCTGACCAGCAGAGAGACCTCACCAGCAGAGAGACCTGACCAGCAGAGAGACCTCACCAGCAGAGATACCTCACCCGCAGAGAGACCTGACCAGCAGAATGCAGGGGACTGCAAGGTGAATACTTTTAGTAATGACAAACAGGAAGGTCAGGTTACAGTTTGCAAAATGTTTCTGAAAGACCCACAAGGTTTTGTTGACAGATAACACAATTCAGATACCAGAGGTCAAGACGAATTTGTGAAAATAATGTTCCGTCATTTTTCCTCTCAGGAATTATTGTAGTAGAGCAATTTATGAAGGATGTTAGAAGATGTCAATCATATTTGAATCTACTAATTAAGATAATTACAGTAACAGAAATATGTATCTCCTATGTGAGCTGTACAGTGTTGTTTACATTCAGATATAAACTGTCTTTATGGCAGTTACTGATATCTGCTAAATCTATGCTGAGTTAACAATCCTCAGGTTGTCTCTTTATTCTGCTGAGTTCATACAGGAAAGCAGAATTTGCTTTGCATTTTAGGGTGGAACCTTTCTGCACCTGCATACATTTTATGTCATTATGTCATTATTGTCATTTGTTCTCTACAGAATCATTGATAGTACATTTTAAGTAAAACATTTTTTTTAATGAATATGCATAAGCAAAGTAATTTTGAATCTGAGCTTGTTCAAAGAAAAATGTATCCCAGCTAAAGACTCACAGAGACAGGAGGAGGTGCTAAAGACTCCCAGAGAAAAGAGGAGGTGCTAAAGACTCTGAGAGAGAGGAGGAGGGGCTAAAGACTCCCAGAGACAGGAGGAGGTGCTAAAGACTCCCAGAGACAGGAGGAGGTGCTAAAGACTCTAGCTGTTTCTCAATGTCAAGGATGCTTCCTTGGTAGGACTGTTCCTTCCAAGTCATTTCCTTCATAGGCTAGGCGAGGCTCCTCTTTCGGATTCGAAGAACACGTAAATGGAACAGGCTAGCAAGTGCACGTCATGCGTCATTACGTTAGTAAAAAGGTCAGTTTTTTCGCACTGTGGAGGTGGAAAAATAATTACAGACGGATGGGTCTTAAATCAGCCTGTATATGCTGTAACAACCGCCCGATATACATTATCCCGCTTATTACATGGCTACCTACTAAATAAATAAATAATTTCACACACCAAAAAATATTTAAAAACGATTATATTGCCTGAGTGAACTGAACTGCGTCCATTGTTTTTCATGGCAACGCTGTGTTATACATAGCAGCGGTCTGCTATCAAGAAATAACAGACCGGACCGGAATTCAACCAAGCCAGGTAATCATATTTGATATTTAAATATATTTATAATTTAAGAGCTATTTGTTAAAGACTTGTCCTCTCACAAACACGTTTTTTTTATTTCCCTAACTAAATTTTTGTTTACCCTATTGAGCAAAATTATCCCTTCAGTCTTTCTCTCTAACTTACATTCCGAAATGTGTGTGCTTTCTGCATAAGTATTTATTACTCCGCTAACGTCCGACTTGTTGTATTTTTTTTAACAAGATAGCAAAGAAGCGCATGGGATTGTGGGTGATATGAGAGCGCGAAGGCTACACATATGCATCCTTTCGTGTACATGGCATATTTTCCGAACGAAGGACTCGTCCTTGGTTGAAATTCCGAGGATCCTCGACATTGGAACAGTCCTTCGACGGATGTTGATGACGTAGCATCCTCGAAATTCTGGCTTCTGAGGATCCTTCCTTGACATTGAGAAACGGCTTCTGAGAGAGAGGAGGAGGGGCTAAAGACTCCCAGAGACAGGAGGAGGTGCTAAAGACTCTGAGAGAGAGGAGGAGGGGCTAAAGACTCCCAGAGACAGGAGGAGGGGCTAAAGACTCACAGAGTCAGGAGGAGGTGCTAAAGACTCCCAGAAATAGGAGGAGGTGCTAAAGACTCCCAGAGACAGGAGGAGGGGCCAAAGACTCCCAGAGACAGGAGGAGGGGCTAAAGACTCACAGAGACAGGAGGAGGTGCTAAAGACTCCCAGAAATAGGAGGGGCTAAAGACTCACAGAGACAGGAGGAGGTGCTAAAGACTCCCAAAAAAGGGGGGGCTAAAGACTCCCAGAGACAGGAGGAGGGGCTAAAGACTCCTACTAAATAAATAAATAATTTCACACACAAAAAATATTTAAAACGATTATATTGCCTGAGTGAACTGAACTCGCCCATTGTTTTTCATGGCAGCGCTGTGTTATACTTAGCAGCGGTCTGCTATCAAGAAATAACAGACCGGACCGGAATTCAACCAAGCCATGTAATAATATTTGATATTTAAATATATTTATAATTTAAGAGCTATTTGTTAAAGACTTGTCCTCACAAACACGTTTTTTTTATTTCCCTAACTAAATTTTTGTTTACCCTATTGAGCAAAATTATCCCTTCAGTCTTTCTCTCTAACTTACATTCCGAAATGTGTGTGCTTTCTGCATAAGTATTTATTACTCCGCTAACGTCCGACTTGTTGTATTTTTTAACAAGATAGCAAAGAAGCGCATGGGATTGTGGGTGATATGAGAGCGCGAAGGCTACACATATGCATCCTTTCGTGTACATGGCATATTTTCCGAACGAAGGACTCGTCCTTGGTTGCTAAAGACTCCCAGAAATAGGAGGGGCTAAAGACTCACAGAGACAGGAGGAGGTGCTAAAGACTCCCAAAAAAGGGGGGGCTAAAGACTCCCAGAGACAGGAGGAGGGGCTAAAGACTCCCAGAGACAGGAGGAGGTGCTAAAGACTCACAGAGACAGGAGGAGGGGCTAAAGACTCACAGAGACAGGAGGAGGGGCTAAATACTCCCAGAAATAGGAGGGGCTAAAGACTTACAGAGACAGTAGGAGGTGCTAAAGACTCCCAGAGACAGGTGGTGGGGCGACTGGGTAGTGAGGGCCAGCCAATAGCAGGGGTGGAGCTGCTGACTGGGTAATGAGGGCCAGCCAATAGCAGGGGTGTAGCTGTTAACCAGCTGACTGGGTAGTGAGGGCCAGCCAATAGCAGGGGTGGAGCTGTTAACCAGCTGACTGGGTAGTGAGGGCCAGCCAATAGCAGCGGTCCGTCCCCTGTGTGTGCTGTCTGCGTCTCGTGCTGTAGGGTTATGTCATCCCCGGGGCCGGCTCTATCTGCAGGGGCCACTCACCTCCCCCTTCCCAGCTCCCCGCTCCTCCTCTCCTGGCCCCTGTAATTAAACATGTATTTATTGCAGGGCCCGAGGCTGGCTACAGGAGAGAGGGCGAAACGACTTCACATGGAGATGTGGTTGAGATTACGGCCGCAGGGACCGGCTCTTATTCTGCACCACCAACTCACTCTTCCTCCTCACGCTTCTTAGCGCTTGTTGTTTTTTGGCTTGATGTTTTGTTTACAGCTCTCTCTCTCCCACTCCCTCTGTCTGCCTTTTTCTGCCTCTCCCCCTCCCTCTTCCCCTCTCTTCCTCTCTCTCTCTCTCTCTCTCTCTCTCTCTCCCTCTATCCGTCTCTCTCCATGCTCTCTCTGTCTCTCCTTCCATCTCTCTCTTTTCACCTCTCCTCTGTCTTCATCCGTTTTTTTCTTTCGTCGTTAATTTTTTCCTTGTTCGTTCCTCTCATCCTTTTGTCCTCTTTATGTTTGCTGATTAACTGTGTAGAGAAATGCATTTTAAATGCAAATGTTGTCGTGGTTACTGTATGTGCAAACACCAGTAATTTAGTCTGAAGGAGCCTTGGTCCATAGTTTGTTTACCCGTCTGTGTGAAGGGTTTGACATTTATGCCTTTCTAGTCTGGCCAAAGAGATCCACCATAGAAAATTCACAAATGGGATTGTGTAGATGGTTTGCAGATTCACTACTGTCAATAACATTTTTATATCTATTAACCCTCACCCTCACCTTAGCATTTACCCTCACCCTCACCTTAGCATTTACCCTCACCTTAGCATTTACCCTCACCCTCACCTTAGCATTTACCCTCACCCTCACCTTAGCATTTACCCTCACCTTAGCATTTACCCTCACCCTCACCATAGCATTTACCCTCACCCTCACCTTAGCATTTACCCTCACCTTAGCATTTACCCTCACCCTCACCTTAGCATTTACCCTCACCCTCACCTTAGCATTTACCCTCACCTTAGCATTTACCCTCACCCTCACCTTAGCATTTACCCTCACCTTAGCATTTACCCTCACCCTCACCTTAGCATTTACCCTCACCCTCACCTTAGCATTTACCCTCACCCTCACCTTAGCATTTACCCTCACCCTCACCTTAGCATTTACCCTCACCCTCACCTTAGCATTTACCCTCACCCTCACCTTAGCATTTACCCTCACCCTCACCTTAGCATTTACCCTCACCCTCACCTTAGCATTTACCCTCACCTCACCTTAGCATTTACCCTCACCCTCACCTTAGCATTTACCCTCACCCTCACCTTAGCATTTACCCTCACCCTCACCTTAGCATTTACCCTCACCTCACCTTAGCATTTACCCTCACCCTCACCTTAGCATTTACCCTCACCCTCACCTTAGCATTTACCCTCACCCTCACCTTAGCATTTACCCTCACCCTCACCTTAGCATTTACCCTCACCTTAGCATTTACCCTCACCTCACCTTAGCATTTACCCTCACCCTCACCTTAGTATTTAACCTCACCCTCACCTTAGCATTTACCCTCACCCTCACCTTAGCATTTACCCTCACCTTAGCATTTACCCTCACCTTAGCATTTACCCTCACCTCACCTTAGCATTTACCCTCACCCTCACCTTAGTATTTAACCTCACCCTCACCTTAGCATTTACCCTCACCTTAGCATTTACCCTCACCCTCACCTTAGTATTTAACCTCACCCTCACCTTAGCATTTACCCTCACCCTCACCTTAGCATTTACCCTCACCTTAGCATTTACCCTCACCTTAGCATTTACCCTCACCTTAGCATTTACCCTCACCCTCACCTTAGCATTTACCCTCACCCTCACCTTAGCATTTACCCTCACCCTCACCTTAGCATTTACCCTCACCTTAGCATTTACCCTCACCCTCACCTTAGCATTTACCCTCACCTTAGCATTTACCCTCACCCTCACCTTAGCATTTACCCTCACCTTAGCATTTACCCTCACCCTCACCTTAGCATTTACCCTCACCTTAGCATTTACCCTCACCCTCACCTTAGCATTTACCCTCACCTTAGCATTTACCCTCACCCTCACCTTAGCATTTAACCTCACCCTCACCTTAGCATTTACCCTCACCCTCACCTTAGCATTTACCCTCACCCTCACCTTAGCATTTACCCTCACCCTCAGCTTAGCATTTATCCTCACCTTAGCATTTATCTTAACCCTCATGGTGCTTTTCCTCCACTGGTATTACACATGACATTGAGATTTACGTCCACTGACTAACAGCAACAAGGTGCGTATCCACATTGAAGACATATTCTGAGGACATTCTGGATTTCCAACATGTTTGATACTTCAAACACTAGTTTTAGTCACTGTATCTAGCGTAGCATTGCCCTCTGAAACGCACTGAGTTTTAGCCACACGCTAACGCTAATTGTGCTGTGGCCTTTGAACATGAAAAGCCGCTAGGAGCCACCGCGCATCAGTAGATTAAACTATTACTTGTTCACAGCGTCCCTCACATCTGCCTCTGTTTGGACCCAATCTATTCCTTAACCGTAGAAAATGATCCCGATGGTTTCTTAAGGCGCTGTCTAAATAGGATTTTCCCCTCCTTAGCGAAGAGGAAGGAGATCTCAAGGGAAAGTTGCGTTTGTTTCTCTTTTATGGAGCCGGCAGTAGGGTGGCTGGCGCGGGCTGGCGTGAGTGGGCCCTGGAATGGAACCCGGGCACTGCTGTGGCCCCCAGCTGGGGCTGGTTAACTGCCTGCCACCCCGTCCTCCACCGTCACCACGACTCAAACAGTACCAGTCCTGGAATCTGTCGAATCTCCTGCCGGAAACTTGATAAAGAGGATAACTGCAGGCACTTGGGAAAAGAGGGGAGCTCTAACACGAACGATGAATGAGAAATCCCTTCAACTAAACAGTCGCTGGCTCCTATTTGCCAGGCTGGCCCGAGGTGGGCTGTTTGGCTGGTTGGCAGCCAGTCGGCATGACGATGGTGTATTGGAGATAAGATAGAGAGGCTGTGATGAAATGGTGGCCTCTAGCATTGTCTAGCCTGCGATGCACTGACTCCCTCTATGACGAATCTCGCTAACAGAGACACTTGGCAGAATAAAGTGGGCCGCGGCGCTTCCCAATAGAAGGCCCTTCGCTCAAGAAGAAGCCAAACGATGGCACTTGTAAAGGAGCAGGATGTAATGTAGCTTTTATTTGCTCACCGTTGATTTGCATCCCGGTCCCACTAAATGGAGCCCGAAGAATTGAATCGAGCTTTAAAGTGAAGCCGAAAGAAAGCTCTGGAAAATCAGGCCTCAAAGCCCATCTCAACTGGAAAGCATTTCCTTTAAACTGTCTCTCCTTGGTGGTTGACAATCCTATTATGGCACCAACTTATTGTAATTAAGGCCATAGAAATACGGAGCAGAACATCTTTCACTGGGCCGTCCCAAACGCTGGGCTAACTCTGCCGTTGTTTTTGTGTTCTGAGGATCTGACAGTACCAAGGGTCCGAATCGCCTTATTTTCACATTGATGTGTGATTGACGGTCAGTGGAGTGAGCCAGAACTTGGGTCTGCCGCTCAGTCCAGCCTGGGGTTTTAAAGAACAGACATAATGGAGAATAGGTTTTACGGCTCCCTTTTTCTTCCCATTTTTGGGACAAGTGAAGTGAAGCTCTTCAGGAGGAGATCCGTGAATATCCTGATTCCCCATTGGTCATCGAGCTTACAGTCACAGCCAACCCAAACCAGTGCCCAGAACGTTGATGTGGGTCTCTGTGAGCTTCTCTTGGTGCCACTAGGTATTTGTCTGATAATAGGAGGATTCCTTTATTTACTGCTTCTCTCTTCTAGCTCTTGATGTGGGTTTAGTTGGGCTCAATGAGCTCCTTGATTGGAGCCAGATCATCTTCCTGAAGTTGACATGAACTTGTAGCTGGAGGACACAGAGGGACAGGGTGACAGACAGACAGAGGGACAGGCTGACAGACAGACAGAGGGACAGACAGACTGACATACAGCCAGACAGACAGACAGGCAGACAGACAGATAAACAGACAGGCTGACAGACAGACAGACAGAGGGACAGACTGACATACAGCCAGACAGACAGACAGGCAGGCAGACAGACAGATAAACAGACAGGCAGGCAGATGAGACAGACAGTGCAGTGGTATCTAGAATCCCACTCTCTCACCTTTATATTGTTGACAGTGATTGAATATGTGAAGTGTTGTTCCTAACTCAGATAAGCCTGTCTGCACTTCCTCAAACACTCACACACCCCTCGCTCTGCTGTTAAAACCTCCTATACAGGAAGAAGACCTGTGTTTGTTTTTATGTTACCAGCTCACCTGTGTGTGTGTTTGTGTGGGACTTTAAATCTGTCTGAGGTAAGAGGTCAGTTAACAGAGGCTGTAAAGTGATTTTAAGGGCTTGGTGGAGATTTAAGGAAGACAATTGTCTGTAGGTTAGTGGCTTTAGAGCTAACACCTGGGCCAGGTTAGGGTTAGGGTTAGATAGCTGCAGTCAGAGCTCAACTCACGGGAACACGCACACACACACACACACACACACACACATATACACACATATATACACACACACACACATATACACACACACACACACATACACACATATACACACACATACACATAGACATACACACACACACACACACACACACACATACACACATGTACACAGACACACACACACACACAAACGCACACACACACACACACACACACACACACACACACACACACACACACACACACACACACACACACACACACACACACACACACACACACACACACACACACACACACTGTATCCTCTCTAGCATGTTTGGATTAGGGGGTTAGCCAGGGTTCATTTCCAGACTCTTTGTGAGTCAGTCAAAGAAGAAACAGGATGGAAGTTGAGGAGAAAAACAGAGAAAGAAAGTGAGAAAGAGTGAGAGAATTAAAGGGAAAGAGAAAGTGAGAAAGAGTGAGAGAAAAAAAGGGACAGAGAAAGAAAGTGAGAAAGAGTGAGAGAAATAAAGGGAGAGGCCTTTTCCTCCACTAGCTCCCTAATGTGTGTCCTTTTCCTCCACTAGCTCCCTAATGTGTGTCCTTTTCCTCCACTAGCTCCCTAATGTGTGTCCTTTTCCTCCACTAGCTCCCTAATGTGTGTCCTTTTCCTCCACTAGCTCCCTAATGTGTGTCCTTTTCCTCACTAGCTCCCTAATGTGTGTCCTTTTCCTCCACTAGCTCCCTAATGTGTGTCCTTTTCCTCCACTAGCTCCCTAATGTGTGTCCTTTTCCTCCACTAGCTCCCTAATGTGTGTCCTTTTTCTCCACTAGCTTCCTAATGTGTGTCCTTTTTCTCCACTAGCTCCCTAATGTGTGTCCTTTTTCCTCCACTAGCTCCCT
This sequence comes from Dallia pectoralis, assembly GCA_029465975.1. NCBI lineage: Eukaryota > Metazoa > Chordata > Actinopteri > Esociformes > Umbridae > Dallia > Dallia pectoralis. The sequence goes on from CM055751.1 coordinate 13,497,308, forward strand.
AATGTGTGTCCTTTTCCTCCACTTGCTCCCTAAACCCTCCCGTTATATCAGCTCGGGGGCTTGGTCATGTTTTATTTTCCGACACTGTCAGAGACACTCCACTGAGCATAATCGTCCTTACCCAGAATTCCTTGGGGTTAATTGAATGGGAGGATGTTGTCACGTCAGCACGTAGCAGAAGGGAATTAGTAATGAAACCCCTGTGAGTTACTCCTTTAATGAAAAGCACTTGATGCCCAATGAAACATTGATTATATGCGTATTAGAGAGCACTTAATCAGTAAGTACTTCCCAGACCGGACTCACCTCACCAGGGGGTGTGGAGGGGAGGTGGGGGGAGCAGAGGTTTGGATTGTCCTGCAATAATGGTAATTTGGCTGCTATGGAGCTTATGAACCAGTCTGGAGGAGGAGATGAGGAGCGATATGAAGACAGGAATATATGAGATTATCATACAGGGGGTTCCTCCTCTCCCTGGTTCCTCCTCTCTCTGGTTCCTCCTCTTCCAGGAATCTCTCTCCATCTCTCCTCATCTTTCCATTTTCCTCATCTCTCCTCTTCCTCTTCTCATCACATGTGTGTGTGTGTGTGTGTGTGTGTGTGTGTGTGTGTGTGTGTGTGTGTGTGTGTGTGTGTGTGTGTGTGTGTGTGTGTGTGTGTGTGTGTGTGTGTGTGTGTGTGTGTGTGTGTGTGTGGGGGTGACAGTACTACACACCCTAATTAAAATAATTTTAGTGGTCATCTGAATCCCGACACAGACAAACAGATCAATAGATCGATAAAGTCATCGCAGTGTGGTTCAGCGGTAGCATCCCCTCTCACAAACAACAAAAACACTGTGACCTTTAAACTATGACCGCCCAGAAGGAGAAGCTCTGTTTCCTGTCAATGACTGGCTATAAAGACTCCATCCCCCTCCACAGATGTTGATGCTGTTTGTTGCGCGTGAAGATGCTACTCTTAAAGGCCGTTGTGCCTCTTGTATATCCATCGTTAGTCCCTAAAGAGAGTTTCCCTTTCCCAAACCATCATGCCCTCATGACTGAAAGATGGGTCCCAGCCAAGGGCCCTGAAAGGCCTCCGGATGATGACTGGAGCCCCGGGGGGTCTTTCTGTCTTTAGCAGCAAAGCCTGAAGGGTCTCATTGTGGGTGTCAGCAGGCGGTCGAGGAGGGCTACGTCCTGGAGGCTCTCCGCAGTGCGGGTCAGAGGTCAGAGGTTCTTCGGGCTGCTCCGTACCTGCCTGGTCCCGTGGAAACGCTCGTCTCCCTGGGAGATCGAGGCTCAATGCTCAGCAGGCATGAAAGGGTTAACATTAAATAATATCAGAGTCAGCTGTGTCTGTTAATATTAAAGAATATCAGAGTCAACTGTGTCTGTTAATATTAAAGAATATCAGAGTCAACTGTGTCTGTTAATATTAAATAATATCAGAGTCAGCTGTGTCTGTTAATATTAAAGAAACTCAGAGTCAGCGGTGTCTGTTAATATTAAAGAATATCAGAGTCAGCTGTGTCGGTTAATATTAAAGAATATCAGAGTCAGCGGTGTCTGTTAATATTAAAGAATATCAGAGTCAGCTGTGTCGGTTAATATTAAAGAATATCACAGTCAGCTGTGTCTGTTAATATTAAAGAATATCAGAGTCAACTGTGTCTGTTAATATTAAAGAATATCAGAGTCAGCTGTGTCTGTTAATATTAAAGAATATCAGAGTCAGCTGTGTCTGTTAATATTAAAGAATATCAGAGTCAGCTGTGTCTGTTAATATTAAAGAATATCAGCGTCAGCTGTGTCTGTTAATATTAAAGAATATCAGAGTCAGCTGTGTCTGTTAATATTAAAGAATATCAGAGTCAGCTGTGTCTGTTAATATTAAAGAATATCAGAGTCAGCTGTGTCTGTTAATATTAAAGAATATCAGAGTCAGCTGTGTCTGTTAATATTAAAGAATATCAGAGTCAGCTGTGTCTGTTAATATTAAAGAATATCAGAGTCAGCTGTGTCTGTTAATATTAAAGAATATCAGAGTCAGCTGTGTCTGTTAATATTAAAGAATATCAGAGTCAGCTGTGTCTGTTAATATTAAAGAATATCAGAGTCAGCTGTGTCTGTTAATATTAAAGAATATCAGAGTCAGCTGTGTCTGTTAATATTAAAGAATATCAGAGTCAGCTGTGTCTGTTAATATTAAAGAATATCAGAGTCAGCTGTGTCTGTTAATATTAAAGAATATCACAGTCAGCTGTGTCTGTTAATATTAAAGAATATCAGAGTCAGCTGTGTCTGTTAATATTAAAGAATATCAGAGTCAGCTGTGTCTGTTAATATTAAAGAATATCAGAGTCAGCTGTGTCTGTTAATATTAAAGAATATCAGAGTCAGCTGTGTCTGTTAATATTAAAGAATATCAGAGTCAGCTGTGTCTGTTAATATTAAAGAATATCAGAGTCAGCTGTGTCTGTTAATATTAAAGAATATCACAGTCAGCTGTGTCTGTTAATATTAAAGAATATCAGAGTCAGCTGTGTCTGTTAATATTAAAGAATATCAGAGTCAGCTGTGTCTGTTAATATTAAAGAATATCAGAGTCAGCTGTGTCTGTTAATATTAAAGAATATCAGAGTCAGCTGTGTCTGTTAATATTAAAGAATATCAGAGTCAGCTGTGTCTGTTAATATTAAAGAATATCAGAGTCAGCTGTGTCTGTTAATATTAAAGAATATCAGAGTCAGCTGTGTCTGTTAATATTAAAGAATATCAGAGTCAGCTGTGTCTGTTAATATTAAAGAATATCAGAGTCAGCTGTGTCTGTTAATATTAAAGAATATCAGAGTCAGCTGTGTCTGTTAATATTAAAGAATATCAGAGTCAGCTGTGTCTGTTAATATTAAAGAATATCAGAGTTAGCTGTGTCTGTTAATATTAGGAGTCAGCTGGCTAATTCTTTGCCTTCTCTACTTCTGAATGAATAGGTCATTCCATTAATGGACTTGTAAGAGGCCATAACGAGTGTTGAGGTCAGAGGCCATAACGAGTGGTAAGGTCAGAGGCCATAACGAGTTGTGAGGCCTGAGCCCGGTTAAGTCCAGAAGAAGTCCACTCCTCAGCACTTGTTGTGATAAAACTGTTGGTATCTGGACATCTACTGTTGATATGGGTTGATGTGTGATGTGTGTGTGTGTGTGTGTGTGTGTGTGTGTGTGTGTGTGTGTGTGTGTGTGTGTGTGTGTGTGTGTGTGTGTGTGTGTGTGTGTGTGTGTGTGTGTGTGTGTGTGTGTGTGTGTGTGTGTGTGTGTGTGTGTGTGTGTGTGTGTGTGTGTGTGTGTGTGTGGACATGTACATTCGTGTGTGTTTATTGAGGTGTGTCATGAAGACCATGTGTAATATTTGGATTTGCTATATGCCAGAACCTTCATGAGTTATTCTATATATCTCCCTTAATCTCTCTGCTCTGCCTGCAGCGAATGTCTCATACACACGTATACACACGTATACACACACTCATACACACACACATGTACACGCATAAACACACATATCCACATACGTAAACACACATTTACTCACACACATACACACACATGTACACAGGTTTCTACACGTATCGTTTTAGTCAAACAACATATTAAACATCAGAGATTTAGGTTCCTCACATTATCCAGGATTTGTTTTCCCAATTCAACAGAAATAGTTGGTTTGTGGATAGATGATGGCATGTCTGAAGAACATCAGTGGAGCGAAGGGAGCGTTCAGATTTCACACTTGATGTAATGATGTTCAGTATTTAAGATGCAGTTTTGTATCCATTAATACTACAAATATATTGTGGACACTCACTGATATTACAATGCTAAAACAGTATAATGCCCCTTTAATATATGTAATGAATGATCAAAAACCACTCAATTAACTGTTTTACACAGACACGACCGTCCAAACTCTTCTTCAGAAGTCCTGGAATTTCTCCTCAACATCCAGTATATTGATCAATGCTGCGTTGTTTGGTTCATCTAAGCCAGAACGTGTCACTCAGTTCAGGCCCATATCTGAGACAGAAATCCATCAACTAGTGTGTCAGTGAAACAGATGAGAGATGAGATGAGAGAGACTCATTCACACAGTGTCGTGGAGTTTACGACCGTGGATTTGGTACGGTCATCAGTGAGCACTCCTGTCACTGAGTGATATATGAGTGTGTGAGGCGTGTCCCTGACCCCAGATTAACAGTACATTAACCTCCTCCCAGTCCGGACCACAGACCCTAAAACCTCTGACCCCAGCCCCCTCTCACAGCCACAGGGGGTTCCCCCAACCCGGCCACCACATTCTCCTCTTCCCCCTGACCGTTGTCTGTCTGTCTCCTGTTCCTCATTGGTTCTTACATTCCTGTCCCATGATCCCCCAGAATCTAAACAGGCTGGTGTGTAGCCATGCTGTGTAACCTGTGTCCTTCATGCTGTGTAACCTGTGTCCTTCATGCTGTGTAACCTGTGTCCTTCATGCTGTGTAACCTGTGTCCTTCATGCTGTGTAACCTGTGTCCTTCATGCTGTGTAACCTGTGTCCTTCATGCTGTGTAACCTGTGTCCTTCATGCTGTGTAACCTGTGTCCTTCATGCTGTGTAACCTGTGTCCTTCATGCTGTGTAACCTGTGTCCTTCATGCTGTGTAACCTGTGTCCTTCATGCTGTGTAACCTGTGTCCTTCATGCTGTGTAACCTGTGTCCTTCATGCTGTGTAACCTGTGTCCTTCATGCTGTGTAACCTGTGTCCTTCATGCTGTGTAACCTGTGTCCTTCATGCTGTGTAACCTGTGTCCTTCATGCTGTGTAACCTGTGTCCTTCATGCTGTGTAACCTGTGTCCTTCATGCTGTGTAACCTGTGTCCTTCTAACGGCAGCTCTACCGGGAACCACTGGTGTTTTACACACAGCCTGGCAGGCGAGCTCCATCAGGGACTGGAGGTGTCTTTCATTCGGCCTGGCAGGCGAGCCTCAGCACCCTGCTGCTGGAAATTTGTCGTCCCCCTCTGGGTCTCTTTCTGGGAGTGTCAGAACCGGGCCCCTGATGAGAGATTTGTTGATATGATAACTCGATTAGGGCCCCAGGATGGATGACATGATGGCAGAGAGCCAGCTAGCAGCACCCAGGAGGGCCTGATCCAGCTCCTTAACCTCTCCTCAGGAGATTGTGGTTAGGGCCACTAATTGGTTAATTAGCTGGTTGGGTCCCGTGCATCACAGAATGTCCATCTGTTCAGTCATGGGTGTGAAGTGAGATAAAACAAGTGGCTAGAAGCTTAAATGCTATCTGGAGTTCGTCATTGACTCGACCAATCAACGTGTGTAGATGAGATTATGCAAGTGTGCATATTGATCTATCAAAGACAGTCATGTAGAGAGTCATGTAGACAGTCATGCAGACAGTCATGTAGACAGTAATGTAGACAGTCATGCAGACAGTCATGTAGAGAGTCATGTAGACAGTCATGCAGACAGTCATGTAGAGAGTCATGTAGACAGTCATGCAGACAGTCATGTAGACAGTAATGTAGACAGTCATGCAGACAGTCATGTAGAGAGTCATGTAGACAGTCATGCAGACAGTCATGTAGACAGTAATGTAGACAGTCATGCAGACAGTCATGTAGAGAGTCATGTAGACAGTCATGCAGACAGTCATGTAGAGAGTCATGTAGACAGTCATGCAGACAGTCATGTAGAGAGTCATGTAGACAGTCATGCAGACAGTCATGTAGACAGTAATGTAGACAGTCTTTCTCTGGAACCCCTGAAATCATATTCTGATGAATAATCAAATAAAAGGTCAACATCCCTATTTAGTTATTCTCGCCCAGCAGAGGATTTTCTCTCTGTCCTCTGGACCAAGTGGTCAAATTACGTCACTTTCTAAAATGTAAGTCTTCCCCAGTCGCTTCCATTGAGGTTGGTGGAGCTTGTCGACTTTGGTGACCTCCGACCCCTCCACACTGTGGGTTTAGTCCAACGCATTCAAGGTGTTACCAGCTGTGCTCCCATCACTCCCTGTCCCTCCCCTTATACTGGAGACATGCTGTGTCCATAAGACATGCTGTGTCCAGGGTCACTGGGGTGGAAAAGGTGCTTACTATGCACTATTTAATTTGCCTTTGTCAACTCCTCAGCCCTAAAGAGAGGGAGGGTACAAAATAAGCGGGGTTCTTTGAGAACACTTGTATTTGTTTAGGTTTTTTTCCCTACCTAAAAGTTAACATGAAAGCCAATGATTCTAGCCTCTTTAACTCTTTGAATTTGTTAGAAAGCCAGGTACATTTGTAAAGATATTTACTGCCAGACACAGTTTGTAGAAGGGCAGTTTGGCGTATGTGTGGTTTTGTGTTTCGTTGAGAGAGATACTGAATCTAATATGTAGTTGTCAATCAAGTGTGTTTCAGTTCAAGGCATCTTTCAAACTTGCACTCCGTTTCCCAGGATTCCTCACTTGTGCCAGTCGTGTCGGTCAACGCTCGCAGATATAGAACGTGACCATGAAATAGAGCCATGGTGAAGACCTTTAGACTAGAACCCAATAAGTCTTCTAAAAGCAACTGCATAGGAAAGAAATATGTTTGAGGACATAACCCATTTATTTATATCTGTCATGGAACATCTTAGTCATCCTTTTATTGAGGCTCCGGTGTGCTTCATTAAAACTAATCCTTGCTGGATCACTATTCATTATTCAGTCCTTGATAGAACAACAGTCGATCAGATTCAAACACCAAGCTGAACAGACCACAGTATATCCAAGGCCACCAATGACATTCTACTAATGACAAGAGTATGTGGTCTTTTTTACAACTCTTGATTGAAAATGAACACTATATATATAATCAAAAGCTTCACACAGGATCCGTGACATCATGAAATCATGAACAAAAAGAGGAAAGCCATTTCAGACAAAAATAGCAGCTACCAACTGACATGCACGTTTTGACGAAGCACAAAAAGTTACGATCTCACTTGATGGTTAAATAGACATTGTTAAACATGTTCTTCTGTCAGTATTGATGGATTGTGTACGTATGTTTTTTTCCTAATGTAAAAATGGTGTATAACAAATTACTAAAAAAACTAAATTAGATTAATTAAATTAGAATAACTAAATTAGAATAACTAAATTAAAAGTATTACATTGTGTTTTGAGTGGGAGAGTATTACATTGTGTTTTGAGTGAGTTTACCGTTGAATATTAATAATAAAAAAGTGGATGATATAAAAGGCTTCTAAATGATGAACTGACCATTTTTCTGTCTGACGGTTTCTCTGTCTCTGTCCATGTTATGGTCTTTTGGCTGACTGATACCACTCTGATAAAGCACAGTCACAGTGGTAGATTCATGAGTGCAGGTATTTGTACGTCTTTTGATGGTTTGCTGTTTCCTCTGTCTAAACTGATTGTGGCTTTGGCATAGCACTGCTATTTTATTGCTGAGTGAGTAAGGAGCTATGAATTTCTTTTTGATCTCATCATAGTACAGCACCATCTAGTGGACATAATTAGAATGGAATAATGAAATAGTATTTATTGTATCTGTATTCGGGGACATGTATTCCTGAACCTAGTTTAACATCAGTTGATAATGGTAATGATGTAAATGGAATATAAATATGTTTCAGAAACATTGGAATACCAGGCATTTCACATTAATTTACTTTGCTCTCAGTTTGCATACAACATATGTGCCTCTCAGGCTTCCTTTATTAACATTTGCATGGAGAGGGACAATTATGAAGACAATTCCAGATTACAAACAGGTGAGTTGAGTGTGAGACTGTCTTGCGTTTACAAATGAATGGTCCCTTGGTGAAACCCCTGTCACTAACCTCTGGCGTCATCTGCTGGTAGCGATTGGTATTGCGCCAAAGCATTCATATTGTATCCATGTTTGGAATCAGTGTGTGTTGAAGACATGTAGAGGTTAAATACTGTCAGTAGACCTATCCTATTGTAGATGTAGACAACAAACATCAAAACTGTTTTAAATAAATTGGACTGAAATACAACTATTTTGTTAAACAAAAATGCACTTTAAGTTTTGCTTTGTATTATGACATTTCTGGCGTTTGTGAGGCACATTAGAACAGTATTGTCCCGTTTATCACACATAGTATAAAGAAAATGCCATGTGAACTCAACTTATATCATATATATGTACATATATATATATTATAGCATATGTAAGGATGATGAAAATGATGTTTTACTAATACATTGAATGGGTAAAAGAGTAATACACTTATGATCAATAGATCCGTTATCCATTGCTTTTTGTGCAAAGGAGGCTAAAAAGAGTAATATGCTAAAAAGACAATTTGTGTTTAAAATGCTGTCTTATTTAACTTTTATAATATTTTGGGAAAAGCACCTTAATTTACATTGTGCAGTGTTTGCTTAGATAAGTTTCACTTTCTGTTGTTGTAAGTTGAAGTACCAGTTTAATTAATCGGTAAGCGATTGCTAATGCCTCGTTCAGCCTGTTTACGGAGCGTGCGGCTTATGTTCGTCCATTACAACATTGGACTTGAATGAAGCTACATCGTGTCCGTGTCGTCATTTATATTTCCCTTTTTACAGAGGGGTAACACATAGACATCATAGACTGTGAACAAACAAGATCAGCCGAAGTAAGATACACATATTAGATTCTCTGGGAAACTTTAATCAACACACTTCCAGCAAGCTTCACCTGTCATTCAAATAGAAGTAGGAGTGTTCTTGGTATATAACACAACCTGAAAATGGAAGAGTCAAGTGTTCTTGGTATATAACACAACCTGAAAATGGAAGAGTCAAGTGTTCTTGGTATATAACACAACCTGAAAATGGAAGAGTCAAGTGTTCTTGGTATATAACACAACCTGAAAATGGAAGAGTCAAGTGTTCTTGGTTAGGGATGTAACGATATCAACATCTCACGGTACGATACAATTTCGATATTGACCTCACGGTACGATATTTATTGCGATATTGTGGAAAAGCTCACGGTATTGTTAAATAGCTCACGCTAGTGTTTGTGATGATAATAGCGAAAAAATACTGACATTTATTCTGCTTTTGCCAGTCAACAGGCAATTTATTGTTGTATTTATGGATCATGACAACATAAACGCTGATCACATAGTGCTTTTAAAGTGCAAGTTGTAGTCAGGAACATCAATATTCTGTATAGTAATATTTGGTTGCATAACTTATTCTTTGCAATGTTCAAGTTAAGAAAAGTAAAAACTTTTCGGGTTGATGGGTCGTCAGATGACTTCGCATGTTGCTTGTGTTTCCCGTGTTGTATTGCAGTTTACTGTGGCAGTGCGTGCACATAATCCATTGTCTGTCCACCACCTTCTCTCCTTTTACGTTTTTTGACACGGCGAAACCAACATGTTTCCAGACATCAGGTTTAAAAGCTGCAGGGGCACAATCTCAAGTCCGGGGTTGTGGTTTTCATCCTTACAAGTATTGCTGTCGGCCATGCTGGCTTGCTGTGGTCTTGTGTGGACAGCGTGCAGCGTGCAATCCTATTGGCTTAACAACGGTTGTTGTGACGACGCAGCGCAAAGGATCATGGTCTATGTAGTTAACAATGATTTGTTCCGCGGGACTGTGTTTATTCCTCTTGCTTTTTGACGGACACCTGTCCTTTTAATATTGTAACCCAACCATGACGATATCGAGACACGTTTACCACCGCGATAGCGCGATATCGTCAATATCGTTACATCCCTATTCTTGGTATATAACACAACCTGAAAATAGAAGAGTCAAGCCAAGTGGCTACTTGGAAGAATCTATAACATGAAATGTTTTTGGGATATTTTTAACACAATTATTCTGTAATGTGGAAAATAGTAAATAAAGTATCCCCTTAAATAAGAGTTAGGTGCCCAGAACATCAGATGACCATGCCAAACACCACAATCACATAGTTTGGCTCAAAGAGCCTTTTGTTGTGATTTTTATTGCACACATCATAAGACTTCGTATGAAGAAAACTAAAGGAGCTATTTGTAAAACAATCATATTGATGAAAACATCCCCCTGGTGTGTAATCACAGACCTGCTGTCTCACTGGTGTGTAATCACAGACCTGCTGTCTCTCTGGTGTGTAATCACAGACCTGCTGTCTCACTAGTGTGTAATCACAGACCTGCTGTCCCCCTGGTGTGTAATCACAGACCTGCTGTCCCCCTGGTGTGTAATCACAGACCTGCTGTCTCACTGGTGTGTAATCACAGACCTGCTGTCTCACTGGTGTGTAATCACAGACCTGCTGTCCCTCTAGTGTGTAATCACAGACCTGCTGTCCCCCTGGTGTGTAATCACAGACCTGCTGTCTCACTGGTGTGTAATCACAGACCTGTTGTCCCTCTGGTATGTAATCACAGACCTGCTGTCCCCCTGGTGTGTAATCACAGACCTGCTGTCCCTCTGGTGTGTAATCACAGACCTGCTGTCTCTCTGGTGTGTAATCACAGACCTGCTGTCTCTCTGGTGTGTAATCACAGACCTGCTGTCCCCCTGGTGTGTAATCACAGACCTGCTGTCTCCCTGGTGTGTAATCACAGACCTGCTGTCCCTCTGGTGTGTAATCACAGACCTGCTGTCCCTCTGGTGTGTAATCACAGACCTGCTGTCCCTCTGGTGTGTAATCACAGACCTGCTGTCCCTCTGGTGTGTAATCACAGACCTGCTGTCCCCCTGGTGTGTAATCACAGACCTGCTGTCTCTCTGGTGTGTAATCACAGACCTGCTGTCCCTCTGGTGTGTAATCACAGACCTGCTGTCTCAGCAGTAAAAGTACAGATATTGTACCAGATATTGTACCAAAAATTTACTTTGGTAAAAGTAAAAGTCATTCATAAAAAAATTACTTAAGTAAAAGTCTTCAAGTAGCTCATCTTAAATGTACTTAAGTACAAAAGTATTTATCTGGTGTTAAAATGTACTCAAAAGTATCAAAAGTAAAAGTACAAAAGTACAACCAGAAAAAAGGCTGACATTTTCTTTCTCCAAGCTTTATTCATCCCCCTCCATCACTTTGAACTTGAACATCACAATTACTTTCCCCTCTTGCTCCCTTCCCCTTCCCCTCCTTGCTCCCTTCCTTGTCCCTTCCCCTCCTTGCTCCCTTCCCCTCCTCCCTTCCTGTACCTTATAGCCCCTCCATCCCTCCTCCCTTGCTCCCTTCCTGTACCTTAACCCCTCCATTTCTCCTCTTGCTTCTCCTCTTTCGGTGCATTTAGACAGACACAACCGACACTTCATGCGGTACGACAAATCTTTTATTCTGACATAAGAAAACATTTGGTCTAAATATGGCCGTGGGTGTTGCTTATCATCTGAGCTAGCGCCGGTGGACGAGGATGGTTCACTGCTCTCGTTTTCAGACATGCTTCGGTTGCGAAACGCCAAAAGTATGTTTTCCAACACCGGTGCTCTGGTGTGGTTATAGAGAGAGATGTGTCTCGAGAGCGCAGTGCGCGCATACAGGCTGCACAAGTCAACAGGCTGATAGGGCGCTCTCAGTGTGCTCATACAGGCTGCACGAAGTCAACAGGCTGATAGGGCGCTCTCAGTGTGCTCATATACAGGCTGCACTAAGTCAACAGGCTGATAGGGCGCTCTCAGTGTGCTCATATACAGGCTGCACTAAGTCAACAGGCTGATAGGGCGCTCTCAGTGTGCTCATATACAGGCTGCACTAAGTCAACAGGCTGATAGGGCGCTCTCAGTGTGCTCATATACAGGCTGCACAAGTCAACAGGCTGATAGGGCGCTCTCAGTGTGCTCATATACAGGCTGCACTAAGTCAACAGGCTGATAGGGCGCTCTCAGTGTGCACACATACAGGCTGCACGAAGTCAACAGGCTGATAGGGCGCTCTCAGTGTGCTCATATACAGGCTGCACAAGTCAACAGGCTGATAGGGTGCTCTCAGTGTGCTCACAGGCTGCACAAGTCAACAGGCTGATAGGGCGCTCTCAGTGTGCTCATATACAGGCTGCACTAAGTCAACAGGCTGATAGGGCGCTCTCAGTGCGCTCATGGCTGATAGGGCTCAGTGCGCTATACAGGCTGCACTAAGTCAACAGGCTGATAGGGATAGCTCTCAGTGCGCTCATATACAGGCTGCACAAGTCAACAGGCTGATAGGGCGCTCTCAGTGCGCTCATATACAGGCTGCACTAAGTCAACAGGCTGATAGGGCGCTCTCAGTGTGCTCATATACAGGCTGCACAAGTCAACAGGCTGATAGGGCGCTCTCAGTGTGCTCATATACAGGCTGCACAAGTCAACAGGCTGATAGGGCGCTCTCAGTGTGCTCATATACAGGCTGCACAAGTCAACAGGCTGATAGGGCGCTCTCAGTGTGCTCATATACAGGCTGCACTAAGTCAACAGGCTGATAGGGCGCTCTCAGTGTGCTCATATACAGGCTGCACTAAGTCAACAGGCTGATAGGGCGCTCTCAGTGTGCTCATACAGGCTGCACTAAGTCAACAGGCTGATAGGGCGCTCTCAGTGTGCTCATAAGTACAGGCTGCACTAAGTCAACAGGCTGATAGGGCGCTCTCAGTGTGCTCATATACAGGCTGCACAAGTCAACAGGCTGATAGGGCGCTCTCAGTGTGCTCATACAGGCTGCACTAAGTCAACAGGCTGATAGGGCGCTCTCAGTGTGCACGCATACAGGCTGCACGAAGTCAACAGGCTGATAGGGCGCTCTCAGTGTGCTCATATACAGGCTGCACTAAGTCAACAGGCTGATAGGGCGCTCTCAGTGTGCACGCATACAGGCTGCACAAGTCAACAGGCTGATAGGGCGCTCTCAGTGTGCGCATACAGGCTGCACGAAGTCAACAGGCTGATAGGGCGCTCTCAGTGTGCTCATATACAGGCTGCACTAAGTCAACAGGCTGATAGGGCGCTCTCAGTGTGTGCATATACAGGCTGCACGAAGTCAACAGGCTGATAGGGCGCTCTCAGTGTGCTCTCAGGCTGCACTAAGCTGATAGGGCAGTGTGCTCATATACAGGCTGCACTAAGTCAACAGGCTGATAGGGCGCTCTCAGTGTGCTCATACAGGCTGCACTAAGTCAACAGGCTGATAGGGCGCTCTCAGTGTGCACATATACAGGCTGCACAAGTCAACAGGCTGATAGGGCGCTCTCAGTGTGCTCATATACAGGCTGCACTAAGTCAACAGGCTGATAGGGCGCTCTCAGTGTGCACATATACAGGCTGCACTAAGTCAACAGGCTGATAGGGCGCTCTCAGTGTGCGCATACAGGCTGCACGAAGTCAACAGGCTGATAGGGCGCTCTCAGTGTGCACGCATACAGGCTGCACTAAGTCAACAGGCTGATAGGGCGCTCTCAGTGCGCGCATACAGGCTGCACGAAGTCTGTGTCAACTCAATTCTACATTCATGAAGATAATTTCGTTTTTTTTGTAGCGGGTAACGACGAGTCCATTGTTAATGTAGCGGAGTAAAAGTACAGATATATTGTTTTAGAAGTAGCGAAGTAAAAGTAAAAGTCGACAGAAATATAAAAACTCAAGTAAAGTACAGATCCTCCCAAAAACTACTTAAGTACTGTAACAAAGTATTATTACTTTGTTACTTTACACCACTGGTAATCACAGACCTGCTGTCTCAGTTATCCTGATTGGACTCATGGTGATGTCCTTCCTGTAGGAAAAGCGAGTCAGGTTGACCCGGGTATATATTCTCTCATTGCTCTGCAACAAACGGTACAGAGACAGGGTGAACTTAGCCAGAACTAGAGTGCAGCAGATCTGCACCACCAGCAGGGACGTGTAGTAAATGGCCTGCGTCCGGCACTCTGGCTCCTGTTGGTGGGCCTGGCCTTCGTAGTAGAGGGACGGGCGATTAGACGGTGGGATTTGGGGACAGCTGAATATTCTTGGCTTGGTCGTTGTCTTTCCCCGAGTGGTGGTAGTGGGGGGAAGTGATAGAATAGTTGTTGTTAGGGTGGTGGTAGTTGGCAAAGTTGTGGTAGTTGGCAGAGTTGTGGTAGTTGGTATACTAGTAGTTGGCAGAGTTGTGGTAGTTGGCAGAGTTGTGGTAGTTGGTATAGTAGTAGTTGGCAGAGTTGTGGTAGTTGGCAGAGTTGTGGTAGTTGGTAGAGTTGTGGTAGTTGGTAGAGTTGTGGTAGTTGGCAGGGTTGTGGTAGTTGGCAGAGTTGTAGTAGTTGGCAGAGTTGTGGTAGTTGGCAGAGTTGTAGTAGTTGGCAGAGTTGCGGTAGTTGGCAGAGTTGTGGTAGTTGGCAGAGTTGGGTAGTTGGCAGAGTTGTGGTAGTTGGCAGAGTTGTGGTAGTTGGCAGGGTTGTGGTAGTTGGCAGAGTTGTGGTAGTTGGCAGATGTGGGCAGGGTTGTGGTAGTTGGTAGAGATGTGGTAGTAGTTGACAGAGTTGTGGTAGTTGGCAGAGTTGTGGTAGTTGGCAGAGTTGTGGTAGTTGGCAGAGTTGTGGTAGTTGGCAGGGTTGTGGTAGTTGGCAGAGTTGTGGTAGTTGGTAGAGTTGTGGTAGTTGGTAGAGTTGTGGTAGTTGGCAGGGTTGTGGTAGTTGGCAGAGTTGTAGTAGTTGGCAGAGTTGCGGTAGTTGGCAGAGTTGTAGTAGTTGGCAGAGTTGCGGTAGTTGGCAGAGTTGTGGTAGTTGGCAGGGTTGTGGTAGTTGGCAGAGTTGTGGTAGTTGGCAGAGTTGTGGTAGTTGGCAGGGTTGTGGTAGTTGGTAGAGTTGTGGTAGTTGGTAAAGTAGTAGTTGACAGAGTTGTGGTAGTTGGCAGAGTTGTGGTAGTTGGCAGAGTTGTGGTAGTTGGTATAGTGGTAGTTGGCAGAGTTGTGGTAGTTGGCAGAGTTGTGGTAGTTGGCAGAGTTGTGGTAGTTGGCAGAGTTGTGGTAGTTGGCAGAGTTGTGGTAGTTGGCAGAGTTGTGGTAGTTGGCAGAGTTGCGGTAGTTGGCAGAGTGGTGGTAGTTGGCAGAGTTGTGGTAGTTGGCAGAGTTGTGGTAGTTGGCACAGTTGTGGTAGTTGGCAGAGTTGTGGTAGTTGGCAGAGTTGCGGTAGTTGGCAGAGTGGTGGTAGTTGGCAGAGTGGTGGTAGTTGGCAGAGTTGTGGTAGTTGGCAGAGTTGCGGTAGTTGGCAGAGTGGTGGTAGTTGGCAGAGTGGTGGTAGTTGGCATGATGACTGGGGTGGTGTGGAGAGAGGTAGTGGTCGGAGGAATTGTGGGACAAATAAGCTCTTCTTGTGTGAGAGACAATATATTTCGTCCTTCTAAATGCTCTGGTTGGTCACAAACGTCAGGTGTTGTGGACTTGATCTTCTTTTGGTTTGACATCATCCAGTCGAAGAGTGGTACCATTCTGCAGTCACAATGCCAAGTGTTGTTGTTTAAATAGACTTTGCTAAGCTTTGATAACGGTGCAAATATATCCTCTGGAAGTGTCACCAAGTCATTATGTGACAGTTTAAGCGTCGTTAGGGATGTTAGACCTTCAAAGACGTCTGCTTTCAATGATTTGATCTGGTTGTGTTGAAGATATAGATCTTTTAGCTCTCCAAGGCCCTCAAAAGGCTTTTCAGATATTGTGGCAATTTGGTTTCCTGACAGGTCCAACTTTGTGAGTTTAATGAGAGGACTGAACATTCTATGAGAAAGACTTGTAAGATTGTTTTTACTTAAACCCAATTCTGTCAGTTTAGTCAATCCTCTAAAGAGATCCGGAGGCAGACTTAAAAAGTGATTTTCGTCCAGTAATAATGTTTTAAGCATAGAGAGACCGACAAATATCTCTGGAGACAATTCAGTCAGATGATTATTCTGTAGATTTATCTTTGTAATTTTTTCATTGTGTGCGAACAAATTGGGTGGTATTGCAGTGAGTTCATTATTATGTGCAGAAAATTCCTGTAAACGCGTTAGATCCTTTAATAGATCGTCGGGAATCGTGGTCAGTTGGTTCTCATAAAGCCTCAATGTCTGTAGTTTCTGGAGCTTTGAGAACCAGGAAGTGGACACAGACTTGAGGACGTTCCTGGCAAGATGTAGAACCTCAAGGTTATCAAGGTCATCAAACGTTCCCTCCTGGATGGTGGTGATGCTGTTATTTTGTAAGAGCAGGTCTCTCAGTTTTCTAAGGCCCTCAAACAATCCTTTCTCTAGAATACGGATCTTATTGAGCTTCAGGCAAAGTTTTTCTAGGCTGTACATGTCTTTGAAAGTGCCTACGGGCAGGTAGGTAAGTGGAGTGTTGGAGATCTCTATATCCTTGACGTTCTTCAGCCCCTCGAAGGCGCCAACCTCTATGGACTCAGTAGGCGTGTTAAGGAACTCCACTTTTTCCAACTGGGAGTTAAAAGCGAAGGCTCCATTTGGGATGACACGAATATCGCTTTCAATGAAGAACACCTCTGTGGTAGATAATTTCAGAGTCTCTGGAACTGTTGTCTGAGTCTTGTCAAAAACCTCCTGGTTCTCTTTGGGGCAGGTGTTCTTCTCACAGGTCTGAGATGAAAACCCAACCAGCAGAAGACAGACTATAATATGTTCTTTAGCCATTGGTCCTGAAAAATAACACTGAAATCATTGTACAGATATATTGTGTTAGGATAAGCGAGTTAAGAGAACAGGCTTAGGTCTCTAAATGAATATCAGCTCCCAAACGCTTTGCAGAACAGTAAAACGAACATCTCATGTAACACTGACTCGCTGCAGTTCCATCTAACACATTAAAAACAGACGTACCTGACCACTTCCACATCTTTGCTTATAACGGAGAGATGTCACTCTTACAGACCCACAGAGTTGCTCCTGGTGTTCTGATAAATCTAATTCTCACAGCAGGTTTACAGTGGGCTCTCTACTGAAGTCACAGGGCGTGGTTACAGAAGACTCTGGTGCCAGAGATAAGGTTTGGCACGTAGAACTTATACACTAATAATGTACATTGCAGGTTTCCACAATAAAATGATCAGGATGTCTTATTATAGGACCATTACATTAACATGATCTAAAGTCTGTTGAAATCAATGGGGGGTTATATTCAATTGATAATGCAATAATACGTATTGCATTTGCATGACATATGGGCGTTTAATAACGCTATTAAAATGGGAAAATGGTTTGACATTTACTTTTCTAAGACGTACCCCACTTTAGAGTGGACAATATTTAAATGTTAACGCAAATGTAAATAATTAAAAAAATATATGCAACACCACCCACTGTTATAGCACAACACCACCCACTGTTATAGCACAACACCACCCACTGTTATAGCACAACACCACCCACTGTTATAGCACAACACCACCCACTGTTATAGCACAACACCACCCACTGTTATAGCACAACACCACCCACTGTGTTATTCAACACTCCCTGATTCAACACTCCATGATTCAACACTCCCTGATTCAACACTCCCTGATTCAACACTCCCTGATTCAACACTCCATGATTCAACACTCCCTGGGTCATCACTCCCTGATTCAACACTCCATGATTCAACACTCCCTGATTCAACACTCCATGATTCAACACTCCATGATTCAACACTCCCTGATTCAACACTCTCTGTGGATTCTGGTACTTCATCTGTTAGCGATCCAGTCCTCCTGGTTCCTACTTTTACTCAGTCCTCTTTTAAAACTGATCCAAAGCTTCACTGGCGTTCATACTAACATGCTAACATGTTAAACACTATCCAGGCGAGTTGACGCCACAGTTCTTCACATGTTATCTGTAAACGTTAGACACTTGGAATGTGCTGTTTTAAAGGAAAATCGCTCCCACACACAGCTGCTAATATCAGGGCTTCTCTTAACACATTTTACAAATTGGCAATAACCTGTTTGATCGTTAATCTTAGTGAGATTAGATTGGGTCTTCACAGGAGTGCATACAAACAGCGATTGCTCTAGGGTCAAAGTTCCTCAGGACACAGATGCTCAGGTTCCACTTTCTCAAAGGAAATAATCTCCATCTGCATCATATATTAGGACTGAATAAAATATATAAAATCCTCTGAAACAATTGTTTAAAAAATCTGGATATCACTACTACGTATTAGTTTAACACAATAAGTACACAAAACCAGGTAAACTTTGTGTGTATTGCAAATAAACTGCTAGCATGTGTGCCAAAGGTCGTTCATGGTACCAGTTGCCCAAATAGAACCTGGTTCTCTTCAGGTTAATCATAGAAGCAAGTCCACAACTGTGATAATGTTACACGTTTATTTAAACAAACAATGTGACATATTCAAAACGCACAGATCTTCATCATGTAATTTAATCTCTTTCATCTCTACTCTAATGAAGACACTCAATGTGTAGCAAGACCACTGTGGTAGAAAACAGAGGCTATTTCAAACGATTCACTATAAACCATATTAGACTCCTGTTCAAGACCACTGTGGTAGAAAACAGAGGCTATTTCAAACGATTCACTATAAACCATATTAGACTCCTGTTCAAGACCACTGTGGTAGAAAACAGAGGCTATTTCAAACGATTCACTATAAACCATATTAGACTCCTGTTCAAGACCACTGTGGTAGAAAACAGAGGCTATTTCAAACGATTCACTATAAACCATATTAGACTCCTGTTCAAGACCACTGTGGTAGAAAACAGAGGCTATTTCAAACGATTCACTATAATTAGACTCCTGTTAAATCTGTGGATTAATCGTTGTGGGTTGAGGAACACATGACTATGAATGACTGAACGAGTCGACCTTCCACACAAATTCAGTACAAAGGAAACTATTCACTAAAAAACAGCAGTGCTCATCTTCATGTCAAATGTGCTAAAATAACAAGTTTGTTGTCTGGGAGTGTTTTCTGTATGTATCGACCCCATCATTTATATTTTGTTGTTTGGTCAGCGTGTCTGGGCAGTCCAGGATGCATAATTATTTGGAGTGAGATGCCAACACAAATCTTCCGCATACTGCAATAAGCCACCATGTAAACCTGACACAATAACTGGTCAGTTTTCAGTCAGTAAATAAAATAAACAGGAATACATGTAAAACATTGGATTTATGATAAAATGATATTCTTCCAGATAATGTACGGGGGAAAAACATTAATGGCATTCTTTGTATACGATCTGTCCAATATCAGGGAAATTACAGTTTGTGAGATACTTTTTGGTTCTTTGTGCAAAATATTGTTCAAACCTCAGACCACAACACAACTGCATAGAGTTTTAACAGGCTGGGGTCCAGTGGGATAAAGACAAGAACATTATGGGCTCTCCATCAGAGTGTCATGTTCTATCAGACTAGAGTAGCTCAGTGGTCAGGTCACAGCTGGTCTGTTTTCAGTCTAGATGACTGAGTTGTTCTTGTTTCTGTGGTTAGACAGAGAACGGCTGCCCCTCTTGTTCTTCCTCCAGTAGACACAGAAGAGGAAGAGGGTGGTGATGGTGGCTGTGCAGACCACCGCGATGATGACGGTGTTTACGTCCCTGGACACAACCTCCTCGTTCCCCTGCCCACTGTTGGAGTCCTCCCCTTGTTCCTGGGTGGGCGTGGCCTCAGCAGAAGGGCTAGTCCACATGGAAGGTGGGGTGGGGTTCTTCCTCGTTTCCTCGGTGGAAGCCACGTTCGGGACGGCGGTCATGGATGACGGCTGCAGGTTGTCGTCCATCAGATCGGCTATCTTCTCACCACTGAGGACGGAGGGTGTGAGACACACCACACTGCTATGGTTTGTCTTGGTTGGGTGAAGGGTCAGCCAATCACGCAGCGGCACAATGTCTCGGTCACACCTCCAGGGGTTGTCACTCAGCAGCACCTCCTTGGTACCCGTAAGCGCTTTGAGGAGCTCTGACGGCAGACTACGAAGGGAGTTGTTGTGAAGGTCCAGCTGGCCCAGGAGGGTCTGCCCCTGGAGGAGCCTGTCAGGGAGAGAACCAATGGAGTTGTGCTCCAATGAGATGTTTAGCAGCTTGGGTAACCTCTGGAAGGTGCCCTCCTGCAGGCTGGTTAGGAGATTGGTGTGCAGGGAAACTTCTCCCAGCTCCACTAGCCCACTGAAAGCATGGGGAGACACAAAGCTGATCTGGTTCCGGCTTAACACCAACAGACGCAGCTGAGTAAGGTTGCTGAAAGTGTGGTCCTCCAGACGGGTTAGCTGGTTATCATAAAGCCACAGCTCTGTCAACGCCATAGGGCCAAACACCCCTGGGGAAAGACTCTGGAGCCTGTTCTCATACAGGGAGATCTGAGTCAGGTTAGGGAGCTGGAGAAGAATCCCCTGTGGAAGGGAGGTCAGCCGGTTATTTGAAAGAAAGAGCTTCTGCAGACCCTGTGTCTGGGAGAACAGGTTATCTGGTAGATAAGTGAGGCCGTTATCCTGCAGAGAGAGCTCCTGCAAGCTCACCAGACCATCCAACATCCTATCAGGGATCTGCCTGAGAGAGTTCCGGTTCAGACGAAGGGACTTGAGTTTGCTCAGACCCCTGAAGGTCTCCCGGGAGAGTCGGCTGATGTTGTTTCTGGCCAGGGTGAGATACTCTATTTTAGGGACAAAGTGGAATGCCTCTTCAGGTACAGACATGATGAGGTTCCTGCCGAGGTCCAAGTTCTTAAGAGCAGCCACGGAGGAGAACCAAGCGGAACGAAGCAACAGGAGCTTGTTGTTGCTTAGATTCAGAGTTTCCAGCTTCAGTAGTTTTTCAAACAGGGCATCAGGCAGATCGTTCAGGTCAGTACCTGTGAAGCCCAGGACTCCCAGGTTAAGGGTCAGGTCAAAGGTGCCAGGCAACACCTGTCTGATCGGAGTGTCTTTAACCAAAAATACACCCAGTGCCTCAGCAAAGCCAGCAACGTCATCTGATTTGAGCCCTGTGATGTTGGTTTTGGAGATGAAGATGGTGGCGGTGGAGTCTGGCACTGATGCCGGGAACTCTGTGATTGACACGCCATCACAAATAATTTTGTTTTCTCTGCACTTACATTTATCTGGGCATTCTCCAAGAACTCCGCTGAGAGCAAAGAGGAGAACCAAGGTCCAGATTGGCACCTCCATTTATGTCCCTGACGAAAATGGAAAAAAGCAGTTTATTTAACTAGACGCCATTCAAATCATATGTATGTAGCAGTGTTTATGAAATCAGATATCCTACAGTAGGTGTAGTATTACCACATCAGATATCCTACAGTAGGTGGAGTATTACCACATCAGATATCCTACAGTAGGTGGAGTATTACCACACCAGATATCCTACAGTAGGTGAAGTATTACCACATCAGATATCCTACAGTAGGTGGAGTATTACCACATCAGATATCCTACAGTAGGTGGAGTATTACCACATCAGATATCCTACAGTAGGTGGAGTATTACCACATCAGATATCCTACAGTAGGTGGAGTATTACCACACCAGATATCCTACAGTAGGTGGAGTATTACCACATCAGATATCCTACAGTAGGTGGAGTATTACCACATCAGATATCCTACAGTAGGTGGAGTATTACCACATCAGATATACTACAGTAGGTGGAGTATTACTACATCAGATATAATACAGTAGGTGGAGTATTACCACATCAGATATCCTACAGTAGGTGGAGTATTACCACATCAGATATCCTACAGTAGGTGGAGTATTACCACATCAGATATACTACAGTAGGTGGAGTATTACTACATCAGATATACTACAGTAGGTGGAGTATTACCACATCAGATATCCTACAGTAGGTGGAGTATTACCACACCAGATATCCTACAGTAGGTGGAGTATTACCACATCAGATATCCTACAGTAGGTGGAGTATTACCACATCAGATATACTACAGTAGGTGGAGTATTACCACACCAGATATCCTACAGTAGGTGGAGTATTACCACATCAGATATCCTACAGTAGGTGGAGTATTACCACATCAGATATACTACAGTAGGTGGAGTATTACCACATCAGATATCCTACAGTAGGTGGAGTATTACCACATCAGATATCCTACAGTAGGTGGAGTATTACCACATCAGATATCCTACAGTAGGTGGAGTATTACCACATCAGATATCCTACAGTAGGTGGAGTATTACCACATCAGATATACTACAGTAGGTGGAGTATTACTACATCAGATATACTACAGTAGGTGGAGTATTACCACATCAGATATCCTACAGTAGGTGGAGTATTACCACATCAGATATCCTACAGTAGGTGGAGTATTACCACATCAGATATCCTACAGTAGGTGGAGTATTACCACATCAGATATACTACAGTAGGTGGAGTATTACTACATCAGATATACTACAGTAGGTGGAGTATTACCACATCAGATATCCTACAGTAGGTGGAGTATTACCACATCAGATATCCTACAGTAGGTGGAGTATTACCACATCAGATATCCTACAGTAGGTGGAGTATTACCACACCAGGTATCCTACTGTAGGTGGAGTATTACCACATCAGATATCCTACAGTAGGTGGAGTATTACCACATCAGATATCCTACAGTAGGTGGAGTATTACCACATCAGATATCCTACAGTAGGTGGAGTATTACCACATCAGATATCCTACAGTAGGTGGAGTATTACCACATCAGATATACTACAGTAGGTGGAGTATTACTACATCAGATATACTACAGTAGGTGGAGTATTACCACATCAGATATACTACAATAGGTGGAGTATTACTACATCAGATATACTACAGTAGGTGGAGTATTACCACACCAGATATCCTACAGTAGGTGGAGTATTACCACATCAGATATCCTACAGTAGGTGGAGTATTACCACATCAGATATCCTACAGTAGGTGGAGTATTACCACATCAGATATACTACAGTAGGTGGAGTATTACCACACCAGATATACTACAGTAGGTGGAGTATTACCACATCAGATATCCTACAGTAGGTGGAGTATTACCACATCAGATATCCTACAGTAGGTGGAGTATTACCACATCAGATATACTACAGTAGGTGGAGTATTACTACATCAGATATACTACAGTAGGTGGAGTATTACCACATCAGATATACTACAGTAGGTGGAGTATTACTACATCAGATATACTACAGTAGGTGGAGTATTACCACACCAGATATCCTACAGTAGGTGGAGTATTACCACATCAGATATCCTACAGTAGGTGGAGTATTACCACATCAGATATCCTACAGTAGGTGGAGTATTACCACATCAGATATACTACAGTAGGTGGAGTATTACCACACCAGATATACTACAGTAGGTGGAGTATTACCACATCAGATATCCTACAGTAGGTGGAGTATTACCACATCAGATATACTACAGTAGGTGGAGTATTACTACATCAGATATACTACAGTAGGTGGAGTATTACCACATCAGATATACTACAGTAGGTGGAGTATTATGCTGTTTCCCAGATGTTATAGTGTTTCTGTTCAGTTAGTGTTTTGTCTTTAATAAAGCAACAGTTAGATATTTCCTGATGTTTTCATAACATTTATATTATTTTTTGTATAACTAATTTATTAATGGGTTTTTATGAATTTAACAATTAAACTGGTTGCTGGTATAATCTCTATAAGTCCCACCAATCAAACCACAGTGTGGACTGGGCTGGAACCTTATTGGTTCATCTGCTCTTTATTATATCTATCGGTCTGAGGGCTAAAACATTTCCGAATCTTTGTTAATTGGAGGAATTTATGAAACGTCATCACCTCGCCTGTCACGAAAGCTTTATTTAACAAATTAAATAAGCTTAAATGTCGACATTTGCAAGATAGTTTAGAAAGTTATTATCATATAGTTTCTGCTCTGTTCGATACAGATGTCCGTTGTGATTCCCGATATATAATTAATATACATTATTCAAACAGTAAATTAATGGGAACAAAAACAAAATGCTTCTCATATAATACTCTATACAATAGTTCCAATAAAGCTTTAGGTTTAAACTGGGACCAACACGTTCACATATATAATCAATAAATAACTACGAAGTCCGAATAATTTACATCATGATATTTGTCATAATCCCTCCAGTTTTCAGGTTATAAACACATCTTACCTCCCAGTGCTCAGGATAATAGTATCTTATCACTCTGTGTTTGTCTCTGATGATCCGTGGATTATTCTGATTTGTACCAGAGATTCCGATCTTCGCCGAAACCGCACATCCTCACATTTTCCTGGACTGTGTCATCACTTATTTTTCGCTCTGTTCTCTTGAGACTTTCCGATCTTCATCTGCTGTTTCTCTACCGCAGCTCTCTGCCTCTCTCTTATTTATCAGATGGGTTTGGGTTGTACAGGGACCAGAGGAGCCACCCGGATATATACAGCGGGGTTTGTGCTTGTGTCCTTCGCAGAACTGACTTCAGTTAGTTCGCCCAAGTCCCTAGGGCAACATATAAACCCCCACAGTACATCCGTTGGTGTGTCAAGAAGCTGTACATTTAGATAAACGGAAGATGGGTGTGTCTATAGATTGAGAAACTTCTGCAAGTGTGTCTGTGTGTCTGTATGTGTGTGTGTGTGTGTGTGTGTGTGTGTGTGTGTGTGTGTGTGTGTGTGTGTGTGTGTGTGTGTGTGTGTGTGTGTGTGTGTGTGTGTGTGTGTGTGTGTGTGGATGGTTGTGAAGAATGAGGAAAGTAGACTCTGAATGAGTTGTTTGGTGTTGGTGGAGCTGAGCTGCTTATAGTGGAGCTGAGCTGCATATAGTGGAGCTGAACTGCCAATAGTGGAGCTGAGCTGCTTATAGTGGCGCTGAACTGCTTATAGTGGAGCTGAACTGCTTATAGTGGAGCTGAGCTGCTTATAGTGGAGCTGAACTGCTTATAGTGGAGCTGAACTGCTTATAGTGGAGCTGAGCTGCTTATAGTGGCGCTGAACTGCTTATAGTGGAGCTGAACTGCTTATAGTGGAGCTGAGCTGCTTATAGTGGAGCTGAACTGCTTTTAGTGGAGCTGAACTGCTTATAGTGGAGCTGAACTGCTTATAGTGGAGCTGAACTGCTTATAGTGGAGCTGAGCTGCTTATAGTGGCGCTGAACTGCTTATAGTGGAGCTGAACTGCTTATAGTGGAGCTGAGCTGCTTATAGTGGAGCTGAACTGCTTTTAGTGGAGCTGAACTGCTTATAGTGGAGCTGAACTGCTTATAGTGGAGCTGAACTGCTTATAGTGGAGCTGAGCTGCTTATAGTGGCGCTGAACTGCTTATAGTGGAGCTGAACTGCTTATAGTGGAGCTGAGCTGCTTATAGTGGAGCTGAACTGCTTTTAGTGGAGCTGAACTGCTTATAGTGGAGCTGAACTGCTTATAGTGGAGCTGAACTGCTTATAGTGGAGCTGAACTGCTTATAGTGGAGCTGAACTGCTTATAGTGGCGCTGAACTGCTTATAGTGGAGCTGAACTGCTTATAGAGTGCTTTTGGGTGGAGGCTGTTCTGATTTAATTTAACTAGCATTCCTTTCTGCTGCTGTAAGATGGCAAACCATGTTTCTCCAAACAATTGTACCCATACTCCCTAAAAGACAGCAAGACAGAGTTAACACGCAATGCAGTTGCAAAAAAATGTTTGAGCATTTATTGCCACAGTCTACTGTTTTTAGATAGCAACACCATATATTGAACATTGGGAATAAGCTTGGCCAAACCCTTCCATGCTTTAGAAAAGCAGCATTTCTAGGGTTTAGAGCCTCTGAACTGTTTGCAGAACAGAGAACATCAGGGTGTGAATCATTTTAATTTCACAACCATAAGCCAACCTAATCTTAACCCAAGACATGTTGATAACTACATGACCAATGTTGAGAAATGAATGAATAATAATGACCATTCAGGAAGATGCAAGGGAAATGACAGTTTCTGCTCATTGTCATGTGGAGGATGTTGGTTCTGACTCAGTTGTTTGTCACATGGTCATCTATTGTAGCTAATGAATGAAAGGCTCCTGCAAATGTTATGTACAGAAACATGTAATTGATTGTAAATGATTCGATTGGCCAGTTTGTAATTATTTGGTATCCACTGAAATAATTTGGTTTAAAATCTTTTTACTGAACACACAATAGGACAAACTCTGGGTTATGTTAGCTCAGTCTACTGGAATAGTTTAATCAACGGTTACCATGGTGATGAACTTGGGTGCTTTTCAGAAATTCCTTCTCCTTTTGTTTTTTGGTTTGTTTTATATTCACTTCACATCGTTTTTCCAGTGAACCGACCAAACAAACCAGAGGATGTAGGGGTAATATGCTTGTCATTGTGGCTCTGTTTTGGTAGTTTGCGAAATAACTCATGTTGTGAAGGAACACTTGGAAGGAAGTTCCACTACAGTGTGATATTGCGAGGTTGTTTTGGATCTGGTCTAAATTGTGTTCCATGCATTCCAATTCGTTTATTTGAGCACATTTTACCAAAATG
Source organism: Dallia pectoralis (assembly GCA_029465975.1). Classification (NCBI taxonomy): domain Eukaryota; kingdom Metazoa; phylum Chordata; class Actinopteri; order Esociformes; family Umbridae; genus Dallia; species Dallia pectoralis. The sequence goes on from CM055751.1 coordinate 13,523,782, forward strand.
TATTTTAATCAACTTTACGGAGCATTTTGGCATTCACAATTTATTTAAATACATCACATTGGAAGTGTTTGAAATATAGAATATCTCAAATATTTAGTATGTGTATGTTACAGTTATAAATGTGCTGCCCGTTCAGACCTGTATTTCCATCTGTTCTGAAGTGACATCCCATAATGCTTAGAAGCAGGGGCACAGCTGAAGAGGATGCTGGGACATGTGATCACGTGTGCACACGTGTGTACGTGTGTATTTTAGCATATCAGGTGATGAGTTCTACTACTGCTTTTTATTACATTTATCAACATTTATTTTAAACATTTACCTAACCGTTTCCTGGGGTGGTCTTGTGGTCTAGAACAGAACACTCTACTCCATCTTCCACACTTTCACTGTCTCTTGAATAAAGCAAAAAAAATCCCCGCAAAAATGATCAAACCGATCAATTAGAGAATAAGAAAACTCTGGTGATATATTCATTCATTGAACCAGAGTTTATTATTTGAACATCTATTCATTATATTGTATATGAACATACATTTAAAGGTCAAAACATATACACAAATGTTTATATCAATGTTAGCATTTGAAAGATGTTTGGTAAAATGCAAAAGTGTTCCAGGAAAGAATAAACATGTTTGCATTTCGTTCAAGTCTGTGGCTCAGAACTCATTAGATTTGAATTAGTCCCTCCATCACTCTATTAGTCCCTCCATCACTCTATTAGTCCCTCCATCACTCTATTAGTCCCTCCATCACTCTATTAGTCCCTCCATCACTCTATTAGTCCCTCCATCACTCTATTAGTCCCTCCATCACTCTATTAGTCCCTCCATCACTCTATTAGTCCCTCCATCTCACTTCTCTGCACATCCATCACTCTATTAGTCCCTCCATCTCTCTTCTCTGCACATCCATCACTCTATTAGTCCCTCCATCTCTTCTTCTCTGCACTTCCATCACTCTATTAGTCCCTCCATCTCTCTTCTACACTTCCATCACTCTATTAGTCCCTCCATCTCTCTTCTCTACACTTCCATCTCTCTATTAGTCCCTCCATCTCTCTTCTCTGCACATCCATCACTCTATTAGTCCCTCCATCTCTCTTCTCTACACTTCCATCACTCTATTAGTCACTCCATCTCTCTTCTCTACACTTCCATCACTCTATTAGTCCCTCCATCTCTCTTCTCTAAACTTCCATCACTCTATTAGTCCCTCCATCTCTCTTCTCTACACTTCCATCACTCTATTAGTCCCTCCATCTCTCTTCTCTACACTTCCATCACTCTATTAGTCCCTCCATCTCTCTACTCTACACTTCCATCACTCTATTAGTCCCTCCATCTCTCTTCTCTACACTTCCATACTCCCTCCTTGTGTTACATGTAAAGCACCATAGGTTGTAATTACAGAAGCATTTTCAAGCAGGTCTTTACAAAGTAAATGTCTCCTGGTCCACATGTTATGAAACTAACAACATGAGGATATGACTGTGATAAATTATTATATTGTGATTCATTTCTACTTCTAAGCAACTTCCCACAATGCACGGATGTAGGCTTGTCAAGTACGTTGACAATTAATGTATCATCAAAACCGATTCTCTCCAATCATCTATTTGCGTTGACTAAAATTTGTTGTCAATCAACACAACTTCGCCTGGATGTGGAGAAGCTACATTAATCTTAGTACTTCTGTTTCCTCTCTGATATCAGCTGTTTCCTGTTTGTGAGTACAGCTCCCAGGTCCCCGATTGCCTTGTTGAGTCGGTACATTCCGTATATTGCAGCCAGAATCAATGCCACACCAGAGGCCATCAAAACAATGTGTAAGGCCATGAGGAACCCGACGTAAGCCTGGTTGGGAGAGAGCGTCCACATGTAAGTCCAGCCCTTCAGCCGGTTGTTGTGCACAAACTCTGGCCTGTTCTCCATCACCAACCAGCTGTGGAACTTTAGAGACAGGAAGCGATCATCACTTGGTCCAAGCGGGGGGGATTGTGTGGCCGGAGGCATTAATATGTGTTCGTCTTCAAGAGTGCCAAACAAATGGGTGGTCCTGGTGATTTTTGCAGCATCTGACTCCCTGGTACCTGGTGCTTCAGCTGTTCTATAAACATTGCCACATTCAGTTAAATAAGTTGTGGTTAGCATGCTGTCTGTGGCAAAGCCGCATTGAAACTCTTCCTCGCTGAGGGATCTGAGTGGACGTTCCTTTAGGGTGAACGGACTATTGCATTTCACTTCAGTCAGATCAGTGACCATTCCCTCATTCTGCCTCACCCAACCTGCCATGTCTCTGATGTCGCAGGTGCAATTCCAGGGGTTTCCACTCAGAGTAACAGACCGCAGCTCCACTATGGGGGACAAGATATCGGACTGAAAGGTCTGGAACGAGTTGTTCCCCAGGTTGACGACATTCAATCTGGGGTTACCCTTGAAGATGTCCCTAGAGAGGGCATGAAGTCTGTTGTCATTAAGGTACAGGGTGGTCAGGTTGGCCAGCTTGGAGAAGAGATCTGGGTGTAGGTCCTGGATGTTGTTGAACCTCAGGGAAAGATGCTGGATGTTGGGCAAGCAGCAAAACAGGTCTGGTGGCAACTCCATCAGCTCGCTGTTCAGGTGGAGGTGGAGGTGGGTCACCCTGCTCATGTTGGCAAACAGGTTCCAGGGCACCGTTGTGAGATTGGTGTAGAACAGATAGAATTCCTTCATCAGGGGCATTTGACCCATCAGCTTTTCAGGTAGTGACAACAGAGGGTTTGTGTAGATGGTCAGCTTGGTAAGTTTTGGAAGGTGATAGAAGCTCTTTTCTGGGAAGCCCTGGAGCTGGTTGGAGGACATGGTGAGGTAATTGAGGTTGCCTAGGGCCCAGAACACCTTGTGGGGTATCTGAGAAATCTGGTTACTGTTTAGCCGGAGTTCCAGGAGGTTGTATAGATCTTTGAAGGCATCTGGCTCCAGAGTCTCCAGCCTGTTTTTGTAGAGAGTGAGATACTGCAGTCGTGTCAGTGAGTGGAACACGGTGGGAGGAAGACGCCTCAGAGAGTTCATCCCCAGGTTGAGGAACCGTAGGTGACTCAGATTCTGAAAGACATCGGGGGCAAGTTGAGCCACAGCGTTGTTACTGACATCCAGTTCAATCAACCTGACCAGACCTTCAAACAGCACAGAGGGGATGAACTCCAGACGGTTTCCGTTCAGGTGCAGCTTCTCCAGGCTGTCCAGGGATCTGAACACCCGTGGTGGGAGGCTGGCGAGGAGGTTGGAGGGGAGTTTGATGGAGCGGAGCTGCCGAGCCACTTGGAAGGCGTCGGGTTGGACTGTGTCCAGGGGGCTGTGACTGATGCTAAAATGAAGCATGAGGGGAAGCGTGGAGAGACTCTGCTGGTTCAACACCCTCACGTTGGTCTTGTTGAGGTGCAGTCGGTAGGTTTTTTGGGGCATACTCCTAGGGACGTCTGTGAGGTTGCCCACACATCTCACATCCCCCTCCATGCTGCAATTGCAGTTTCTGGGACAGTCCATATTGAGGACGAGCCGAGGCTGGACCAGGACGAGCAGGAATACAGAACACATGGTGCCTTTGGAAGTAAGAGATATAAGAACGTCAGATTGAACCGTGTCTATAGGTGCCTAAAAAGGCTTTAATTGATCTGCAATTTTCTATAATTTCTAATGGTTATGGTTCAGTATGTCAAACTCAAGGCCCACGGGCCAAATCCGGCCCAACGCGTTGTTTTATGCGGACCGCGATAGCTAAAAAGTGACATAATTTTCTTAAAATAAAAGTATATGCCCCTATATAGCATTTCATTGATCATAAACTATGTCTGCCACAATGCATCTCGATTTTGTATTGAGTAATGCGTGTTTCTAAACCTGATAAATTCAAGGGATTTATGTCAAAGAAACAAAGCAATATGCTCACACATATTTAAACATTTGTTGTTACTGCGTGTACAACTTTTGTACACTTTAATAAATACTAATAAAATGCAGAGACAGTTATTTAACATGTGTTAAGGAATAGTTACATTTATACAGTCTTACAGTTACAACCTTGGATGGCCACCCTATAGCTGATGTGGTCCTGGGGTGAAAATGAGTTTGAGACCTCTGATATAGTAGTATCTAAAACGAAATATGGTTACATCTAGTACATCTAGGAACGTTGAAAATGTACTTATTAGAATTCTCTTATAAAAAAGATGTCTCTCGTTTCACCACTGGGAAATACTTCCCATCCTTCATTACAAATAAACAATAAATAGTTATAAAGTCATGCATTATTTTGACAGTGACCTGAGTAAATAAAACAACAAATTATTAGATGAATGCAATTGTGTACTCACCTTTGAAACGAGACATGCTGGAAGGTATTGCTGGTATTACTTGGTTATATGGTTCCTTATATAGTGCTGTATCTAGTCCCTCCTAGTCCTGATGGTTCCTTATATAGTGCTGTATCTAGTCCCTCCTAGTCCGTATGGTTCCTTATATAGTGCTGTATCTAGTCCCTCCTAGTCCTGATGGTTCCTTATATAGTGCTGTATCTAGTCCCTCCTAGTCCTGATGGTTCCTTATATAGTGCTGTATCTAGTCCCTCCTAGTCCGTATGGTTCCTTATATAGTGCTGTATCTAGTCCCTCCTAGTCCGTATGGTTCCTTATATAGTGCTGTATCTAGTCCCTCCTAGTCCGTATGGTTCCTTATATAGTGCTGTATCTAGTCCCTCCTAGTCCGTATGGTTCCTTATATAGTGCTGTATCTAGTCCCTCCTAGTCCTGATGGTTCCTTATATAGTGCTGTATCTAGTCCCTCCTAGTCCGTATGGTTCCTTATATAGTGCTGTATCTAGTCCCTCCTAGTCCTGATGGTTCCTTATATAGTGCTGTATCTAGTCCCTCCTAGTCCTGATGGTTCCTTATATAGTGCTGTATCTAGTCCCTCCTAGTCCTGATGGTTCCTTATATAGTGCTGTATCTAGTCCCTCCTAGTCCTGATGGTTCCTTATATAGTGCTGTATCTAGTCCACAGACGACCAAGGAGGACACATGCCCACTTCCGTATAACTTATCTTAGCCGGGTGCCAGCGTTGGTCAGACGTGTCAACAGCTGAACTGGACAGATAAGACCACAACATGTCACTTATGGAGGCTTGGACTCATGTAGATGAAGTCCACATCATTTGGGGAAACAGAGTTTGGTTAATCGTTACTCGTTAAAGAAGCACACATTAAGAAAAGCAATCACCATTTTAGGTTTCTATCAGACCTTTGGCTTTATATTTATATACTGCTTGTCTCTGACTGCTTTTGACCTCAGTTCATTCTACAAGGCATTTCAGGAATATGGGGTTTGGTGGTTTAAGCGGTTTTAATTCAATGTTGTCGCACAATACCAGTCTTGGGAGTGCATGTAAGAACTGTTGTTGTGGAACTAAATGTTGCAGTCAGATAGTTCTGACATTTGTGCAGGACACAGCACTCTATACAAACACCAACAAGTGTCTGGTCCTTCTAGAAGTGAAGGAGTTCCAGCCTGTGTCACAGAACCCTGTGCATCCATTGTTCACATGTAGACAATGACAATGCTCTGGTTATTTCACAGCCCCAGAGACAATGTGGAACCAAAACAAACCGAATACCGCCATGTGGATACATAGTGTCATTACAGCAACGGGCTGGTTTCTTTATTGCAAGCAGCAATATAATGTTTTCATTCATTTCTGTACTTAAGTCTGGATGCACTTTTTTTCCTCACTCTCATACGTTATGTTCTGGGTTTATCCTACTGGTATCTTCTGGGTTTATCCTACTGGTATCTTCTGGGTTTATCCTACTGGTATCTTCTGGGTTTATCCTACTGGTATCTTCTGGGTTTATCCTACTGGTATCTTCTGGGTTTATCGTTCTGGTATCTTCTGGGTTTATCCTACTGGTATCTTCTGGGTTTATCCTACTGGTATCTTCTGGGTTTATCGTTCTGGTATCTTCTGGGTTTATCCTACTGGTATCTTCTGGGTTTATCGTTCTGGTATCTTCTGGGTTTATCCTACTGGTATCTTCTGGGTTTATCCTACTGGTATCTTCTGGGTTTATCCTACTGGTATCTTCTGGGTTTATCCTACTGGTATCTTCTGGGTTTATCCTACTGGTATCTTCTGGGTTTATCCTACTGGTATCTTCTGGGTTTATCGTTCTGGTATCTTCTGGGTTTATCCTACTGGTATCTTCTGGGTTTATCCTACTGGTATCTTCTGGGTTTATCCTACTGGTATCTTCTGGGTTTATCCTACTTCTGGGTTTATCGTTCTGGTATCTTCTGGGTTTATCCTACTGGTATCTTCTGGGTTTATCCTACTGGTATCTTCTGGGTTTATCGTTCTGGTATCTTCTGGGTTTATCCTACTGGTATCTTCTGGGTTTATCGTTCTGGTATCTTCTGGGTTTATCCTACTGGTATCTTCTGGGTTTATCCTACTGGTATCTTCTGGGTTTATCGTTCTGGTATCTTCTGGGTTTATCCTACTGGTATCTTCTGGGTTTATCGTTCTGGTATCTTCTGGGTTTATCCTACTGGTATCTTCTGGGTTTATCCTACTGGTATCTTCTGGGTTTATCCTACTGGTATCTTCTGGGTTTATCCTACTGGTATCTTCTGGGTTTATCCTACTGGTATCTTCTGGGTTTATCGTTCTGGTATCTTCTGGGTTTATCCTACTGGTATCTTCTGGGTTTATCCTACTGGTATCTTCTGGGTTTATCCTACTGGTATCTTCTGGGTTTATCGTTCTGGTATCTTCTGGGTTTATCCTACTGGTATCTTCTGGGTTTATCCTACTGGTATCTTCTGGGTTTATCCTACTGGTATCTTCTGGGTTTATGGTTCTGGTATCTTCTGGGTTTATGGTTCTGGTATCTTCTGGGTTTATGGTTCTGGTATCTTCTGGGTTTATCCTACTGGTATCTTCTGGGTTTATCCTACTGGTATCTTCTGGGTTTATCCTACTGGTATCTTCTGGGTTTATCCTACTGGTATCTTCTGGGTTTATCGTTCTGGTATCTTCTGGGTTTATCCTACTGGTATCTTCTGGGTTTATCCTACTGGTATCTTCTGGGTTTATCCTACTGGTATCTTCTGGGTTTATCCTACTGGTATCTTCTGGGTTTATCCTACTGGTATCTTCTGGGTTTATCCTACTGGTATCTTCTGGGTTTATCCTACTGGTATCTTCTGGGTTTATCCTACTGGTATCTTCTGGGTTTATCGTTCTGGTATCTTCTGGGTTTATCCTACTGGTATCTTCTGGGTTTATCCTACTGGTATCTTCTGGGTTTATCGTTCTGGTATCTTCTGGGTTTATCCTACTGGTATCTTCTGGGTTTATCGTTCTGGTATCTTCTGGGTTTATCCTACTGGTATCTTCTGGGTTTATCCTACTGGTATCTTCTGGGTTTATCCTACTGGTATCTTCTGGGTTTATCGTTCTGGTATCTTCTGGGTTTATCCTACTGGTATCTTCTGGGTTTATCCTACTGGTATCTTCTGGGTTTATCCTACTGGTATCTTCTGGGTTTATCCTACTGGTATCTTCTGGGTTTATCCTACTGGTATCTTCTGGGTTTATCGTTCTGGTATCTTCTGGGTTTATCGTTCTGGTATCTTCTGGGTTTATCCTACTGGTATCTTCTGGGTTTATCCTACTGGTATCTTCTGGGTTTATCGTTCTGGTATCTTCTGGGTTTATCCTACTGGTATCTTCTGGGTTTATCCTACTGGTATCTTCTGGGTTTATCGTTCTGGTATCTTCTGGGTTTATCCTACTGGTATCTTCTGGGTTTATCCTACTGGTATCTTCTGGGTTTATCGTTCTGGTATCTTCTGGGTTTATCCTACTGGTATCTTCTGGGTTTATCCTACTGGTATCTTCTGGGTTTATCCTACTGGTATCTTCTGGGTTTATCCTACTGGTATCTTCTGGGTTTATCCTACTGGTATTTTCTGGGTTTATCCTACTGGTATCTTCTGGGTTTATCCTACTGGTATCTTCTGGGTTTATCGTTCTGGTATCTTCTGGGTTTATCCTACTGGTATCTTCTGGGTTTATCCTACTGGTATCTTCTGGGTTTATCCTACTGGTATCTTCTGGGTTTATCGTTCTGGTATCTTCTGGGTTTATCCTACTGGTATCTTTTTATTACACTGATATACACTAATGAGCTGAAACATTATTTCCCCTTACAGATGACGTGAATGACATAATATCCTATCATTTCCATACAATTGGTTAATGTGGTCAACATGTTGAATGCAGGAGAAATATAAACCTGGGTGACTTTGACCAGGACCAAATGGTTATGACTATCTGACTGTGTGAGAGCATCTTCGTATTGGCAAGGCTTGTGGGGTGCTCCAGTTCAGCACTGGTGAGTACCTAACTACAGTGCTCCAGTTCAGCACTGGTGAGTACCTACCTACAGTGCTCCAGTTCAGCAGTGGTGAGTACCTACCTACAGTGCTCCAGTTCAGCACTGGTGAGTACCTACCTACAGTGGTCCTGGTCAGTAGTGGTGAGTACCTACCTACAGTGCTCCAGTTCAGCACTGGTGAGTACCTACCTACAGTGGTCCAGTCAGCAGTGGTGAGTACCTACCTACAGTGCTCCAGTTCAGCACTGGTGAGTACCTACCTACAGTGCTCCAGTTCAGCACTGGTGAGTACCTACCTACACTGGTCCTGGTCAGCAGTGGTGAGTACCTACCTACAGTGCTCCAGTTCAGCACTGGTGAGTACCTACCTACAGTGCTCCAGTTCAGCAGTGGTGAGTACCTACCTACAGTGGTCCTGGTCAGCACTGGTGAGTACCTACCTACAGTGCTCCAGTTCAGCAGTGGTGAGTACCTACCTACAGTGGTCCTGGTCAGCAGTGGTGAGTACCTACCTACAGTGGTCCTGGTCAGCAGTGGTGAGTACCTAACTACAGTGCTCCAGTTCAGCACTGGTGAGTACCTACCTACAGTGGTCCTGGTCAGTAGTGGTGAGTACCTACCTACAGTGCTCCAGTTCAGCAGTGGTGAGTACCTACCTACAGTGGTCCTGGTCAGCAGTGGTGAGTACCTAACTACAGTGCTCCAGGTCAGCAGTGGTGAGTACCTACCTACAGTGGTCCTGGTCAGCAGTGGTGAGTACCTACCTACAGTGGTCCTGGTCAGTAGTGGTAAGTACCTACCTACAGTGGTCCTGGTCAGTAGTGGTGAGTACCTACCTACAGTGGTCTGGGGGAAGATGACAAGCCACAGGAGGAAGTGGGTTACTCTGGGAAATGTTCTGCTGGAAAACCCTGACTCCGGGGATTCATGTGGACGTTAATTTGACATGTGTCATCTACCTAAACATTGTTGCAGACCAGGTTCGCCTCTTCAAGGAAATTGTATTCCTGATAGCAGTGGCCTCATTCAACAGGATAATGTGCCCTGCCACACTGCACACATTGTTTTGGAATGGTTTGAGGAACATGATGAAGAGTTGAAAGTGTTACCCAGCCCCATATTATCCAGACCTCAATCTGTGTGAGGTGTTGGACAAACATGTTCACAGCAGCTCCACCTCACAACTTACATGCCACTTGACTAATGGTAGCTGATAATGGGCCTCTGTACTCATATGTAGATATTCTCTAAGAAAAAGATCTGCTGAATCCTGACTACTAGACAATGTAGCACGACTTTTGTAATTACCTCCGTTCAACCCTAGAGGGAGACAAAGTTATCCTATTAACAAGAAGGCAGTTGCTCTGGGTTTGTCAGCAGAGATGTATTTGGTTGAGACAACACAACTTCCTACAGAAACACTAGTCACGTCGTGTCACATCAAATGTCTTTTAATAAAATCAGATGCAGTACATTCAATACAGATAATTCATTGTTTCAGGTAAAAGTCCCTAGGGCTGACTCCGATCCAACCGCAACAGCCTAAACACATGTGAACTCAAATATGACCTGGAGGCCATTATTAAAATTAATGAATTAATGTAATTGGTTAAATCAATGGGGAGGCCCAGACTTGAATTTAAAATGTTCAGAATGCTATAAATAAACATTTGACTAAAGTAAGTGCATGTCTTTATCCTAAACCCCAAAAGCCTTTTTCCTAATCCATACCATCATTGTTTTAAAGTAGTTTTAGTTAAACTTGACATTGGAGTGATTTCAGAGATAGAACGTAAGCTCCGCCCTCCCTGTAGGGTCATCCAATCACACAAATGATCTGCCAATGTCAATGATGGAATTTGATCTACCAATACATTTGGTTACAATTTAGATGCCTCAAACCACCAAGCTATATGTTTCTGTTTCAGAAAACTGCACCGAAGCTATTTGAAAGTGATGTAATGAGGTGTAATGAGAAGGCTACATTATGACAATACATCTCAACGTTTGATCATAGCTGAGTTGTGTTCATGTCTGTGAGTTTTGGTTCTTGAAGGGCGCTGCAGAAGTACTGGGGAACATTCAGACACAGTACTTCCAGAAACAAGCTGTGGATGCAGAGAAAAACAACTGTCCATTATTAATTTGTCTGGCGAGGCGTTTTTTCCGAGGCTAAATGATTAAACAACTTCAGAAAATCAAATGTACCACTGATTTATTTCCAGCATCAATGAGTAACTTACGCTCGTTTCTTTTTCTATGCACAGACTTGTCGTCCACTATTGCTTCAGATGACAGCTCCTTTCCTTGTTCGAAATTATCCTTCAAAGCTTCGAGCTGTAAGGAAAGAACCCTGGTTACAATCTGAAGAAACTGCTAATAGACACAGGTTACAATCTGAAGAAACTGCTAATAAACACAGGTTACAATCTGAAGAAACTGCTAATAAACACAGGTTACAATCTGAAGAAACTACTAATAAACACAGGTTACTAACTGAAGAAACTACTAATAAACACAGGTTACAATCTGAAGCTGAAGAAACTACTAATAAACACAGGTTACTAACTGAAGAAACTACTAATAAACACAGGTTACTATCTGAAGTTACAAGGTTACAATGAAGAAACTACTAATAAACACAGGTTACTAACTGAAGAAACTACTAATAAACACAGGTTACTATCTGAAGAAACTGCTAATAAACACAGGTTACAATCTGAAGAAACTGCTAATAAACACAGGTTACAATAAGAAACTACTAATAAACACACAATCTGAAGAAACTACTAATAAACACAGTTACTAACTGAAGAAACTACTAATAAACACAGGTTACTAACTGAAGAAACTACTAATAAACACAGGTTACAATCTGAAGAAACTACTAATAAACACAGGTTACAATCTGAAGAAACTACTAATAAACACAGGTTACAATCTGAAGAAACTAATAATAAACACAGGTTACTAACTGAAGAAACTACTAATAAACACAGGTTACAATCTGAAGAAACTACTAATAAACTTACTAATAAAAACACAGGTTACTGAAGAAACTCTAATAAACACAGGTTAAACTGAAGAAACTACTAATAAACACAGGTTGCTATCTGAAGAAACTACTAATAAACACAGGTTACAATCTGAAGAAACTGCTAATAAACACAGGTTACAATCTGAAGAAACTACTAATAAACACAGGTTACAATCTGAAGAAACTGCTAATAAACACAGGTTACAATCTGAAGAAACTAATAAACTTACATAAGAAACTACTAATAAACACAGGTTACAATCTGAAGAAACTACTAATAAACACAGGTTACTAACTGAAGAAACTACTAATAAACACAGGTTACTAACTGAAGAAACTACTAATAAACACAGGTTACTATCTGAAGAAACTACTAATAAACACAGGTTACAATCTGAAGAAACTACTAATAAACACAGGTTACAATCTGAAGAAACTACTAATAAACACAGGTTACTAACTGAAGAAACTACTAATAAACACAGGTTACAATCTGAAGAAACTACTAATAAACACAGGTTACTATCTGAAGAAACTGCTAATAAACACAGGTTATAATCTGAAGAAACTACTAATAAACACAGGTTACTAACTGAAGAAACTACTAATAAACACAGGTTACTATCTGAAGAAACTACTAATAAACACAGGTTACAATCTGAAGAAACTGCTAATAAACACAGGTTACAATCTGAAGAAACTACTAATAAACACAGGTTACTATCTGAAGAAACTGCTAATAAACACAGGTTACAATCTGAAGAAACTGCTAATAAACACAGGTTACAATCTGAAGAAACTGCTAATAAACACAGGTTACAATCTGAAGAAACTACTAATAAACACAGGTTACAATCTGAAGAAACTACTAATAAACACAGGTTACTAACTGAAGAAACTACTAATAAACACAGGTTACTAACTGAAGAAACTACTAATAAACACAGGTTACTATCTGAAGAAACTACTAATAAACACAGGTTACTAACTGAAGAAACTACTAATAAACACAGGTTACTATCTGAAGAAACTGCTAGTAAACACAGGTTACAATCTGAAGAAACTACTAATAAACACAGGTTACTATCTGAAGAAACTACTAATAAACACAGGTTACTATCTGAAGAAACTACTAATAAACACAGGTTACTATCTGAAGAAACTGCTAATAAACACAGGTTACTATCTGAAGAAACTACTAATAAACACAGGTTACTATCTGAAGAAAATACTAATAAACACAGGTTACTATCTGAAGAAACTACTAATAAACACAGGTTACAATCTAAAGAAACCCATAAACAATCAATTCCGGAAAGTGTACACACAGTGTCTTTGTCAGGTAGAAGTATCTGTTACTAAATATATACACCTTACATTTGTCCAACGTACCAAACATTATGTCAAAGACATCTTACTCACCTGCTCCAGCTCTGCTAATTTGTTGGCCAATTCTAAACCTGCTGATTACAAAATTAGTTCAGATTACCAGAAAACGCCAGCCAGGTTTCGTACACCACAGTATACATTGACAATATTAATTTTATTTTAGTGCCACACTGTAAATGCCTTACCCATGCCCAACGTGTCTTTTCTTTCCACAGGTGCAAAACTTTTGTGTAGTAACAATGCCAGGATATGGTTTTGAAAATCTGTGGTTTCCCTCGAGTGAATAACATGGTTTTCTGAAATGACAATACATTTGTGATTACTTTGCTTTATAATGGATCGCAATAAAATAAATGTATGCATACATTTTTATTATATGTAATGTATTCATAAATATACTATTATTATAATAAATATTTTTTTATTATTATTTGAAGATGGTTTACAACATTTGAATCAATATGTGTGATTGAATTGAATTGTCAACAGCTAAAACTGCTACACTTCTAGCATTTGTAATTTTGTTTTACAACTACCCAAAATAAGCCAGAAATAGATATGAGCATTGAGCCTTCTCAAACATTTCCAAGCGGTAGATCAAGCAATGGAACCCTGAACAAATAAGCACAATAAACCCCCAAACCCGAGACTCACCCGCATCGAAGAGGTGTCTTCCCTCCACAGTGAGTAACCCCTGTAGGAACAGGAAGGCTGGCAATACCTGCCAGAAGTTCACACAGACGATCCTGGCCATGACAACAGAACAAAATTCCCCAACAAGTTACTCTCGAGTGGTCCTCCACCTGTCCAGACGATACACTGCCTTTGGTCCATCTGAGACATACTTTTATCCTGTCAGACATGGAAGGAGGGGTCCCCTCGATCAATAATCAGTCCGGGTGACGTACGTCACTGTGAGGAGGACGCTCATGTGTCTGACAGAAACATTTACAGAGTGACTGGCCCTTCATCAACATGACAGAGTGACAACCATGAAAGTCACCTGTTATTTATCGACAGTCAGAAGTTGTCGGCCGGGAGCGATACATTTGAACCCGGAACTTTAAATGATATCTTCCAGGGATTGTTATAAATAAAACATTATAAAAACAGCCCCTGGGTTTAATATGTACCAGCCACAGGTGGACATTCTGGCCTGCTTTTGGTCATTCTATCAATCTTTACTTTTACATGAATTAGTTCCTTAAGAATGTATAGGAAATATTGTACTTGTAGCTCGTAATTTTAGTGCCAGGTCCATCTGTGGCGCTAATGTAGAGCTAAATGAACATGCCTTTCTGTGATCCCTGGTCAGTTGCTGCTTCCTTTATTCACACCTTTTGTCTTCAGCTATGGATGTTATAGATGTCTAGTTGTCTCTAACAGAAGAAACCAAACACATCCATCAACTTGTGGAAACGTATTTCAGAGCTTGACGACTTGGTGGAGTGAGTCACCATGAGTAAACCATGTCACATCAAAGAGATAATGTGGCTTGTGAAGGACACTGTCATCGTGGGGAGAACATAATCAATACCTGGATGGATCCTCAGGTGTTGAAAAGGAAAATGTATCCAGGCACTGAGCATGTGTGTGTGGGGTTTGTGTGACATCTTTCAACAGACAATATAGTGTTAGTGCAGACATCGTGTTGGTGACCTGTATCTAAGTCTATAAACTTAGCATGTGCGTTACTTATAAGAATTAAAAAATAGCATAGACTTTAAGCTGGTCCTCACTTCGTCCTAACTATTTTAGAAATGCGGTTAGGTTTTGAGGTTATGGTTAGTGTAAAAATAAGATTTAAGGGAATAAATGGGAAAAGTCCTGAAAACTAGTAATACTAGTACTAATACAAAAGTTTTACTGTCCTGTATAATTATCTTAGTGAGGACAGAAGTAAATTGGTTGGTCCTCATTCTGACTTTGGGTTAATTATTAGGGAAATAATATTATGATGATGATTACATGAGGGTTAGGTTTAGGATGTAAGGTTATGTTGAGTTATTTTAAGTTTAGGTTATTGAGGTCAACATTTGGTTGTTGGGGTTAAAGGTGAATTAGGCTTAAGGTTAGGTTAAGAGTAGATGTTAGATTCTTATGTTCTAATGGTACTTAACTGCTGGTACTGAAATGTTACAACCGAAGTGTGTATGAATGTAAAGGTAAAGATCTGAATAACATCAATCACTATGAAAACGAATTATTTAAAACATTTTGCCTTGTTTGAATTTTCGAAATATGCTGTATTTTTATGTATAATGTTGATATTGCACTTTTGTTACATCTTCCATACATAAATGATATGCCCCTACTCCATATTCAGCAGCGGTGTTGTATGGCCCTGCATGCTATCCGTAGCTTCCCGACTAGTTACCAGCTCACAAGCTAATCAAATCCACATCTGCAAAAGACAGGAGGGAGGGAAGGGTCTGTTGGATTTATGTGCACGGAAATCTGATATATACCGGGCTATGGTGCAAGACGTGGACACAAACGTGGAGAGGGAGGACCTTGTCTCTCCCTTCTGTATTTTACCAGTATTAAACGCCTCTCTGTCAGGTTGCTGACACTCTTTATCAAAATATTTGTTTGCACTTCCGCAATTGTGTTGAT
This sequence comes from Dallia pectoralis, assembly GCA_029465975.1. Lineage (NCBI taxonomy): Eukaryota > Metazoa > Chordata > Actinopteri > Esociformes > Umbridae > Dallia > Dallia pectoralis. Next base: position 13,539,258 of record CM055751.1, read on the forward strand.
TAGGAAAGATTACGTCAATTATGGAGCCCGACACCGTGCTGGGTGCAGAGTCCTCCCACCAACGGGTTGGGTGCAGACTCCTCCCACCACCAGGTTGGGTGCAGACTCCTCCCACCACCGGGTTGGGTGCAGACTCCTCCCACCACCGGGTTGGGTGCAGACTCCTCCCACCGACACACGGGCCAGATAATCAAACCTTCCCACTGGAGCAGAGAGGTTTTGAGGTGTCTAGTTGTACCGAAACTAAACAACACGCGTAGTTCCGCGACCATCTATCGGTTTTATGACATAAACACAAACAGTCCGGTAACCTGCGGGAAATCGAGACAGACTAATTAAACCGTATCGTCTGTGACACCCCGCCGATATGGATGAATATAGCATCGATCAGAACAAAATGCCTGGAGTTAAAGAAGGTAACGTGTGCTAGCTATGTGTTAGCTCGATATATACATATAATAATAATAATAAATACAGTTTACCTGAGTGGGACTGGCCAGTTAGCTCGACATATACATATAAATAATAATACTGTTTACTTGTGTGGGTCTGGCCAGTTAGCTCGATATATTCATATAAATAATAATAATCCATAAACAGCTCGATAAATAATAATAAATACAGTTTACATGTGTTGGACTGGCCAGTTAGCTCGACATATACATATAAATAATACAGTTTACCTGTTTTGGACTGGCCAGTTAGCTCGATATATAATAGTAATGAATACTGTTTACCTGTGTGGGTCTGGCCAGTTAGCTCGACATATACATATAAATAATAATAATAAATACAGTTTACCTGTGTCCGACTGGCCAGGTGGTGGTTTTCACATTACCTGATTTGTCAAATGCGTGCATTATCTCATGTTTGTTTGTTTGTTTGTTACCTGTTTATCAGTGACAGTGAGTTAGTTAATTAGCGGCTAGTTAATTAGCCAGTAGTACTACTAATAGTAGCATTTGGTGACTAAATGTGGGTGTTTGAGTACTGCAGTCAGGGACATATTCATCTAGTTAGCTATCAGATGCCAGGGACATATTTATCTAGTTAGCTATCAGATACCGGGGACATATTCATCTAGTTAGCTATCAGATACCAGGGACATATTCATCTAGTTAGCTATCAGATACCAGGGACATTCATCTAGTTAGCTATCAGATACCAGGGACATATTCATCTAGTTAGCTATCAGATACCAGGGACATATTCATCTAGTTAGCTATCAGATACCAGGGACATATTCATCTAGTTAGCTATCAGATACCAGGGACATATTCATCTAGTTAGCTATCTGATACCAGGGACATATTCATCTAGTTAGCTATCAGATACCAGGGACATATTCATCTAGTTAGCTATCAGATACCTGGGACATATTCATCTAGTTAGCTATCTGATACCAGGGACATATTCATCTAGTTAGCTATCAGATACCAGGGACATATTCATCTAGTTAGCTATCAGATACCTGGGACATATTCATCTAGTTAGCTATCAGATGCCAGGGACATTCATCTAGTTAGCTATCAGATACCAGGGACATATTCATCTAGTTAGCTATCAGATACCAGGGACATATTCATCTAGTTAGCTATCAGATGCCAGGGACATTCATCTAGTTAGCTATCAGATGCCAGGGACATTCATCTAGTTAGCTATCAGATACCAGGGACATATTCATTTAGTTAGCTATCAGATACCAGGGACATATTCATCTAGTTAGCTATCAGATACCAGGGACATATTCATTTAGTTAGCTATCAGATACCAGGGACATATTCATCTAGTTAGCTATCAGATACCAGGGACATATTCATCTAGTTAGCTATCAGATACCAGGGACATATTCATCTAGTTAGCTATTATTTGCCAGGGACATATTTATCTTACAGTGTTCATGTAAAAATCACTCTTTATATTAAAGTTAATATGACTGATATATTATCTGATATCTAAGTTACAACATCACAAAGACAATGGTGTGTGTTTTGGACGAACCTTGGTTGTCCACTATCTTTTTGATTATGGTTGTTTACGTGTCTTTTATGGATAACATAAAAGGTCTGGAGATCTAAAGTAAAGATGGACAACCTGAGAGGAATATATTTAGTGTCTCTGTTATGAGCAGTGAGTGTGTCACATTCAACCAGTCTCCTTGTTTAGTTGTCTCAATCGAGTATCCTGTGGACTTCTGTGCGTTCTATCCTCTTTCAGTGGTGACGTGATGAACTTGTTCTGCCGATGAGGAAACTTGTGGGTTAACACAATCTATTTCTGCTCTATGGGGTATTTGAGGTGCTAGAATATTAACCCATACGATTCTGTTATAATTACGGTTCTGACCCAAACAGTGTAAAGACTGTCCTTCCTACTTTGTTTCCATGTACTGATTTGCAGAACAATCTCCACCACTTGTGGGTCCATATTGTTATGATTTGCAGTATTTTATTTTTTATTGGTGTTGCACTGAACCGGTAAGTACAGAAGTGCTTCCTGTTCATGTTAAAAGAACTCTGCAAATGCTGCTTTCAGAAGTTATTTTTCTTGGCCTGTTGCTAAATGTGCAGCCCCTGGACATTTGAGTTCAGACAGAATGTCTCGGTCACTCTGTTCCTTGTCTATGAACCCATGCAGGACCCACAGTGTAACATAAACCAGGCCTGGAAACACGTTTATGGAAGAAGATCATTGGTAGGCCAGTGCTAGACACTTGTTGGTAGGCCAGCACTAGACCGGCTCGTTGGTAGGCTAGGATAAACTGTCTCCTGGCGGGTGTTGTTGGATAAGTAGATTAGCCATATGGTTCCCGAACTTCCGACATTGTGAGGGGTGGGGAGAAACGGGTACCCCCCCCCACCATAACAGCCATACACACAACCCTGACTCATCCCTTCCCAGAGCCATGGGTAAGGCTGGTGGGTCAACCATTAATCACCGGACCTGGGTACTGCACTCTACACCACACTAGCCAATATAGGGCCCATTTAAACCAAAGCAAAAGCTTTCATTCCTGTCGGAAGGGATGGAGCGTTTGATCTGGTTTCAGGCCAGATGGTGTGTGTGTGTGTGGGGGGGTCAGTGGGTTGTGTTTGTGTGTGTTTGTACCTAATCAGCATCTCTCACCATGAATACATCATGACCTCCAGTATAGGGTTCTACTTTTTAACGGGTGGTTTTTGATGTACATTTTCAAGTTGAAAGAGGAGTTTTTGGTCACACACACACACACATACACACACACACATTGTCATTAATTATGGATAAAATGGTTGAGGTAATCTGTTCTGAAATGACTGAGCTGGCGTGCTGAGAGTAGCAGGAATATGCTGTTCTCCAGGACCCAACAACAAGGAACAGAACAAAGTCCCATGTTTAAAGGGATTTGTGAGGTCATTTAAATATTATTTGAAAGGACCAGAGAAACCTCTGATATGGTATTAAAATGAGTTTGGTCGCTAGCTATACCGTCGGTCACACATGAGGACATGTTTAATTACATATGATGGGCATATTTACCAACATGCTGTTAGCCTCCAACACCAGCTTACATAGGCGTTGCTTGTATAACTTATGCCAAAGCAGTTTAATATGCATAGTAAGCATTTTCTATTTATTCCAGGTCAAAAGAACGGCCTTTGTACGCTTTACCTAGCCTATGAAACAGATGCTGTTATCAATATCATGCCCACCGTGAGAATGTTCTGTCGAAACAACTATAAGTGGTGCAGGTTTATGTCAAACATAAACTTAAAGTCTTGATTTACAGTAGCTTTTGGCTCTAGTTGATTGAGTATTATGGTTGGTTTGTTATGTCGGGTTTTTAAGAATTTGGGCTATGTTTTGTGGTTTATTCCCCCAAGTCAGTGTTTGTTGAGTATAGACGTGTCTCCTCAAGCTGGCCCAATGCCACCTTCCCTAAGTGAGGAATATGATGATAATGGTTACATGAATATTGCATTAACAGTTTTCATGTTAGCTTGCTCCATGACTAGTTGACAGCTGTGCCCAGGGAAACCCCACAGCAGCCAGATAAGTCCATACTCTCAGACAGGTCTGCACAATCTCAGTTCTATCGGCTTTCTTCATGTTTTTTTTTTAATCAGATTTGTTGTATACCACGGCACTTTGCCACTTCTCAGTTGGGCCTGCGTTTTGTCAGTAGTTTGTTTTGTCAGCGTTCCACTGCCAATTTGTTGTAGAAGCTGAAGTCTCACTCTGCTCCAGCTAAGCTCATTAAATGGTTTGCATGTCGTCAGCAAAAGCACATATTGACGGGCATTTTCAAACATATTCCAGAAACAATACTGAGCAGAAAATAAAAAGCATCACTGTTCTGAGTCACTATAAGAAGGTGCGGCATAAAGACCAATCACAGAGCCGTGTTTGGTGTCTGAAGCTAATCCTGTCAGTTGGTTTTCAGCACTGACACAGAGCCTGCTGGGAGTGGTCGTCATGTCAACTCACCATGAGGACCGGAAGCTTATTGGTTAGCCAGTAGCCAATGGAGCGAGATGGAACTGGGTCATCTATTCGGCCCAGTTTCAATGCTGAACCCTGTGCCTGTTATTGGGCCAAACGACCCAACCACATCATCATGGCACACATGGTTTTCTTCGGAATATGGTTTTACATTTTAAAGTCACATGTGCATTCATTTGTCTGTAGTTGGTGCAGTTTCACTTAATGGTAAAGCACCATTAACATATTCTAGAGCCCTCGGTCACGAAATGGAAACAGAAAGATGTAAAAACAAGAGTTCTGGAAACTCCTGCAAGAAGCTTGGAAGATCTGCTAAATGACTAAATATGAAACTATTTAGTTTAAGCCAAGTCTTACTGCAATTTTGAAATTATTTCAACAATATTAATTATTATTATTAGTTTTTGTTGATTTAATAACAACTTGATTAAAATCTGTATTATTCCAGCCCAGTTGATATCAACTAGACAGAATAGCTTTGCTTTGGCGGTACTCACCCACAGTTTCACTTTATGCTTTTCTAGCAGATAACAGATAACATTTCTTTGACAGGACATCCGCTTTGTTGGGGTGATGATCTATTTGTTATTCACTGTGTTTGCACCCCCCCCCCCAAAATAGGTTTAACATAGGCTAAGTATTTTCTTACCTATATTTAAACCTAAATTGAACCTATCATTACAGCCCTCTGTGATGCACATGATATCAACAGAACAGATAGGAATGTGTGTGTTTGTGTGTCTGTACTGCTAGAATTGTAAAAATAAATACTTCACCTAGTTCTTCTGTCGGTTTTAAGCATGTAAATGAGACATGGCTCCAGTATTTAACTTATTGAATGACCTCATTTGCATTAATTAATTAATTAATCAAGTAAATCTAGTTCAGAGCAGTTTCCTAACCTTCTGTCTTTTGTCTGTCGTTCTATCTGCAGTTGTCCGGGACTTCGTTGTGCTGGAGGATCACTGCCTGGCCCACAACCTCCAGGAGCAGGAAAGTAAGTGAAACTGACCTGGAGTCAGGAGCTCTGTTTTAGGCTGAACGATTTTGGAAAATAATAAAATGTTTATGTTTTGATTGCAATTTAACATGTTTAAGCCCTTTATCTTCAGTATATTTCAACAAAGACAAGTAGTGAATAGTTGTATAGTTTGACCAACACAATATTAGATTAAACAAACTGCATCAACGATGTGGCTCTAACTTCTACTCTCAGATCCACCATTATGCAGATCAACCGATCACTGCCCACACCTGCCTGTCTAACCAGCATCGCCACGCTAGATGGGTCTGAACTAGAATATGTGGATACATACAAATATCTAGGTGTCTTGTTAGCGCTCTCTCTTCTTCCAGCCCCACGTAAACAAACTCAAATCCACACCTTTAAACTACTCCTGTCTGAACTCTTGAACTCTTAACTGTCATCTGGTTTTCATCCACCCCGTCTCCTCACTTTTGCCACGCCCATTTTGCACAGTGGATCATTTTCACCTGTTCTGCTGTCATACATGTTTACATTCTTGAATTATTTTATTTGCTCAGGCATGCTCTAATGCTCTTTTTTCCTGAAATCACTGTCATATAATCTCATGGGTGCTTTGGGCCGGGATCTGTTCTCCTAGGGCCTCCTGGGTGCTTTGGGCTGTACTGGGGCTGTGGTGGGGCTCTACTGGGGCTCTACTGGGGCTGTGGTGGGGCTCTACTGGGGCTGTGGTGGGGCTCTACTGGGGCTGTGGTGGGGCTCCACTGGGGCTGTGGTGGGGCTCCACTGTGGTGGGGCTCTACTGGGGCTGTGGTGGGGCTCTACTGGGGCTGTGGTGGGGCTCCACTGGGGCTGTGGTGGGGCTCTACTGGGGCTGTGGTGGGGCTCCACTGGGGCTGTGGTGGGGCTCCACTGGGGCTGTGGTGGGGCTCCACTGTGGTGGGGCTCTACTGGGGCTGTGGTGGGGCTCTACTGGGGCTGTGGTGGGGCTCCACTGGGGCTGTGGTGGGGCTCCACTGGGGCTGTGGTGGGGCTCCACTGGGGCTGTGGTGGGGCTCCACTGGGGCTGTGGTGGGGCTCCACTGTGGTGGGGCTGTGGTGGGGCTCCACTGTGGTGGGGCTGTGGTGGGGCTCTACTGGGGCTGTGGTGGGGCTCTACTGGGGCTGTGGTGGGGCTCTACTGGGGCTGTGGTGGGGCTCTACTGGGGCTGTGGTGGGGCTCTACTGGGGCTGTGGTGGGGCTCTACTGGGGCTGTGGTGGGGCTCTACTGGGGCTCTATTGGGGCTGTGGTGGGGCTCTACTGGGGCTTTACTGGGGCTCTATTGGGGCTGTGGTGGGGCTCTATTGGGGCTGTGGTGGGGCTCTACTGGGGCTCTACTGGGGCTGTGGTGGGTGTTAATGTTCTGAGACTGGTCCTCCATTAATCTCTCTGGGTCAAACTATTCTACTGTTAGATGAGGCTGGTCACCACAGTTAAACTGGCCCAACAGCAATCCTGTGATCATCCTGTGATCTGTCATTGGGACATTAGTTTCTATGGTATGTGCTGTTTGTCTGGCTCAGGGATAATCTGGTGCCTATTTCCTTGTTTCAGTGTTTTCAAATCGATGTTCATTGTTTCATGCCTACTGCCCGCCAATAACCAAAATAGACACTAAAATGTTAGTTTAACACATGAAATTCATGTTGGAATGCTTACCTTTCTCTAGTCTTGGATTTTTAATCTGAACCCAATTGAACATTTAATTTGTTTGCGACACTTGCAATAAAAGGCCTCAAATCAGTGCAGTTCGGTTTCGCCTGCAGGAGGACATTAAAACGGTAATGTTAAAACGGTAAAACGGGGTTGCCATCTTTAATTGGTCTGTATCTAATATTCCGTTAAGTAGCAAAATAGTCAATCTAATCACAACTTTCAGGGTTGAACAGCCATATTCAGAGGAAGCAAATCTCTTCACAGTGCTAGTATGCTGTTCACATGTCTTCACAGTGCTAGTATGCTGTTCACATGCTAGTATGTCTGTTCACATGTCTTCACAGTGCTAGTATGCTGTTCACATGTCTTCATGCTGTATGCACATGTCTTCACAGTGCTAGTATGCTGTTCACATGTCTTCACAGTGCTAGTATGCTGTTCACATGTCTTCACAGTGCTAGTATGCTGTTCACATGTCTTCACAGTGCTAGTATGCTGTTCACATGTCTTCACAGTGCTAGTATGCTGTTCACATGTCTTCACAGTGCTAGTATGCTGTTCACATGTCTTCACAGTGCTAGTATGCTGTTCACATGCTTCACAGTGCTAGTATGCTGTTCACGTGTCTTCACAGTGCTAGTATGCTGTTCACGTGTCTTCACAGTGCTAGTATGCTGTTCACGTGTCTTCACAGTGCTAGTATGCTGTTCACGTGTCTTCACAGTGCTAGTATGCTGTTCACGTGTCTTCACAGTGCTAGTATGCTGTTCACGTGTCTTCACAGTGCTAGTATGCTGTTCACATGTCTTCACAGTGCTAGTATGCTGTTCACATGTCTTCACAGTGCTAGTATGCTGTTCACATGTCTTCACAGTGCTAGTATGCTGTTCACATGTCTTCACAGTGCTAGTATGCTGTGTCTTCACAGTGCTCTTCACAGTGCTAGTATGCTGTGTCTTCACAGTGTCTTCACAGTGCTAGTATGCTGTTCACATGTCTTCACAGTGCTAGTATGCTGTTCACGTGTCTTCACGTGTCTTCACAGTGCTAGTATGCTGTTCTTCACAGTGTCTTCTTCACAGTGCTAGTATGCTGTTCACGTGTCTTCACAGTGCTAGTATGCTGTTGTCTTCACAGTGCTAGTATGCTGTTCACAGTGCTGCTAGTATGCTGTTCACGTGTCTTCACAGTGCTAGTATGCTGTTCACGTGTCTCTAGTATGCTGTTCAGTGCTCTTCAGTATGCTGTATGCTGTTCTGTTCAGTGTCTTCACAGTGCTAGTATGCTGTTCTTCACAGTGCTAGTATGCTGTGTGTCTTCACAGTGCTAGTATGCTGTTCACATGTCTTCACAGTGCTAGTATGCTGTTCACGTGTCTTCACAGTGCTAGTATGCTGTTCACGTGTCTTCACAGTGCTAGTATGCTGTTCACGTGTCTTCACAGTGCTAGTATGTGTCTTCACAGTGCTAGTATGCTGTTCACGTGTCTTCACAGTGCTGTTCACGTGTCTTCACAGTGCTAGTATGCTGTTCACGTGTCTTCACAGTGCTAGTATGCTGTTCACGTGTCTTCACAGTGCTAGTATGCTGTTCACGTGTCTTCACAGTGCTAGTATGCTGTTCACGTGTCTTCACAGTGCTAGTATGCTGTTCACGTGTCTTCACAGTGTATGCTGTTCACACAGTGCTAGTATGCTGTTCACATGTCTTCACAGTGCTAGTATGCTGTTCACATGTCTTCACAGTGCTAGTATGCTGTTCACATGTCTTCACAGTGCTAGTATGCTGTTCACAGTGTCTTCACAGTGCTAGTATGCTGTTCACATGTCTTCACAGTGCTAGTATGCTGTTCACATGTCTTCACAGTGCTAGTATGCTGTTCACATGTCTTCACAGTGCTAGTATGTCTGTTCACATGTCTTCACAGTGCTAGTATGCTGTTCACATGTCTTCACAGTGCTAGTATGCTGTTCACATGTCTTCACAGTGCTAGTATGTTGTTCACATGTCTGGACAGTGCTATTATGTTGTTCACATGTCTTCACAGTGCTAGTATGTTGTTCACATGTCTTCACAGTGCTATTATGTTGTTCACATGTCTTCACAGTGCTATTATGTTGTTCTAGTATGTTGTTCTAAGACGATTTTGCACCACAAAACGTTGCGAGGCATCTTAAACGAGTCTCACAAAGATATATCAGCATTGTCTTAAAATCGATGTGAAGCATATTGGTTTTTCCTTCATGTGTCTGAGATTCGCTGTTTTCTTTGCGTTCACACTGTGGAAACATAATGCAGTTGGATCAATAACTAGTCCACAGGGGCTCAATGACTATTTGTCCTTCTTTGGTCGTTAGTTCATATGAGGATTTCAAGTCGAGGTGTGTCTCGTCTATTGGCCTGGTCAGCTGTTAATCTGACCTGATTTTATTTCTGATTTGAAGGAATAAGTTCAACAGGTGTGTGTTGTCGCTGCCATCTGCTGTTAAGGTGTTGCAGTCTGTCCAGATTACCCCTAGATCAGGGAGGTGTCTGAAATACTACCCAATATCTTCCACTGGACCCTCCTTTTAAGCACACACACACATATAGATTTATATACATGTAGATATATATGCTCTCGTTAAAAAAGTTCTAAAGGCAATAAGGTACCACTTGGAATGCCAGAGGTTGAACTTCCTGCTGTGGTTTGTTTACTTGTTGTCTTCTGATTTGTTTTTCCCGTCAGTTGAGAGTCACCTGGCGTCCAACGTCACCAAAAGCCGCCTGGTGCAGCAGGACGTAGCGTTGGCCAAGCAGCTACAGCAAGAAGAGGATCGCCGTGCCAAAGCCAAAGCCCACAGACAGCAGAGAGATATGTGAGTGCTAACATGGTAACACCAGTTCACCAGACACTCTACTGACACGCCAGTTCACCAGACACTCTACTGACACACCAGTTCACCAGACACTATACTGACACACCAGTTCACCAGACACTCTACTGACACACCAGTTCACCAGACACTCTACTGACACACCAGTTCACCAGACACTCCACTGACACACCAGTTCACCAGACACTCTACTGACACACCAGTTCACCAGACACTCTACTGACACACCAGTTCACCAGACACTCCACTGCCGTTTCACCAGACACTTTAAATGTGAATTTTTAATGTGCAAGAACGTATTCTACTGTTTTATCTCAAATCATTTTGGACCCAATATGGAGACCAGCATGGCAGTAAAAGTTGTGCTGTAAAGTCAGCTGTTGGCACTCAGTAACTAGCAGCAGGCCAGCGCCCCCCACAGAGATGCCAGATGCTTCACCACCGTGACAACCCAAGCTAATGCAGCACTGCATGCTGGGAACTCCTGCTGTCACCCTCTCTTCCCTCGCCAAAATACCCATCTCATTCTCACACTCACGCACAAACAATAACACTATCGCTACTTCTTTACCAGCTTATTAGAGCAAGAGGTGAAAGAGAACCTCTCTGGCCTGATGTCTCTGTGTTGTAGTTTAATGAGTTTACTGAACCCAACATCATCTGGGAGCTATTAGCTACATCTATATGAAAGTCTGTTCTGGAATCTGTGAATATAACGCCTCTAGAATATATCAGGGCCTGTAAATATAAAGCTTCTATTGTACATCATTGTCCAGTTACAGGAACAAGGCGTGTGTGTGTGTGTGTGTGTGTGTGTTACATCTTTAAATGTTTTTTTCTTGTTTGTTTCCTCCTCTGTAAACACAATCTCTCTTACACACACACACACACACACACACACACACACCTAGTGAGCGCAGCGACAATGAGATTGCCCAGGAGATTCAGGAGGAACTGGTTCGACAGGCGGAGCAGCAGCGTATTCAGGAGGAGAAGGATGCGGTAGGTCTCACTACACCACCACCACTACACCACCACCACTACACCACCACCACTACACCACCACCACTACACCACCACCACTACACCACCACCACTACACCACCACCACTACACCACCACCACTACACCACCACCACTACACCACCACCACTACACCACCACCACTACACCACCACCACTACACCACCACCACCCCACCACCACCACTACACCACCACCACTACACCTACACCACCACCACTACACCTACACCACCACCACTACACCTACACCACCACCACTACACCTACACCACCACCACTACACCTACACCACCACCACTACACCTACACCACCACCACTACACCTACACCACCACCACTACACCACACCACCACCACTACACCTACACCACCACCACTACACCTACACCACCACCACCACCTACACCACCACCACCACTACACCACCACCACTACTACACCACCACCACTACACCACCACCACTACTACACCACCACCACTACTACACCACCACCACTACACCACCACCACTACACCACCACCACTACACCACGCCTCCTGTCTTAAAATATAACCATAATAAATGAATGTGGTGGAGGTCCCAGGTGGAGGTCATCTCATTGGCTGATGTTAATCCCCTCTTTTTAACGTGTTTCTTTATGGTCTGTTTGTGTGTGACTGTGTCTGTGTGTGACTGTGTTTGTGTGTGACTGTGTTTGTGTGTGACTGTGTTTGTGTGTGGCTGTTTTCAGGCCATCGCTCGTAAGCTGCAAGAGAAGGAGAGGAAGGAGGAGAGGAAGCGACAGAAGCAGCTGGAGGCCAACTTTGAGGAAGACTATTACGAGGACAAAGGAGGTGAACGCTAATCCCTGTCTGGAATATGGGCTGGAAATAGATGGGAATATTTCTCTCTGTTGGACTGGAGAATTCCGGGTCATATTCCCCGGTTGTGTGTGTGTGTGTGTGTGTGTGTGTGTGTGTGTGGTCACTATATATATCACATTGTTCATAACAGTCCCCCACTGTTGTCATTAAATGGTTAATCCTCTCGTTACTAAACACCCAGACTCGTGTTCCTGTCATTGTCTTATTTCATCCTTGTCCTCCATTATTACCTCCAACTCAGCCGTCAGACCACCTCTGGACCTGGATGAGAAGCCCAGACGGCCAGCCTCTCGGCCTTACTCACCCATGTCAGCCCCCCTCAATCCGGGCACACGACGTGGCCACTCCCCTGAGTACGGTTCCCCTGAGTATGGTTCCCCTGCACGTGGAGCTCGCTCCAGAAACATGGGTAACCATGGAGACAGGTACCCGGACGACCATCCCACTCAGAACAGAAGCAGCAGGAATGGGGGTCCAAGGAGCAAGGGACCAGACTACCAGGAGCCCAGGAGACACAGAGAGGAGAGAGGAGAACAGGGAGACAGGGTGGTGCGCAGAAAAGAGGGACCTCCTCGACCACCTCCTCCATCCTACATGCCTGTGGAGAGAGACCAGACCTTGGAGAGGGAGAGAGACCAGACCTTGGGGAGGGAGAGAGACAAGACCTTGGAGAGGGAGAGAGAACCCCGGAGGGATCTGGAGGAGATGGTGTCCCAGAGTCCCAGTGAGCGATCTGGAGAGCGACATCACAGCAGAGACAAACACAGACAACAGGAGAGGAGCAGGGAGCTTGACCTTGATAAAGGCCGTGAGCCCTTCCAGACCAGCCAGGTTGAGGAGGAGGAACGTCAGTCCAAGGCCCATCTGAGGCTCCACTCTGTTCCCAATGAACTGTGGGAGGAGCAGGCCAGGAGGAGCCCGGGGAGGGAGAGAGGGGAGAGGAACACCCATAGGGTCCCCGAGGAGGGCCCCAGGACAGGCAGGGATCGCCTCCACAGTCACCCTGCTCCCAGAGAGCAAGGTATGGCCCGGCACCGGGGGTGTGGCCCGGCACCGGGGGTGTGGCCCGGCACCGGGGGTGTGGCCTGGCACCGGATGTGGCCTGCCGCCGGGGGTGTGGCCTGCTGTGTGTGGGATGTGGCCTGGCACCGGGGGTGTGGCCTGCTGTGTGTGTTTTTGTTTGGGAAGTTTCGATTTGCCACTTCCTGGGATCTGTGGTGGTCTGAGCCTAATCCGGTTATATCAGGGTTTGCTACCGGATAAATCACTCTTCCACTTCTGTCTTTAATTTTTCTATTTGTTGCAAGTTTGAATCAGGGCTCTGTGTTTGTGTGTCGTTTCATCTGTCTCATGTGGCCTTCTCACCTCAACTGATCAAGTACGGTTATTGATTAACAATCAACTTGTCCACAAACCTACCAACTCCCTCAGACCATAAATCGGGTTATCGATTAAAACACCAGTGATTCATTGTAGTAGAGCTACTACGGCCCTGGATGAACTGAACCTGGGGATGCTTTTACTGGGTCATCCATTCTGCTTCTGAATGTAATAGTGGTGTGGTGCGCCCCCTACAGGCCATATTATGCAGGGAGGACCCGGAGGTCGTGGACCAGTGTTGGCTGGAGGGGAGTACGGGCTGGGGGAGGTGACCCAAGGCATCACTAAGCTGAACTTAAGAGACCAGGAGTTACTGGATATGGAGGTGGCCCGAAAACTGCAGGAGGAGGAGATGAAGGTGAGAACCCATAAGACAGGTCTTGTTAAGAACGTCCAGAACAGAAACCCAATCAAAAGGAGATGAAGGTGAGAACCCATAAGACAGGTCTTGTTAAGAACGTCCAGAACAGAAACCCAATCAAAAGGAGATGAAGGTGAGAACCCATAAGACAGGTCTTGTTAAGAACGTCCAGAACAGAAACCCAATCAAAAGGAGATGAAGGTGAGAACCCATAAGACAGGTCTTGTTAAGAACGTCCAGAACAGAAACCCAATCAAAAGGAGATGAAGGTGAGAACCCATAAGACAGGTCTTGTTAAGAACGTCCAGAACAGAAACCCAATCAAAAGGAGATGAAGGTGAGAACCCATAAGACAGGTCTTGTTAAGAACGTCCAGAACAGAAACCCAATCAAAAGGAGATGAAGGTGAGAACCCATAAGACAGGTCTTGTTAAGAACGTCCAGAACAGAAACCCAATGCTATGTTGAGAAGTCCTCAGCTCTGTTATGGGCCCTGTAGACCTCTGAGTCTCTTTAAGGCCCAAACCCAAATGATCCATATCCCCTCCAGTGACCCGTGCGTTTGTCTTAAAGCTCAGGGTCGGAAAAGGATCGAGAGGGTAGAAGCATATCAAACTCTCGTTGTATCTCCTGGAAATCTCTAACTAAATCTCTAACTGTAGCAGCGGTCAAAAGCAAGATGGAATCCAATAATACTGCAGGTTAAACCGTTATATCACCCATGTTTGGTGATTACAGTGCCCAGGGAACAGAGTTCTGTGCTGAGATAAAATGTGACTCGGTTGGTTTTAAATGTTTTTCCCTTCAGGCAAGCAAGATGGACAAACGTGCAGCTCAAGTTGCTCAGGATGAGGTGAGTGGGTGGACGTTCCCTCTGTCAATCTGGAAACGTCAGTGGCCAACCAGCGGGTGATTAGTAGACCTGAGGTTATTTGGTAGAGACCTCCTGGTAGAGACCTCCTGGTAGAGACCTCCTGGTAGGGACCTCCTGGTAGAGGGTGAGGCGTATTAAGAACCGGAACATCTTAGGGATATGCTTGGATGAACACAACTCCACATCGACTGTCCTGACATGATGCAGGGCCTTAATAATATATTTGATGTCATCAAGTTCAGGATTAAAAACGTTATAATAAACAATACTGATAACCTGCCAACAGACCTGTTGATAACGAGCTCCCGTTACCATAGTAACAGGCTTGTGTTGGTGTTGCCAGGAGATAGCTCGGCTGCTAATGGAGCAAGAGAAGAAGGAGTACAAGAAGTCCAGAGATAAGGAAAAACAGGCGATGTGGCCAGAAGACAGGAGGAGGCCAGAGGAGCGGGAGATGAGACCAGAAGACCGAAGGAGGCCAGAGGAGCGGGGGAGGAGGCAGGAGGAGCGTGGGATGAGACCAGAAGAGAGGAGGAGACCAGAGGGAGGAGAGTATAAGGTGATGATTGAGTGTTTTAATAATATTGTCTGAAGGTTCTTGGTTTGTGTTCAAGGACGTTCCAGCAGTTCATAACCTGACAAACACTACATTTCCTGATTGTGTTATTTTTGATATCCAGCCTATCTCGGAGGAAGTCGTGCGGCCGAGATTACGAGAAGAGGAATACCAGAAGTCCAGGAATCACCAGAAACCTACTAGGTATGTACAGATCTAGTGGATTACCTCTATATAACACTACCGTTAATGATATGTATTGATCTAGTGGATTACCTCTATATAACACCACCGTTAATGATATATATTGATCTAGTGGATTACCTCTATATAACACTACCATTAATGATATATATATATTGATCTAGTGGATTACCTCTATATAACACTACCGTTAATGATATATATTGATCTAGTGGATTACCTCTATATAACACTACCATTAATGATATATATATATTGATCTAGTGGATTACCTCTATATAACACTACGATTAATGATATGTATATATTGATCTAGTGGATTACCTCTAAATAACACTACCATTAATGATATGTATATATTGATCTAGTGGATTACCTCTATATAACACCACCATTAATGATATGTATATATTGATCTAGTGGATTACCTCTATATAACACTACCATTAATGATATGTATATATTGATCTAGTGGATTACCTCTATATAACACTACCATTAATGATATGTATATATTGATCTAGTGGATTACCTCTATATAACACTACCATTAATTATATATATATATATATATATATATATTGATCTAGTGGATTACCTCTATATAACACTACCATTAATGATATATTTATTGATCTAGTGGATTACCTCTATATAACACTACCATTAATGATATATATATATTGATCTAGTGGATTACCTCTATATAACACTACCATTAATGATATATATATATTGATCTAGTGGATTACCTCTATATAACACTACCATTAATGATATATTATATATATATATATATATATATATATTTGATCTAGTGGATTACCTCTATATAACACTACCATTAATGATATATATATTGATCTAGTGGATTACCTCTATATAACACTACCATTAATGATATATATATATTGATCTAGTGGATTACCTCTATATAACACTACCATTAATGATATATATATATATTGATCTAGTGGATTACCTCTATATAACACTACCATTAATGATATATATATTATATATTGATCTAGTGGATTACCTCTATATAACATTACCATTAATGATATATATATTGATCTAGTGGATTACCTCTATATAACACTACCATTAATGATATATATATTGATCTAGTGGATTACCTCTGTATAACACGAACATGTCATTAATAATATTTATTGATCTAGTGGATTACCTCTATATAACACTACCATGTCATTAATGATATATATATATATATCGATCTAGTGGATTACTTCTATATAACACTACCATTAATGATATTGATCTAGTGGATTACCTCTATATAACACTACCATTAATGATATTGATCTAGTGGATTACCTCTATATAACACTACCATTAATGATATTGATCTAGTGGATTACCTCTGTATAACACGAACATGTCAATAATAATATTTATTGATCTAGTGATCTAAAAAACAACAATACAACCTTTCTTTTCCTCTAATTCCTTCCCTTTCAGACCTCCTCAGCCTCATTCCCAGATATATCAGAATGTGGACACCACCTACAGCTACTCAGAGAGCCACTACAGCTCCCGTGCTCCAGCCAGGCCCGAAGCCACTGATAAAGGTCAGATACGGCAAGACAGACTTGGGCCTGAATGTGGTTTATAAGGGGGAGTGTGGTAATAACTGAATGTGGTATATAAGGGAGCGTCTGGTAATAACTGAATGTGGTATATAAGGGAGCGTCTGGTAATAACTGAATGTGGTATATAAGGGAGCGTCTGGTAATAACTGAATGTGGTATATAAGGGAGCGTCTGGTAATAACTGAATGTGGAATATAAGGGAGCGTCTGGTAATAACTGAATGTGGTATATAAGGGAGCGTCTGGTAATAACTGAATGTGGTATATAAGGGAGCGTCTGGTAATAACTGAATGTGGTATATAAGGGAGCGTCTGGTAATAACTGAATGTGGTATATAAGGGAGCGTCTGGTAATAACTGAATGTGGTATATAAGGGAGCGTCTGGTAATAACTGAATGTGGTATATAAGGGAGCGTCTGGTAATAACTGAATGTGGTATATAAGGGAGCGTGTGGTATATAAGGGAGCTGGTAATAACTGAATGTGGTATATAAGGGAGCGTATAAGGGAGCGTCTGGTAATAACTGAATGTGGTATATAATGGGGGAGCGTCTGGTAATAACTGAATGTGGTATATAAGGGAGCGTCTGGTAATAACTGAATGTGGTATATAAGGGAGCGTCTGGTAATAACTGAATGTGGTATATAAGGGAGCGTCTGGTAATAACTGAATGTGGTATATAAGGGAGCGTCTGGTAATAACTGAATGTGGTATATAAGGGAGCGTCTGGTAATAACTGAATGTGGTATATAAGGGAGCGTCTGGTAATAACTGAATGTGGTATATAAGGGAGCGTCTGGTAATAACTGAATGTGGTATATAAGGGAGCGTCTGGTAATAACTGAATGTGGTATATAAGGGAGCGTCTGGTAATAACTGAATGTGGTATATAAGGGAGCGTCTGGTAATAACTGAATGTGGTATATAAGGGAGCGTCTGGTAATAACTGAATGTGGTATATAAGGGAGCGTCTGGTAATAACTGAATGTGGTATATAATGTGGTATATAAGGGAGCGTCTGGTAATAACTGAATGTGGAATATAAGGGAGCGTCTGGTAATAACTGAATGTGGAATATAAGGGAGCGTCTGGTAATAACTGAATGTGGAATATAAGGGAGCGTCTGGTAATAACTGAATGTGGTATATAAGGGAGCGTCTGGTAATAACTGAATGTGGTATATAAGGGAGCGTCTGGTAATAACTGAATGTGGTATATAAAGAAGGGTCTGGTAATAACAGAATGTGGTATATAAGGGAGCGTCTGGTAATAACAGAATGTGGTATATAAGGGAGCGTCTGGTAATAACTGAATGTGGTATATAAGGGAGCGTCTGGTAATAACTGAATGTGGTATATAAGGGAGCGTCTGGTAATAACTGAATGTGGTATATAAGGGAGCGTCTGGTAATAACTGAATGTGGAATATAAGGGAGCGTCTGGTAATAACTGAATGTGGAATATAAGGGAGCGTCTGGTAATAACTGAATGTGGAATATAAGGGAGCGTCTGGTAATAACTGAATGTGGTATATAAGGGAGCGTCTGGTAATAACTGAATGTGGTATATAAGGGAGCGTCTGGTAATAACTGAATGTGGTATATAAGGGAGCGTCTGGTAATAACTGAATGTGGTATATAAGGGAGCGTCTGGTAATAACAGAATGTGGTATATAAGGGAGCGTCGTCTGTGTAATAACTGAATGTGGTATATAAGGGAGCGTCTGGTAATAACTGAATGTGGAATATAAGGGAGCGTCTGGTAATAACTGAATGTGGAATATAAGGGAGCGTCTGGTAATAACTGAATGTGGTATATAAGGGAGCGTCTGGTAATAACTGAATGTGGTATATAAGGGAGCGTCTGGTAATAACAGAATGTGGTATATAAGGGAGCGTCTGGTAATAACTGAATGTGGTATATAAGGGAGCGTCTGGTAATAACTGAATGTGGAATATAAGGGAGCGTCTGGTAATAACTGAATGTGGTATATAAGGAGCCTCTTGCTTTCTACCTGCTGATGTGTTATTAGCGTCTTAATGGTCTTTCTCCTCCTTCAGGTGTTTATTACAGGCAGTGACCCCTGACCTGGCCGTCCAGTGAGTTTGTCGGTTCTTTCATTTATACCTGTTGTTGTTTTATTTTTTTCATAATTTTCTATCAACCAAATGTTTGGACCAGTTCTCATCCTTGGTGGTGGGGATCCTTAGGGAACCCCAAGTCTGTTACTCCTGGAGTAGACCTTAGGGAACCCCAAGTCTGTTACTCCTGGCGTAGACCTTAGGGAACCCCAAGTCTGTTACTCCTGGAGTAGACCTTAGGGAACCCCGAGTCTGTTACTCCTGGAGTAGACCTTAGGGAACCCCGAGTCTGTTACTCCTGGAGTAGACCTTACCCCAAGTCTGTTACTCCTGGCGTAGACCTTAGGGAACCCCAAGTCTGTTACTCCTGGAGTAGACCTTAGGGAACCCCGAGTCTGTTACTCCTGGAGTAGACCTTAGGGAACCCCAAGTCTGTTACTCCTGGAGTAGACCTTAGGGAACCCCAAGTCTGTTACTCCT
The DNA here is from genome assembly GCA_029465975.1 of Dallia pectoralis. NCBI lineage: Eukaryota > Metazoa > Chordata > Actinopteri > Esociformes > Umbridae > Dallia > Dallia pectoralis. The sequence goes on from CM055751.1 coordinate 13,558,740, forward strand.
GGAGTAGACCTTAGGGAACCCCAAGTCTGTTACTCCTGGAGTAGACCTTAGGGAACCCCAAGTCTGTTACTCCTGGAGTAGTCCTTCCTGCGGTATCTCCACATACTGAGTGTTAACCTGTGCATCAACTACTGTCCAGAAGAGAGACACGATACCTTCTGACTGGTTTCTGTGTGTCTCCCTCTACATATATTCCCTCTGTCTTCATAAGGGCCTCGGGTCTTTCTCCACCTGGATTAAGGACCGGTGTGGAGAAATCACACATTCTGGGATGCACTGCTATGATTGGCTGTTTTCTGTGCAAGCATTACTGAAGGTGTCCTGTCTGCTCTCATTCAGATTACTCTGCAGATCTGTCTGTCAACATGAGGCCGAGACATTTGTGGTAGATCAATGAAATATGCATTTTACATGTTTTACATAATGTGTTTAATAATATGTAAATCAGTATTTATCTTCTGTGATTGTGACCCGGGAACTGGTGGACCAGTAAGAATTGCATGTCCATATCCAGTCAGTGCCAGTCATGAAACCAGGCCGGTTGTGACAGGGTTGTTTTCAACCCAAATAGGACAAAACAGGAAGTGACCAGCCAGTGTTCCCGGGTTATGTCTAATATTTTTTTTACAACGCTTGTTCATTGATTGAGAGGTTGTAAGTGGAAATCCTGTCTGGATTGCTGTTTTTATATTTTATTTTTTGTTTTATATGCTTCTATTTAATCATTTTATTTGGTATCAGTCTTTTGAAAGGCATTTCCTGTTTCTTGTATGTTCTATTCCAATTGGAATGCATTCACTCTCTGTCTCACACACACACACACACACACACACACACAAGGTATAAAGGCCTCAAGGGAAGTCTCAGTCATCCTCAGAACCAACAGGAAAAGTGAGAATGTAATGTAAAACCTCACAAAGGGACGTTTTATGTGCTGAGCGATCAGAAACTGTCACTGGTCCCTGTGTTAATTATTCAGATGTCTTCTCAATGAAGATCTGATGACTAACAGACCATTTTATAACACGTCCAACTCATTGTATTTATATTTTAGTAGCTTTAGCCAAGGCTTTTATCTGGAGCAAGAGTAGCATGTGTTTTATACGTTTTCATACTGGGCCACTGTGGGACTCGAACCCACAACCGTGGTGTTTCAAGAGTCATGTTCTCTAGGTGTTTGCATCGTGAAAAGGGATCTGTGCTGGAGTGAACATTATACAGGGATGGGCTGGGGGATATGCTGAACTGCCAAAATAGTCACGCTGACCCCTAGTGGCGTGGTCATGTGTTACACTTTTTGTTTATTGCACAAATATAGAAAGGCTCTGATGTGAGTTTTGTTTTATAATTCTTCTCATAGTTGTGTTTTTCAGTTCTGTAATCATCCAAGTCTTATGATGGCGTTTTCGTTGCTGATATACTTTGTCCTAGTTTGTATCTTCTGATTTCAGATTCCTTCTAGATGTGACATGATCACTTTGCTGGTTGGCATGTTTGTGCCAAATGTATGTTGTTTTTTCAGGGACTTTCAGCTCTTAAATTAATTATTGTTGAGAAGGATTCAAGTGGAATCGCCCACAACTGAGGAGTTTAACATGTCCTCGTGTGTGACAATGGTACCATCTTGTGGACATACTTAATATTTAATTAGAAATCATATTTGATCAGATTGTGAGTTGTTATGTGCTGTATAATTTCAGTGCAATCTGAACCAAGTGTAAACGTTTTAATTGTTTTCCAATCCAGGGCCTGTATGCAATCGAAACTTACCGTAACAGACTGTTTTGTATCATGAATTGTAGAAAGTTTTTCTCTTTTGCCATCTCAATTCAATAGTGACATTTGCATATTCCCGAAACTATTCTGTTCTGTGGAACCACTAGTGCTCAAACCGGAGACCCGGGTTCTGGAGGATATCTCTGTTAAGACTCCAGATAGGAGTCAAAGCACCAGTGAAATGTGTGTATGTGTTTGTTCTGTGCATGTGGAGAAGGCATCTTCTGAATACAATAAATCAACACTGACTTGTAGGTATTTGCTTCTGTCATTTATTTGTTTGGTTACAGAACGTTCATGTCCTGACGAACAGATTATACAGTGGCAGGGGTTCTCAAAAGCACGGCACAACTTTCAGTGGACGTGAGAGCAAATAAAATGCAAGTTGCCAGTCTGGCTTTAGTGTTTATAGACAGCAGACGTGTGCACCTATCTATTATTTTGTGTGAAATTGCCCATGGCTTCCGGTAACATTGTGAAAGTACCTGGGGGAATTGAATGCATGAAAAAGCACAAGCATGTCATTCAGTCTCAATATGTCCATTTAAAACTCTGCACAGTGTGATAGACTGGGGAATGAGGTTACACTTCAAACTGAAATAAAAATACATATTACATAATGAACTAACGTATCATTTTACACTAGTTATTCCCGGGTACTCTTATCGTAAATGACAATGTATTACAAATATCCTGAGGCAAATAAGTGAAACCAAATAGTATCCGAGTTATAATAGGTAACTGTAATCCATGGATCTCGTACTGATTTGACCTGATATGAAATTAGATGACATGAAAGTTTCAATAAACACAAAAAGGCGACAAAATAATTTACTAATCGGCCTTAACGTTTATTTTTGGGCCAACAAAACAAATGAATTACAGATTTAAACAAAATGTCAGAGACATACAATATATATATATTGTCTAAACCAGCACATTGAAAAACTGTTTGCTATGTGGTATATATTTCACTTTTTGCCTCGTCCAAACCTTCTGTCTTATTCCACAAGCAGTTCACATATCTCCTCCAGCTTCAGTAGAAGAATATTGAGTGTCAAACACAAAAGTGTTAAAGGATCTTATTTTAAACGTTATACAACTTTGTGTCCTACATAAGAAACGATCCCTATGGAATGATGCTACAGCGATAAGGGGAGGAGAATGTGGCAGATATGACCACACTACTGTCTATATCTGTCCAGTCAAATGTAACTCTACTTCAGGCGTACGAAACTTAACAGTGTGTCGTTGTTCTAAACCTTTGAGTGATTTACTAGTAAGGACATGTTCTTCAGTATTAGCAGTATAAGTCACACAGAACAAGTTCAGTATCAACTTGCTACCAGTGAAACCTGTTTCTAGGCTTCATCTCTACAACTGTTTGCTTATTTAAGTTGGGCACTGAGGTGAAAGTGGCCCTTATTCAAATGACCCAGAGCTGATGAGCTATCTTGTTTAAATGGCACCATTGGCTGGAGCTGAGATGGAGCTTCACACTGGAATACACTGTTTGGTAAAGCATCTCCTGTCAGACTGTCCATACTGTATGTCTTATAACCCTGGGATAAGGGAGACGGCCTGAGAGTTTCAGGTAAGACAGATCTAGTTCTCCAACATACCTGATATTGTAATTACTCTCTGGAATTTGGCAACACCACTGACAATGCCCAGATAAGGCCCATGTTCTGTCCAACCCATCGTTTAAGATTTCTAACCACCACTGACCCCCTGGGCACTAGGTTCAAGTACGAGCATGGCACTACCGTACGAGTCTGGCACTACCGTACGAGTATGGCACTACGGTACGAGTCTGGCACTATGGTACGAGTCTGGCACTACCGTACGAGTTTGGCACTACCGTACGTGTTTGGCACTACGGTACGAGTCTGGCACTACGGTACGAGTATGGCACTACCGTACGAGTATGGCACTACCGTACGAGTATGGCACTACAGTACGAGTATGGCACTACCGTACGAGTCTGGCACTACCGTACGAGTCTGTCACTATACCGTACGAGTCTGTCACTATACCGTACGAGTCTGGCACTACCGTACGAGTCTGGCACTACAGTACGCGTCTGGCACTACCGTACGAGTCTGGCACTACCGTACGAGTCTGGCACTACCGTACGAGTCTGGCACTACTGTACGAGTCTGGCTCTACGGTACGAGTCTGGCTCTACAGTACAAGTCTGGCATTACAGTACGAGTATGGCAAACTAACGACTAGTTTCCTGGACACAGATTAAGATGGACCAAAAAGCATTTACAGTGAAGATTGTTTTCCAGTTATTTAACCCAGAGCTAGTCAACCTGTTCATGGGCACCTGCAGGCATAACAGCTACACACACTACCAGAAACAATGACTGAAGTTCATTAGTACATCTCAGACAAGGTTTCTGGCTGCGTGGGCAACTTGCTAACATGTGTCCTCTGTGCTGTGCTGTATGTCGGCAGTGTGGAGTGGTGTTACAGAGTAGAGACCGCAAACATGACCGCGACCATTACCGCGTGTCTAATGAGGCATCGTGGTCTTGCAACTCTTGCAGAAATATGAATATTAATTCCCGTACATTGAATACTTGCAGGACTACAGTATTAAACAATATGAAGTAAGATATATTCGTAACAATATCAACAATGCGGAGGTTTAGTTTATGTTGTAGTCATTCCGTTTCCAATGAGCCACCAGGTCCATGATGGGACGGTCAAGTTACCCAGGTGAGAAGCCTTCAACACGGGTTCATCCCGGCAGATGAACTGTCACTCAGAGTCATGCACCATAATACCGGTACCGGTACGGGAAAGGTATCGATAACTCACAGACAAGTGTAAGTGGCATCACTATATAGCCTCGTGGAAATTACGGAAATACCATCTAGAGACAGTTCAGTACAGCTCGTAGGCGACTCACCTGTCTCCCAGTGTCATCATGATGTACTCACTGTAACTCACTGTAACAAGCGTGCCATAACAACCAAGCAGAGCAAGTCCCGTAAATATTAATATGTAGTCTATTTGTTGTCTCGGAGTTGTCCCTGGTGTTATGTCGTACCTGTGAACTGAAATTATCTGCAGACTGAAACACATCGGGTGGAGATATGGAAGAGAAACACGCCCACTGGAACCGGCTCAACTTATGCGCATTGACGGAGGGCAGGACGACTCGTTACGCATCTCTAGTATGGATGGCAAACCAAATAAACACCATTATAGAGTCTAACATATCTCTAGTATGGATGGCAAACCAAATAAACACCATTATAGAGTCTAACATATCTCTAGTATGGATGGCAAACCAAATAAACACCATTATAGAGTCTAACATATCTCTAGTATGGATGGCAAACCAAATAAACACCATTATAGAGTCTAACATATCTCTAGTATGGATGGCAAACCAAATAAACACCATTATAGAGTCTAACATATCTCTAGTATGGATGGCAAACCAAATAAACACCATTATAGAGTCTAACATATCTCTAGTATGGATGGCAAACCAAATAAACACCATTATAGAGTCTAACATATCTCTAGTATGGATGGCAAACCAAATAAACACCATTATAGAGTCTAACATATCTCTAGTATGGATGGCAAACCAAATAAACACCATTATAGAGTCTAAACATATCTCTAGTATGGATGGCAAACCAAATAAACACCATTATAGAGTCTAACATATCTCTAGTATGGATGGCAAACCAAATAAACACCATTATAGAGTCTAACATATCTCTAGTATGGATGGCAAACCAAATAAACACCATTATAGAGTCTAACATATCTCTAGTATGGATGGCAAACCAAATAAACACCATTATAGAGTCTAACATATCTCTAGTATGGATGGCAAACCAAATAAACACCATTATAGAGTCTAACACAGCTCAAGATAACAAACCAAATACACACCATTATAGTGTCTTAGGGAGGTATAACCTGCATGCTGTTTACGCTATCCTAAACTGGGGTGTGTTCATTCTGACGACCTGTTCTGAAACGTTTCTGTTACGAACGCAACTGGATAGATCGGGGAGGGACTTGCCAGGAATTCCCCTGAGAGAAACGTTTTTCTACAACATAATTGACAGAAGGAATACACCTCTCATTAGCCGTGGGCGATTGATCAGGAAAAACCGGTAGAAGTGGTCTGTTCACCGGCAGAAAGCATGTGTCACCAGACGAGTACATTAAGCCATTAAACCAACATTTGAATGAGTGGGAACTTATATACATCTCAGCCGAGTAGATAATATCCTCACATAATGTGCAAAAGTACTACTAGTCAAAGGTATTAGGTGTACTTATTTACACATTCTAGAATAATAACGAAGACTTAACACTGTGAAAGTGCACATATGTAATCATATAGCCGCTAAAACAGTGTTAAAATAATTAAATGCACCTATGTAATCATATAGCCGCTAAAACAGTGTTAATCTAATTAAATGCGTATGTAATCATATAGCAGCTAAAACAGTGTTAAACTAATTAAATGCACATATGTAATCATGTAATCACTAATTCATAGTAGATTCTTTAAAGTAAACACCATTTGACTAATTGGCAGCTTTGCACACTCTACATATTCTCTCAACCAGCTTGATGTGTCAGTCACCAGGAAGGCTTTTCCAACAATCATAAAGCAGTGGTCATATATGATGGGCACTGGCTGCTTTTCCTTCACTCTGCAGTCCAATGTGTCCGTAACCACTTCAGCTGCATTGAGCGTGCACATTGGTGAGCCTTGGGCACCCTATAATATGTAGCTGGTTTGTCTCTCCTCGAACCACTGTCAGAAGGTACTCACCACTACTGACCAGGACAACTGTAGGTAGGTACTCACCATTGCTGACCAGGACCACTGTAGGTAGGTACTCACCACTGCTGACCAGGACCACTGTAGGTAGGTACTCACCACTGCTGACCAGGACCACTGTAGGTAGGTACTCACCACTGGTGACCAGGACCACTGTAGGTAGGTACTCACCATTGCTGACCAGGACCACTGTAGGTAGGTACTCACCACTGCTGACCAGGACCACTGTAGGTAGGTACTCACCACTACTGACCAGGACCACTGTAGGTAGGTACTCACCATTGCTGACCAGGACCACTGTAGGTAGGTACTCACCACCAGGACCACTACTGACCAGGACCACTGTAGGTAGGGACCACTACTCACCACTGCTGACCAGGACCACTGTACCAGGACCACTGTAGGTACTCACCACTACTGACCAGGACCACTGTAGGTAGGTACTCACCACTACTGACCAGGACCACTGTAGGTAGGTACTCATCACTGCTGACCAGGACCACTGTAGGTAGGTACTCACCACTACTGACCAGGACCACTGTAGGTAGGTACTCACCACTACAGACCAGGACCACTCTAGGTAGGTACTCACCACTGCTGACCAGGACCACTGTAGGTAGGTACTCACCACTACTGACCAGGACCACTGTAGGTAGGTACTCACCAGTGCTGACCAGGACCACTGTAGGTAGGTACTCACCACTACTGACCAGGACCACTGTAGGTAGGTACTCACCACTACTGACCAGGACCACTGTACTGACCAGGACCACTGTAGGTAGGTACTTACCACTGCTGACCAGGACCACTGTAGGTAGGCACTCACCACTGCTGACCAGGACCACTGTAGGTAGGTACTCACCACTTGAAGAAAAAAAATGTCCCAAAGGTGAAAAAATTGTGCCCTTGTCAAAGTCGCTCAGATCTTTACTTTTGATCTTTACTATTGTCCATTTCTCTTTCTTTATGTATATATATTTTTTTTTTTTTTTTTATTATTATTAAGTGTTATTCACTTCACTTGTGAGTGGTGATAACGTTTGCATGTATGACGCACAGAATATGTTGTATAGAATGGTTGTAGACTGTTAAACTCCATATATAAACACTGCCAGTCCTGACTTGTATGTTAACCGTTCAGGGCCCATCTACATACTATAGGTTCATGTTTGGTCGATGATTCAGTTTGTTTTTCTCACATTCAAAATCATGGATCAAGAATAGTATAATATGCAGAAAGGAATCTGTCTCTCGTATTCGTATTCTGTCCCTAAAATGTATCATTAGATAAACAGTATTGAGCTGCAGATTTAATTTCATTAAGCATTAGGTCTTTAGGGAGAATACTTTTGTGGTATTTCGGCCAGTGGGAAATAAATAATATTAGAATATCTGAAACATGTTCTAATTAGTCTTTCAGAATTATTGCCATGGGTTAGTTAAATGCCAGCTAAGTTTATGTGGTTTATCAGAAGATTATGATCATGTTAAAACGTATAGGTAACAGTTAATCTAACAGGGAGGTTTCTCTCCATGTTCCCCTGTCAGAAGAACAACCAGTTCTCTAAATCGGCTCGACTTCAGTGCGATCAGAAGCATTTGGGCCGCACCCTTTGGGCTGCACATTTGAAGACTTCATTAAATAACCCTAATAGCTTATTTAAACCGTATGAATTCTACATGTAGAACCAATTTGACAGCCAGTCTAATCACATTATACACCAGTCCACCCGACCAAGTGGTGACTCGGAAACAGCAACATGTAAAGTGATTTAGGACGCATCCGCACCACGTTGAATACTGGTGTGCAGGTTGAGATAAAGAGCAAACATTCCCATCGTTGGGTGTCAGTTAGAGGCGGTTTGGCCCTGGGCGCATCTGGGCTGTGTGCCGTGCCTGGCGCAGGAATCACAACAGACTGGTTTGAGAGCAGCATCGGTGCGGTGTTCAGAGGGAGTCACATGATAAATACGAGCCAGGCCTTCAGTCAAGTCATATTTATAGGAGTCCTCTAAACACCCGGCAAGACATGGTGTGCTGATGGGTGGCAGTGGCTCAGTGGGTTCGATCCCCGGTTCCTCCTGGGAAATTGTCGAGGTGTCCATGAGCAAGACACCTAACCCCAGCTGCTCCTGGCGAGCCTGCAGTCCCCTTGCATGGTAGACGCGGTCGTCAGTGAGTGAATGAGTGAATGAATGGGTGAATGTGACGCACGGTCTGTAAAGCGCTTTGGATAAAAGCGCTATATAAAAGCGCAGCATTTACTGATATACAGCTATTAACAGTTATTAACTGTTATTAATAAAGTTTAGCGGTGTTCCATAATTTAGATAAAAACACTACATAACTAGGAACCTCTTCAGAGCTCTGGTTATTATACGATGTGATAAAGAGTTAGAAAAGTTATTTGAATATTAGTTAGTAAAACATAAGACAGAATGTTTATTCTGCGTTGATTCAAATTTGTATCCATGCGTTTCTCCGTGTGGTTTCAGTATATTTCACTATATAACTTTACAGATGTAGAAAACGACTTTTCAGAAACGCTCAGTATGATGTGTTATTCTTGTGACTTAATGCCGCATGTCATCTGTAGTGTCTAAAAGTGTCCGCTAGATGGCAACCTCATCCGTACAGAAACATTGTTGTCCAGCACTCCAGTTATTTTTTACATCATGATTGCATACATACTTTACCGCTACACGTAATTTCCAGTAACCAGACCTCCCTTCATCCTGCTTTTTTCATGTGATTCCTGAGAGCTTCCTTCACATTACCTTTTTATGGCCTTCCTACATACATTCTTCTAATCATTGGATGTCTCCCTCTTTAACTCAAACGGTCCAGAGTCACAGGGACAGAAAGAACATGTTTCTGACTCCAACCTATCCTTAACCTGCTCTTCCTGAGTAAGCCCCTTGAACTCACATCTCCACATCTCAACATCTCCACATCTCTACATCTCCACATCTCTACATACCCAAATCTTCACATACCAACACTATATGAATCCTATATTGGCTTTATGAGAAGCATGTGACATTCAGACCAGATAGCTCACTGTATACCGTAACTCTATGACCCCACCCCCCCGTCTTGCCACATATCCCAGAACACCTTCCAGTGTCCATATGAATGTGATAAGATATAAGAACCAGTGCATGTTTTCCATCTGCCTCAGAGCTACGTCGTGAGAGGGTCTGACGTGTGTCTACTGGGGCGTTGAAGGAGATGACAGTGGTGACAGAATGATGTGTGTTTACTGGGGGGTTGAAGGAGATGACAGTGGTGACAGAATGACGTGTGTTTACTGGGGGGTTGAAGGAGATGACAGTGGTGACAGATGTCAGGACTGTATCCCTACAAAATGTCTCAGCATTCTCTACAGTCCCAACCTCAATTATTCAAGTTTAGTGTTTCTGTGGTCATATGCAAAGCTGCACACCCACTTGAGATGGTCCCTTATGGTAAACCAGGGCCGTAGCTGATGTGGGAAGCTAAGACAGCAGTGCGAAAATGAGTTCAGAGCCTTCCGTTCACCTTCGTACCCTGGGTGGGAAAACATTACTTGTGACATGTACAAAGTAGATGTCCTAACCGACTTGCCAAAACTATAGTTAGATAACATGAAATCTGTGGAGTGGTTGAAAAATGAGTTTTAATTAGTTAAATTTAAGTAATATGAGAACTTCGGCCAATCGTGCTGTTTCGGCTGCCTCCCCACACATTCCAATGTAGCTTTAAAATACTTGGCATTCTTAATGCTTTGCAGAAAGGTGTTACTTTGGAGTACGCAAAGGATGGATAAAGCACAATACCATAAACCATGTTTATGTTCTTAAAACCGTGTACAGATGCCAGGAGCCGTTTTCTCTATATCTCTCCATCATACCATCATATTACCATCGTTTTCATTGGTTAGGTTGCAGAAGGTTGGTCCGACAGATACTTTAAATAGCCGATAGTGGATGCATTCAGTAACTCACTGATCACATTTGCAACGCACAGAGCTCCAGATAACGGTCCACACAGAAGGGATTCACTACAATATGATGCATTGTTTCATCGAGAACATTTAATTACATTTCGTGAATATTACACCTGCATTTTTTCCTCGGTATTTTTATTAGTTTTACTTTTGCTGAAAGCACATTCTTGTCTATATTAAGTTTGTGATCTGTGAGTATGAGCAGCTCCCCGGTCCAACTGTTCGGTTACGCCCTGGCTCTGATCGGTGCTGTTGGGTCGGTGTTTGCCACTACTATGGTGGAGTGGAAACGGCACTCATACACTGAAAACACGATGACATCCAAGGAGACCTACCTGGGGCTGTGGGCTTCATGCAACGTGGACGTCACCAGAAACACTATGTGCGAAAATTACAAGTCCATATTTCGCCTGCCAGGTGAGCTTTAAGACTGACACCATAATACCATTAACCAGACATTATATTATTCAATATAATAAATAATTATATAACAGTTTAATTCTTATAAATAATGTTGCACGGTCTATTGATCCGCTTGGTTAGAATAATATCGACACACATTTTTTTACGACAATTCGACTTTTCTGGTTAAACTGAACACTTAATTAAAGACCTATTGATTTCGATGAGCCGAATGTCTTTACGCACTAAGTAAAGTTAAATATTTAAATATTGTATCCACGCGTAATTATCCCATGAATTGTTCCGTTATCTATGGTTTGACCTCCAATAGTGACGCGCCGCGTTGACCTCTGAACTTTGCTCTGTTTAGCTGAGATTCTGACGACCCGAGTGGTGATGATCATCAGCATTCTGCTGTCTGGGTTCGGGCTCCTGGTCGCCACACTGGGGCTCAAATGCACCCACTGCCTGGAGCCGGACGTGAAGACGAAGAGCAGGGTGGCTGTATCCGGGGGAATACTCTTCATCATGGCAGGTACAGTTGACGACTTGATAATATCACGTATAACAGTTTAATCGGTTTGGCTCTGAACGGTAAACCATACATTATGGTCAGACGTTTAAAAATAAATAAAAAAGATATATATGTTCTTTGGCGCTTACTGTGTGTGCTAGTGTAAAATGCTGCTTTACTAGTCAAAATGGAAAAAATTATTAGAGCGCCAGTCACTGATCATCAAAATTACTTAAATAATATTTATCTTTTCTCTAGGCATTCTGGCCATATCAGTGACTTCCTGGTTTGCCAACACAATTGTCCAGTCCTTCGAATTCTCTGAATCACGCATCACTTCATATAACAGGTGCTACAGTAGCCTACATTATATGTTGCATGCTTGTATATGGTCTAAAATCTGAGCCCTCTGATAAATAGTCTTGAAGGTTCAAGGTCTCGATCCAACCACCAACAGACTTGCGTGGCTGTGTTGCTGGCTGTGGCTGTGTGTGTGTGTGTGTGTGAGTGCGCGTGTGTGCGCGTGTGTGTGTGTGTTTCCTGTTGTGCTGACCAGGGTTGTGTTCTGTGTGTTCTTCATCTCCTGGCAGGTTTGAGTTTGGCAACGCGGTGGTGGTCAGTTGGGGCGCAGCGTTTTGCTCTCTAGTGGGAGGATGTCTCCTGTCCTTCAGGCTTCCTGGAATTTGTCTGGAGGATTCAGTGTCACCCACTAACCTCCAGATGAAGACGGGAATTTCTCATACTAACTACGTTTAAACACACCAGGCTGCCATTAACACGTCTAATGATGGATGTGAAACAGACACACTCATAATTATCTCTCTCTCTCTTTTCCTCTCAACCTCCCTACTCCCTCCCTCACTTTTCCACTCCTTTTCCATCTCTCTTCCTCTCTTCACTATCCTCGTCTCCATCTTTCCCTACCCCCCTCTCTCTCCCTCCCCCCTCTCCCCCTCTCTCTTCCAACCCCTTCCCTATCTCTTTCCCTCCCTCTTTCTCTCCTCTCTCTCTCTTTCCAACCCCTTCCCTATCTCTTTCCCTCCCTCTTTCTCTCCTCTCTCTCTCTCTCTCTCTCTTCCAACCCCTTCCCTATCTCTTTCCCTCCCTCTTTCTCTCCTCTCTCTCTCTCTCTCTCTCTCTTCCAACCCCTTCCCTATCTCTTTCCCTCCCTCCTCTTTCTCCTCTTTCTCTCCTCTTCTCTCTCTCTCTCTTCCAACCCCTTCCCTACCTCTCTCCCTCCCCCCTCTTTCTCTCCTTCTTCTCCTCTCTCCCCCTCTGTCTCATAATCTCTCTCACGTTATACATTCCTACTTTTTCTCCATCATTCTTAAATTAATGTGGTTGTCCGTCTCTCTTCCTCATCTTTCCTTTATTTCTCCCTGATGATGTGTTCTACCTAATAATCAGTATATATTATACTGAAATACGAGAAATAACATGTGCCAATTTTGTACTGTATATACCTCACTTATAATCTTAGAAGTTGGTTTTGAGCGCAGATGTGTTCAATAAAATATTATTTTAATTAATGTGTTGGCATTCGATGGTTGCCAATGCCTCTTGTCATCATGGCGTGCACCTGCTTTTCTCCTTTAATTCAAGGGCTTTTACATTAAAGAAATGTCCAAACAGGTTTTTATAAATCCTGGTTCAATGGAGGTATCATGGAGGAAATGCTGGAATTACACTGGAAAGTTTCTTTGATTTAATAAATAATTCAATCTCAGATCTGTTGTTACTTATCACATGTGTTCTATGTTGTCAGCCTGTCTTAGATCTTGATTTGCAAAAAGATATTCCCAAAACAACTAATATTTTCTTCTTTCGACACACGTCATTTTTACTTGTTTTCTTTCATCAGTTCTTTTGACCACATGGTCCGACTGTGGTTCCCCAGGAGAGGTTTTAGAACCACCGATTTAAGGACTTTCGTTTAGTTAATTTGGGTGATTCTCTGGGTTGTTTTCACAAACAAATAGAGTGGATTGCTTCTTCTGTCTGTTGGCTTTTCTGTTTGATTGTTTTGATCTGGAAAAAAGTTTTTTTTCATTTAGAGATTTGGAACTTCCGTCTCAGTTGTTTAAGAAGATTCTTTCTAGTTTGCATTCTATATTTTGATCTATAATTATTTATAATACTGGGACAGCTTTTGTTTGTAGGTACGGTTTGAGCTTTCACTGGTCATACACACATAGATTGGCTAGGTCATCTCTGTCTTGACTTCTGATTGGCCAGCGAAAACCCTGAGCGTTTGAGTTAACATAAGACAAACTTTTAGAAGAGTTATTTTAATGTAGAAAATAAACGCTGGGTCAACCTTTTTATATTCACAGGAATGCTTATTTCACCCATGATGTATCGCAGTAATCTCAACAAGCATTAGATGTCAGTGGGTCAAATTATATTAATTTATATTGAAAATCTGAATTCCTACTTGAAAAGATCCATGATATGTTGGTTTGGGATGTCAGTGAGAATCGTTGTTTGCTTATTAATGCCACAACAATTCCATTGTAGATAAAACCTAATGCTTTAATAACATGTGTCAAATTGGAGACATTGAGAAGGCTGGTGTGTTTTAGCTCTGGTCCTGATGTACAGGAGGTTCAAGGTTCCTCGTCTGTCTCCAGTAAACTGTCCCATTAGTAGTGATGTATGTGGAATCCATGGGAGAAGAGCCAGGAGAGAGGAGGGTTAAAGAGGAGACTGAGAAGAGACTGGGTGAGGAGGATGAAGGAGGAGGCTGACAGAGGAGGCAGGGGAGAGAAGGCTGAAAGAGGAGGGTAAAATAGAAGGCTGGGAGAGGAGGTTAAAATAGGGGATAAAAGAGTAGGCTGGGAGAGGAGGGTGAGAGAGAAGGATGAGAGAAGAGGGTGAAAGAGGAGGGTAAAAGGAGCTTCTTCTGTTTATCTCCATATATCTGTGTATAATACAGGACATCCATATATCTGTGTATATATATATATATAATACAGGACATCCATATATCTGTGTATATATATATATATATACAGGACATCCATATATCTGTGTATATATATATAATACAGGACATCCATATATCTGTGTATAATACAGGACATCCATATATCTGTGTATATATATATATATATATATACAGGACATCCATATATCTGTGTATATATATATATATATAATACAGGACATCCATATATCTGTGTATATATATATAATACAGGACATCCATATATCTGTGTATATATATATATATAATACAGGACATCCATATATCTGTGTATACATATATAATACAGGACATCCATATATCTGTGTATATATATATATATAATACAGGACATCCATATATCTGTGTATATATATATATATAATACAGGACATCCATATATCTGTGTATATATATATAATACAGGACATCCATATATCTGTATATATATATATATATATAATACAGGACATCCATATATCTGTGTATATATATATATAATACAGGACATCCATATATCTGTGTATATATATATACATATATAATACAGGACATCCATATATCTGTGTATATATATATATACATATATAATACAGGACATCCATATATCTGTGTATATATATATATATATATAATACAGGACATCCATATATCTGTGTATATATATATATATATAATACAGGACATCCATATATCTGTGTATATATATATATATATAATACAGGACATCCATATATCTGTGTATATATTTACATATATAATACAGGACATCCATATATCTGTGTATATATATATATACATATATAATACAGGACATCCATATATCTGTATATATATATATATAATACAGGACATCCATATATCATATATATCTGTATATATATATATATAATACAGGACATCCATATATCTGTGTATATATATATACATATATAATACAGGACATCCATATATCTGTGTATATATTTACATATATAACACAGGACATCCATATATCTGTGTATATATTTACATATATAATACAGGACATCCATATATCTGTGTATATATATATACATATATAATACAGGACATCCATATATCTGTGTATATATATATATATAATACAGGACATCCATATATCTGTGTATATATATATATAATACAGGACATCCATATATCTGTGTATATATATATATACATATATAATACAGGACATCCACATATCTGTGTATATACATATATAATACAGGACATCCATATATCTGTGTATATATATATATACATATATAATACAGGACATCCATATATCTGTGTATATATATATATACATATATAATACAGGACATCCATATATCTGTATATATATATATACATATATAATACAGGACATCCATATATCTGTGTATATATATATATATAATACAGGACATCCATATATCTGTGTATATATATATATACATATATAATACAGGACATCCATATATCTGTGTATATATATATAATACAGGACATCCATATATCTGTATATATATATACATATATAATACAGGACATCCATATATCTGTGTATATATTTACATATATAACACAGGACATCCATATATCTGTGTATATATTTATACTGTGTATATATATATATATATATATAATACAGGACATCCATATATCTGTATATATATATATACATATATAATACAGGACATCCATATATCTGTGTATATATATATATATAATACAGGACATCCATATATCTGTGTATATATATATATACATATATAATACAGGACATCCATATATCTGTGTATATATATATAATACAGGACATCCATATATCTGTGTATATATATATACATATATAATACAGGACATCCATATATCTGTGTATATATTTACATATATAACACAGGACATCCATATATCTGTGTATATATATACATATATAATACAGGACATCCATATATCTGTGTATATATTTACATATATAACACAGGACATCCATATATCTGTGTATATATTTACATATATAATACAGGACATCCATATATCTCTGTATATATATATACATATATAATACAGGACATCCATATATCTGTGTATATATATATATATAATACAGGACATCCATATATCTGTGTATATATATATATATACATATATAATACAGGACATCCATATATCTGTGTATATATATATATATAATACAGGACATCCATATATCTGTGTATATATATATATATATATAATACAGGACATCCATATATCTGTATATATATATATATATACATATATAATACAGGACATCCACATATCTGTGTATATATATATATACATATATAATACAGGACATCCATATATCTGTGTATATATTTACATATATAATACAGGACATCCATATATCTGTGTATATATATATATACATATATAATACAGGACATCCATATATCTGTGTATATATATATACATATATAATACAGGACATCCATATATCTGTGTATATATTTACATATATAATACAGGACATCCATATATCTGTGTATATATATATAAATACAGGACATCCATATATCTGTGTATATATATATACATATATAATACAGGACATCCATATATCTGTGTATATATTTACATATATAACACAGGACATCCATATATCTGTGTATATATTTACATATATAATACAGGACATCCATATATCTGTGTATATATATATACATATATAATACAGGACATCCATATATCTGTGTATATATATATATATATAATACAGGACATCCATATATCTGTGTATATATATATACATATATAATACAGGACATCCACATATCTGTGTATATACATATATAATACAGGACATCCATATATCTCTGTATATATATATATATATATAATACAGGACATCCATATATCTGTGTATATATATACATATATAATACAGGACATCCATATATCTGTGTATATATTTACATATATAATACAGGACATCCATATATCTGTGTATATATTTACATATATAATACAGGACATCCATATCTCCTCTATTAAATAGCTGCACTTTGAACATTGTCTTTACAACGGTTATTTCCTCTGAGGATTATTGGTGACACTATTAAGAGTGTAAGAACCTTTCAGGTAAATTGCTGGTTCTTGTGTTGACAGCAATGGTTCTAACCTAGTTCTAATGTTTCTAACCTAGTTCTAATGGTTCTAACCTAGTTCTAATGGTTCAAACCTCTCCTGAGGAACCATTGTCGTTCGTTTCATGCATAATATGTATAATAAAATATAAATAACTATAAATCAATAAATTATGTTTCACATAAAACATTTTTCAAATGGTGTTTTTTCTTTTTTTGCATGTCACTGACACGGCACTTGTTAGATCTGTTAAAACTAACATCCGAATTTTACTGACAAATGTTAACGTTGTTTTTTAATGTGATTTGAACCAACAACCTCATACAAACCCCTCTATCACTGTATCACAAGTGGAGCTGAATGGAGCATTCCAGCAGGCTGACCAACTGGTGAAATTACTCCTCCAAATAGTCTAATCTTGTTTTGAAGTGACCTCATCCTATTCCAGAATCCTTCCAGCTCACTCATTTTACCATAGAAACACTCTTTTTTCATCATCATCCATCATCATCGTCATCACAGCTGTTATGGGACAGTCCAAGCAACTGTTGGCTAATATAATGCAAAAATAAACCTTTTTGTCATTATTCTGTGCCTCCACCAGCCTCCACCAGCCGTCCTTCCCAAACGTTCCAGTTCTATGTCCAAGAAAGATCTGCTGTCCACCGCGTGACCATGGAGATGGGAGTGAAAGTGTAAACAGGTTGTGGGAACATTTCTTTAGAAATTGGTGTGCTGATATTTCTTGAAATAAACTAGTGTGAAATGTCACTGCAGACGTATTAAAATATTAACCCTTTATTCAAGGTGGGAGGTGTCACGTCCCCCTCGCTCTCCCTGTCTCCTTCTCTGTGTTTCTGTTCTGATTTGCAGATTGGAGACAGGTGGAGCTGAGGGGGTCGTTTGTTTGACTGGATGCACCTGTGGGTGGAGCCAGCCACGGGTTAAATGTTCCTGGTGCTCAGCCCCACAGCCCTTCCTTTTCTCCACAGGCACCATTTTGTTGAGCATGTGGCTGAGAACTCTCGTTTTGTAGTTACACCTACCAACATTTACACATCTTACACTCACTCCTGCACTCCCATTACACTCCTCGTACGCCTACTATCACACTTCACCAGCAAACTCTTTGTTGAAAGGATACATTTTGTTGTGGGTAACCAATAAACCTTTGTTATTCCTTTGAAAGTAACGTGTGGACTCCCTTGCTTGTCACTGCCTATGAGCCGGGTTGTGACAGAGGGCATATATGTATATATATTTATAGCCTTCTTTAATTTACACCAACTCCAGATAGTAAGGAACCTCCGACCTCATATGTCTAAACAAGACTTTATTAACAAGTCACCAAGTTACCAAGATGGAGAAGAGATCTGACCGTTTGGTCTAAACCTTCTCTTAAATCACGAACTCTTAAATCAGGAAATCTTTACAAACCTCTTAGGACTAAATCATTCTACATAATGTTTATCCTTTCTCCTTCTAGTTTAGGTTTCATGGTCCAGATTCCCAAAACCTCTACAGAGATAAGAACCAAACCTCCCAACCTCCTGACTAAGGTATGTGTGTATAGTGTGTCAGATGCTCCCTTCTTCTGCTGCCTGACCTTCACTTGCACTTTCTTTCCCTCACAATGAACTGGGCTTGTAATGTAATATCTTGCATATGCATGTTTTGGTGATTATTCAGTGCTTATGTGAATAAACATCCATTTACACTTATTTTATGGCACATCTTCCTGGAAAACAGTATATAACAGTGGTTTAATTGCAACACCTGTATGATACACTGATGACAGCTTATACTAACATAGCTGTGGAACATCTCCGACACCTTGTAGAAAGGTAGGTACTTACTGTAATCAAGTGAATACTTGGTGGTCTTTTCACATCACCTTTTCAGAGCACTCTGTGCCCTCTACTGGGCCACCCACAGTTAGGGCAACTTCAAGATGTGTTTGTGTTGTTTATGTTTACTAGATTACAACTGTGTTTACATGACTAGACACATAGTATCACGGTGTCCGGATCACTGGACAGGTAAACAGTATTGATACCTAGTACTGGCCAATGTGCTGTCATTCCAGAACTGGTATTTTGAATTGGAAATTGAACTCATCACATCCGATGCTGTTTTCAAATATACAAAACAACACGGTTGCATTGTCGTCGGGTTAGGGTTAGAAAACGATTTACAAAACTGCCTATCTCCCACCATTCAGATGTTCTGAGACTAAATGTGTCCATGAAGTGTAATTCTACGTCATTTCTCACCGCTTGCATCACTTTTTAATGCTCACAAGCCCTTGTTTTGATGATAATGTAGATGTGTTATATATCATCCATATATGTTGTTTGTCACTGTAGACTTGTAGCAGTATTCGGTCTCTGAAGCTTCACGTACAGAACTGGAAATAACTACAATTAACATCTGAGACCAGCAGAGGGAGACAAAGTCGAGTGGTTGAGAATATAACAGAGGGTTACTATAGGTGAACTTAATGGTGTGGTCCAAGACATCTGAGGAGATCACAGAGTAGAAGCGAATGTAGAAAAGGTTACACTTGCTTAAATGCCACACTATTTACTGAGACCCGGAGACACGTGGGGGCAAGAAGAGGTTTAGTCCCCTAAGTTTTATTTTCTGATCCCTCAGTTTAAGGTTAGAAAACCCTTTAGGAAAACAGAAAAACTAAGATTATCCCGGTCTTCATTTTTAAATGTCCCCTCCGGACTGATTGTATTATACACTAAACACAACTGTGTTAGACTCACCATAATATGAGCAACATTCACACCGTTTATAATGTGTTTATTTTAGAGGCTATAATGCACAGATCTGGTTGGACTGGTTGTTGTTTCATTGAGTGTCATAGGGACATTCACAAACATAAAACATAAAAACATTAAACCTGTGTATGACACGGATATAGTGATTATTAAGATAAATGAACTGCGTTTATTTCCCCGAATAGGGGAGGAGTTATCGGGACCAGGATATGGGGTCATTACAGAAGACCAGTCTGCACCCCCCCACCCCACCCACCGGGTATCGTCTGAGAAATCTGCGACTCAAACGTTATCTAACTCGGACCTGGTCTCTGCAATCCGCCCTGTACTTTTTATTTTATTTCTAAACGGTGAAACTCTCCCCCGAATATCCCCGAGTCCCACCAGCGAACCGACGCAGAAGATGGATGTCCACTTCACCATCGGAGGCATCCTGACATTTGTCCTCTTGTTGTCATCTTCATGTAGTTCTTTGGACCCATTCGACCTTTTATACAACAGTGCGGTAGACGCGTTTTACAGGAGTGAATATGACAATGTGGTCCGGTTCATGGAGGAGGCACTCAGGAGCCACACAGAGGTCCGGCAAACTAAAGTCACATGTCGGATAAGATGCCAGGACCAGAACCGGTTTAATGCGACTGACACCGATCTGCAGTTCTTTGACGTGGTACTGAGACGAGCCAGTTGTCAGAACGAGTGTATTGAGGAGAGAGTGGGAACACAGTCCATGCATAAAGTCAGTGAAGACGTCCTCCAGGACTTCAACAGAAGAATCCCATACAATTATCTGCAGTTGGCTTATCAGAAGGTAAAATCCCTTTTATAGGAAACTGCTCATCGACTTTGGATAATGACGCTATTTGTGAAAATGGTCTTCTTTATTAGACTACAAGTCACCATTTGTTGTCCCACTGAGGCTTTTTACGCTACAATAATATGGAGTTGGATGTGCAAACAGCTGCTGCGGAGAAACGTGACGCAGTACCAAGAATAGTGGCTGTCCTGGTTGTAGTGGTGGTCCCGGTTATAGTGGCGGTCCCGGTTATAGTGGCGGTCCCGGTTATAGTGGCGGTCCCGGTGTAGTGGCGGTCCCGGTGTAGTGGCTGTCCCGGTGTAGTGGCTGTCCCGGTGTAGTGGCGGTCCCGGTGTAGTGGCTGTCCCTGTGTAGTGGCTGTCCCGGTGTAGTGGCGGTCCCGGTGTAGTGGCGGTCCCGGTGTAGTGGCGGTCCCGGTGTAGTGGCGGTCCCGGTGTAGTGGCGGTCCCGGTTATAGTGGCGGTCCCGGTTATAGTGGCGGTCCCGGTTATAGTGGCGGTCCCGGTTATAGTGGCGGTCCCGGTTATAGTGGCTGTCCCGGTGTAGTGGCTGTCCCGGTGTAGTGGCTGTCCCGGTGTAGTGGCGGTCCCGGTGTAGTGGCGGTCCCGGTGTAGTGGCGGTCCCGGTGTAGTGGCGGTCCCGGTGTAGTGGCTGTCCCGGTGTAGTGGCTGTCCCGGTTATAGTGGCTGTCCCGGTGTAGTGGCGGTCCCGGTGTAGTGGCGGTCCCGGTTATAGTGGCTGTCCCGGTTATAGTGGTGGTCCCGGTGGCTGTCCCGTAGTGGCTGTCCCGGTGTAGTGGTGGTCCCGGTTATAGTGGCTGTCCCGGTTATAGTGGCTGTCCCGGTTATAGTGGCTGTCCCGGTGTAGTGGCTTTCCCGGTGTAGTGGCTTTCCCGGTGTAGTGGCTTTCCCGGTGTAGTGGCGGTCCCGGTGTAGTGGCTGTCCCGGTGTAGTGGTGGTCCCGGTGTAGTGGTGGTCCTGGTTATAGTGGCTGTCCCGGTGTAGTGGCGGTCCCGGTTATAGTGGCTGTCCCGGTTATAGTGGCTGTCCCGGTGTAGTGGCTTTCCCGGTGTAGTGGTGGTCCCGGTTATAGTGGCTGTCCCGGTGTAGTGGTGGTCCCGGTGTAGTGGTGGTCCCGGTGTAGTGGTGGTCCCGGTGTAGTGGTGGTCCCGGTGTAGTGGCGGAGTGATGTGATACCAAGTTAGGAGTTCATGGGCATCGAAAAACATTCGCTTTGGTAAATTTGAATATAGCCACATTTTCTAGTTTTATTGTAAATAACATATGGGACTACGGAGTTTGATCTCTTCCCAAACCTCTGATGTTTAGGTCCACTGCAGTGGGCCTGTAGGAGAATGCAAACTCAAGAGTGTTGGGATCAGGTTCGTCAACGGGCAAATCACTGTCACCACTTGTTTTCTGTTTCTTCACAAAACCTACATAGCTTACAAGCATTCAAACAAATAAAAACAAGCAAGCATACATACAGACAGACAGGTGGCAATTCAATTGATAGATCTAGCAATAGCCCCTGCCCCAACCTGTGGTATCCCCTCCTCCACACTGTGATAACCCCTCCCCCAAACGTCAATAACCCCTCCCCCAAACGTCGATAACCCCTCCCCCAAACGCCGATAGCCCCTCCCCCAAACGTCGATAACCCCTCCCCCACACGATGCCTGCATCCATTCATAAAGTCCGCCAGACAGTAGGGTTCTATTTCATCAGAACAGCTACGCACTACTCGCTTGTTTTCCGTTGCAGACAATTTCATGCTTATTTTTTCGTGACCAGAGTGTGTCATGCAAAACCAC
Organism: Dallia pectoralis; assembly: GCA_029465975.1. Classification (NCBI taxonomy): domain Eukaryota; kingdom Metazoa; phylum Chordata; class Actinopteri; order Esociformes; family Umbridae; genus Dallia; species Dallia pectoralis. Next base: position 13,581,752 of record CM055751.1, read on the forward strand.
AGAAGTGTGTGTTTTGGCTCCTGGTTCCTCCTCAATTTCCAGCACATTCTACAGAATCAGCTCAAACCCAGATTTCTTCCACTTTGTAGGGAACTCTGGAATCACAAACATACACCATGACGTCAGTTTTGTTAAACGTTTTAGAGGTCCACCTCAAAGAACCATCAAATTAGCAATTCTGTGGCCATTTACTATTGAAGGAATTAATTCAGAAAAAAACACATAGCGTCTTGCCATGCTGTCGGCCAATTGGTATGTGAGCGATAGGAAGGTTCAACTGAGAATACATTTATTGTCCTTATTCATAGACTAATTGATCTGCCAATTGGTTCATTGCCAATAATTTGATGTCTGGTTAAAGCGGATGTATGTGTGTTAGGTTTCAGAACAACATATTGTAATGTGAATGTGGCCATTTCTTTCTAGTACATGTGTGTAGACACTGAGACTTCCGGTTAGAGGCGTTGGGTAAGTGTTGGGTAAGTGTTGGGTAAGGAATTAATTAAGCGCTGACAGTCTGCATTAAGACAATCATCCTGTTCGTGCTTCTATTGAACGTCCGGATGAACAAACACCTGTTTGCAGCTTGAAGAAAGATGCATGCAACATTTGGGACAAACGAGCTGCGCTACAGACTGAGAATTATTTATTACAACAACGTCATGCAATAAGTTGGCATCACGTCATTGGTTCCATCTGGAATTCAGGTTCATAACCAGACGGTCGGAATGACGCCCTGTCTGTTTTTCTGACTGGCTTCTTCCCTCTGCGTGTCGGTGACGTGAGGAACTAGCTCACATTACTGCATATCGAGGCCTGGAGGTTGTTGACATAACGCCAGGTAGAGGGGCAGATCTGAGGCGTTCAGTTTGGCTCACCGATAGAGACTACATCAGTACGAAGACAAATAAGGCTGTGTAAATGGGGTGGTGTTTGCAAAAACATTCCAGCTATTGAACACCCTCCTCTAGACCAATACTCTGGCATAACAACACTCCTTGGCCTGGCAGAAAGGCTCACCAACACAGCGGCCTACACCATTACCATTAGACACAGACACCATCACACACACTACCACAGACACCAACACACACACACACACCATCACACACACCATCACACACACCATCACACACACCATCACACACACCATCTCACACACCATCTCACACACACACACACCATTACACACACCATCACACACACACACACCATCACACACACCATCACACACACCATCACACACACCATCACACACACCACACACACACCATCACACACACACACACACACACACACCATTACATACACACACACACCGTCACACACACCGTCACACACACCGTCACACACACCGTCACAGACACCATCACAGACACCATCACAGACACCATCACAGACACCATCACAGACACCATCACAGACACCATCACAGACACCATCACACACACCATCACACACACCATCACAGACACACACACCATCACACACACACACACACACCATCACACACACACACACCATCACAGACACCATCATAGACACCATCACAGACAGCAACACCAAACAAACGGCAACTGTTTTTCTCTAGTCGCCTGATGTGTCCTCAATTCGCCTCCCATTTAGCAGGCAAATATTATTTCTTCCTTTTTTGGGCTGTTTGCTTTGCTAAAAGGAGACACGCGCCATCCTGAGCAGGAGGTGAAGGCAGTCTGTTGTGTGGGTTTTGGACCTACCCTAAATAAAGTGCACTGGTCCCTGCTGGTTGGCCAGAGCTTTAGAGCCAAATCCTACAGCTGGATCAAAGGCCCTCAGCGACCCCTGACCTCCTGGTCTCCTTGACTCTGGGCTTATCTTCAAGACATCCTGGAGAAGGTTTGCTTTACATACCTCAGAGGGCTGTGAGATGAACTGACATGAACCTGAATCTCACAAACATATGCTCTAATTGTATTGGTACCGACTGAAACAGACAGGAACCTGAAAATGACAGGAACCTGAAAGGCTGAAACTGACAGGAACCTGAAACTGACAGGAACCTAAAACTGACAGGAACCTGATTCCCACATACACTATGGCCCTACAGGTACCAACTGAAATAAAATAGAAAAACGTGCATGAATTATAAATATTTTATGAAATATATTTTATAAATAGTCACAGCCTGACTTTTCGGTGCGTACTGTCATCCTAAAGACACTGTCAGAATATGTGAGGGTTAATTCTCTGTGAGCATTGTGGGCGTTGCTTCACCTGTGTAGACAGAGAGGAACTGGGCTCTGCTAAAGACCCTCTGCATGACTGCCTCTAAGCGGATAACAGGGTAGCAGGAATGTGGGTGGAGCTTCCTAATGAACCGTACTCAACCTCCTAATGATCAAAAAACTGAGGGAAGGATAGAGGTCACCTGGAGTAGCAGGATCTAGAATACACCAGTGGTCACCTGGAGTAGCAGGATATAGAATACACCAGTGGTCATCTGGAGTAGCAGGATCTAGAATACACCAGTGGTCATCTGGAGTAGCAGGATATAGAATACACCAGTGGTCATCTGGAGTAGCAGGATCTAGAATACACCAGTGGTCATCTGGAGTAGCAGGATATAGAATACACCAGTGGTCACCTGGAGTAACAGGATCTAGAATACACCAGTGGTCATCTGGAGTAGCAGGATCTAGAATACACCAGAGGTCACCTGGAGTAGCAAGATCTAGAATACACCAGTGGTCATCTGGAGTAGCAGGATATAGAATACACCAGTGGTCATCTGGAGTAGCAGGATCTAGAATACACCAGAGGTCACCTGGAGTAGCAAGATCTAGAATACACCAGTGGTCACCTGGAGTAACAGGATCTAGAATACACCAGTGGTCATCTGGAGTAGCAGGATCTAGAATACACCAGTGGTCACCTGGAGGCAGAATCTGAAAGAGTTTTATTGCCAAATATGTTTTCAACACGTTCTGGCTTGCATAAGGAACTACATTTAAAAACAAACCACAAAATGTTCTCTGAGGAACAAATGTTCTCTGAGGAACTGTTAAGACATCATTCATTTAACTTTGAGGGGGTCCCCCGCAGTTTAAATTCAACCTGACTTTCAAATTTCCTTTCCGACACAATTTAACCCGTGAAGTATTTAGAGTGAGAGCTTGATTTGGGTGGCTGGGAGGAAGTACACAGTTTTAAATATTTGGATAAAAAGGACTATTTTTCTTAATAAACAGGGACTTCAACAACACATCTAGAACATATTTCTTCGGTTGAGCGTGAACTAGTGGTTGATTGAACATCTGATCCACTCAGTTAAAGAGATTAGACTAGCTAGCATGTGTTCAGTGTTCAGGCCAGTCAAGCAATGAACTGGACTCTGTTCTAGTAAATTGGGTTAAAACGTGATTCAGGTCCTCTGTGAGTTTAAACACACTGTAGAACTGAGAGGCTATTGTATGTGGCTGAATAGTTTAGCAAGACGACACTCCTGTCTGAGCTGTCAGTGCAGATTCACATGTCACAGATTAGGCTTCCCACTGGGATTCAATCCGCGCAGGCGGCCACACTGACAAAACTGATCCGGGGCCTGTGTTGTGCATGGTGTGTCCAATCAGACTGCGGTTTCTCTCCGAAAAACGTAGTCACAATAATCGTCGATGGACACCGTTCAGCACGACTGAACGGTGTGGAAGAAATGTTTACAGCCTTTTGAAATGTTTGGTTGTTGAACTGGTGTCTGTCGGATCTGCAGAATAGATCTGAAGATTCCGTGTTTCTATAAACCGTGTGTTCTGCTTAGTGGCTGATGTTTAAAATGTATTTCTGTAGAACCTTTGACACAAAAGTTCTCTGTGGACTTCAGTAACAGTTTATGCATCTTTTGGTTTCCACGTTGTTCCTCGTTAACCCAGAGGCCATGAGGTCATTTCCTGGGAAATTCTGATTGTTTACCTTGGTGTCTTTACTGTCATAAACCAACTGACCCTGTGTCCCAAGGTGTCAGTACAACAAACACTTGCGTATGTATGGGTCTGTGTGTGAGAGAGAGAGATTGTATCACTCTGGGAATAAGAATTTAGTCCTTCCACCAGTTTTTGACTTCGCTAGCACCACCTCCAGATTCTCGACTTCATCAGCGCCCTGTCCCCCTGGTAAACCGTGTACGATCGCCGGTGATTCTTTAGTCTAAAACCACCCCCTCCATCTTGGTTGGGATTTTCCTTTTGTGCAAAAGTCGGCGGAATAAGCAAGAAATCTTAAATCTTCGAACCACAATTTCTGGAAAACCTGTTGGTTTGGAGTATAAATACTGGATTTTTCCAACACTAAATCTATTGTTGTTTGATGCTCACAGAAATAATGGAAGATATATCACAACAAGACATCCTGTTTGGCTTCAACAGCAGCCTGACCGGCTAATCTGGTTGATGGACGAGATGTGGAGGGTGCTCAAGGTAGTGATTCAAAAGGAGAGAGTTGTGACTCAAGGTATTGATTCAAAAGGAGAGAGTCTTGACTCAAGGATGTGAGTCGTGATTCAAGGTAGTGATTCAGAGGATAGAGTCGTGACTCAAGGTAGTGATTCAAAAGGAGAGAGTCGTTTCACATCTGGAAGTAGAGATCAGACTGGGGTAGCACGACAAAACAGATGTTTTCTGTTTTTGTCTTGTGAAATAAACCAGAGTTATAGTTGTCATATCTGCTCTGAGCTAGGGTCTTTCAGAAATGTGTTTTTGTTTGGATGACAATCAAATACCTTTGACTGCTTCTTGCCAAAGTCACAAGTTACCATTTTGAAGAAGGTAAAATACGTTTTCAAACAGGACAAGGATAAGGTCTGTCTCACTGAGTGCAGGCATCTCTATATCAGAGTGTCTTTATGTCTCACTGAGGGCAGGCATCTCTATATCAGTGTCTTCATGTCTCTCTGAGGGCAGGCATCTCTATATCAGTGTCTTCATGTCTCTCTGAGGGCAGGCATCTCTATATCAGTGTCTTCATGTCTCTCTGAGGGCAGGCATCTCTATATCAGTGTCTTCATGTCTCTCTGAGGGCAGGCATCTCTATATCAGTGTCTTCATGTCTCTCTGAGGGCAGGCATCTCTATATCAGTGTCTTCATGCAGGCATCTCTGTGTATAGGCATCCCTCTCTATATCAGAGAGTCTTCATGCAGGCATCTCTATATCAGTGTCTTCATGTCTCACTGAGTGCAGGTATCTCTATATCAGAGTGTCTTTATGTCTCACTGAGGGCAGGTATCTCTATATCAGAGTGTCTTTATGTCTCACTGAGTGCAGGTATCTTTATATCAGTGTCTTCATGCAGGCATCTCTATATCATTGTCTTCATGCAGGCATCTCTATATCAGAGAGTCTTCAAGCAGGCATCTCTATATCAGTGTCTTCATGTCTCACTGAGTGCAGGCATCTCTATATCAGTGTCTTCATGTCTCACTGAGTACAGGCATCTCTATATCAGTGTCTTCATGTCTCACTGAGGGCAGGCATCTCTATATCAGAGTGTCTTCATGCAGGCATCTCTATATCAGTGTCTTCATGTCTCACTGAGTGCAGGTATCTCTATATCAGAGTGTCTTTATGTCTCACTGAGTGCAGGCATCTCTATATCAGTGTCTTCATGTCTCACTGAGTGCAGGTATCTCTATATCAGAGTGTCTTTATGTCTCACTGAGGGCAGGTATCTCTATATCAGAGTGTCTTTATGTCTCACTTAGTGCAGGCATCTCTATATCAGAGTGTCGTTATGTCTCACTGAGGGCAGGCATCTCTATATCAGAGTGTCTTCATGTCTCATTGAAACATATTTTCATCTTTATTGCTTTTAGAAAATGACTAACTTTGAACGCGCACCAGATTAGACCGTAGGAGTCGATAACGATCGCTCACACGTCCCTTTAAATGTCAACATGGGAGTCTGGAGAAACATCTTTCCATGCTCCTTCTACACGGGAGCTTGCTGAAACGGCAGTGTGGTGGACCTCCGGGCCAACAATAACGGCAGTGTGTTTTGGTTTTGGGAAACGTGCAGGCATGTAATAAGCTCCTCTGTTTAATGGTTTCCATGAGCTGTGTCTGGGCCCGCAGAGCGGAGCTGGTTCGTGGCACCGGGCCACCACAGTGGTTCTGTGCCCAATCAGGCTACCGGATGGCCAGATGTCTCTGCCTGCACCCTGGTTGTGCGGCTGGAAGCATTTCTAAAGTGTTGGGTAATGAGAAGGCCAAGGACAGTTCAAGGTCACACTCAGTCTTACTTTACCTCAAGCAGAAGAAATCGTCTGACGTCAGGCCCAAATGATCTTTAATTGGAAACGTTGAGGCAGTGATAAAACATGATTTACCCAGGAGACTTATAACCCAAGATAGTGGTTCTGTAGCAGTATTGATAGTGGTTCTGTAGCAGTATTGATAGTGGTTCTGTAGCAGTATTGATAGTGGTTCTGTAGCAGTATTGATAGTGGTTCTGTAGCACTATTGATAGTGGTTCTGTAGCACTATTGATAGTGGTTCTGTAGCACTATTGATAGTGGTTCTGTAGCACTATTGATAGTGGTTCTGTAGCACTATTGATAGTGGTTCTGTAGCACTATTGATAGTGGTTCTGTAGCACTATTGATAGTGGTTCTGTAGCACTATTGACAGTGGTTCTGTAGCACTATTGACAGTGGTTCTGTAGCACTATTGACAGTGGTTCTGTAGCACTATTGACAGTGGTTCTGTAGCACTATTGACAGTGGTTCTGTAGCACTATTGACAGTGGTTCTGTAGCACTATTGACAGTGGTTCTGTAGCACTATTGACAGTGGTTCTGTAGCACTATTGACAGTGGTTCTGTAGCACTATTGACAGTGGTTCTGTAGCACTATTGACAGTGGTTCTGTAGCACTATTGACAGTGGTTCTGTAGCACTATTGACAGTGGTTCTGTAGCACTATTGACAGTGGTTCTGTAGCACTATTGACAGTGGTTCTGTAGCACTATTGACAGTGGTTCTGTAGCACTATTGACAGTGGTTCTGTAGCACTATTGACAGTGGTTCTGTAGCACTATTGACAGTGGTTCTGTAGCACTATTGACAGTGGTTCTGTAGCACTATTGACAGTGGTTCTGTAGCACTATTGACAGTGGTTCTGTAGCACTATTGACAGTGGTTCTGTAGCACTATTGACAGTGGTTCTGTAGCACTATTGACAGTGGTTCTGTAGCACTATTGACAGTGGTTCTGTAGCACTATTGACAGTGGTTCTGTAGCACTATTGACAGTGGTTCTGTAGCACTATTGATAGTGGTTCTGTAGCACTATTGATAGTGGTTCTGTAGCACTATTGATAGTGGTTCTGTAGCACTATTGATAGTGGTTCTGTAGCACTATTGATAGTGGTTCTGTAGCACTATTGATAGTGGTTCTGTAGCACTATTGATAGTGGTTCTGTAGCTCTATTGACAGTGGTTCTGTAGCACTATTGATAGTGGAATGGAATGGATATGTGTGTCACTAATGTTCACATTTACATATGTTACCGCGTTAGCTGGTTGACCGTAAAGAGGAAGACCAATGTTTGGAGGCTCTAGCACAGTGTTCAGTCAGGACCACCCTGTGTTATGACGAGGCTGTGTAACTTTTGCTTTCTCCAACACGGCTGTGTGGACGTCCTGGTATAACTAATCTGTCTGCCTGTTCCCTTTAATTAACCATTGAATTTCCCCGGCTTTCACAACATTGTTTTCTTACACTTTCCTTAGTTTCTCAAATTCCCAGTACATTCCACACCTTCACACCTGCGCTGTCGCGTAGCATTTCACACTGGGACCGTTTTCTCTCCTGGTGACGTTTGGCTGAGGGTTACAATGCCGCAGAATTATTTTGACGGGCATTTGGACTGTGCTGTTCTCTGCCATTACGGTTCTAGATTGCGTACGATCCATACCCCACAGGTTCTCCAGACATTACCATGGGAGATGTGAGCAGTAGTAGTTAGCTTCAGCCCCAAGATTTAGTTTGTCATTCCCGGTCCGGAGTATATTGAATGTTCCTAATGAAAGTAGCAGACAAAACCAAAGACTGGGGGCGTGACTGAGCTGGGCCAAGACCCCCTCCTTTACTGAGCCGTGAAGAGAGGCGGAGACTCTTTCTGAGGTCATCTAAGGGCTGCATTCCCAGGCACCGGGAGGAAGTGAGGTCAGTCAGGACGTGCGTTTGGGGGAGACCTCTTCTTTCACAGCCTTTCTAACGTAACTCAGCCGAAACATATTATAAGCACGTAACCCTGTTAAACCGATACAGAACATGTGAAGGACGATTTAACATGCTTCAAACGCGCGTGTTGCCTCTTAACCTCCATGGCCCGTGTTTTGTTTCCCCATAAATACCGGATTCCTCCGGTCTCTGCGTTCTCTGCACATGGTGCCGTATTACCCAGTTGTTCAGTTGTTCTCCATATCTGCCACATCTGTTATTGGATGCAGGGTTCCAATGAATCCTCCTCCAGGTGTTTGTGGGAGGTCCCCCAGGATCCTGTTCCTGGCTCTGATTGGCTGACCCCACTGGTGATGCGGTCGGAGCGTGGGCGTGAGATTCCAGGACCCAGACTGTTTTGTGTGAGGAAGGTTCTACAGTGTTCTATTCCCGCACCAGCCCATTGCTGGGGATTTCCTTTCCTCACTGGGGATGAACACCTCCCTCCACTCTGCCTCCGTCACACTCCCATAGTCTGGATGAACACCTCCCTCCACTCTGCCTCCGTCACACTCCCATAGTCTGGATGAACACCTCCCTCCACTCTGCCTCCGTCACACTCCCATAGGATGAACACCTCCCTCCACTCTGCCTCCGTCACACTCCCATAGTCTGGATGAACACCTCCCTCCACTCTGCCTCCGTCACACTCCCATAGTCTGGATGAACACCTCCCTCCACTCTGCCTCCGTCACACTCCCATAGTCTGGATGAACACCTCCCTTCACTCTGCCTCCGTCACATTCCCATAGTCTGGATGAACACCTCCCTTCACTCTGCCTCCGTCACATTCCCATAGTCTGGATCAAATTAACTCCTTGTCAGACATTTGAGAGGTGGCTGCAATGTACATGTTAGAAAGGTGGTGTCCCTCATTAGCTGGGTATGAGTTTTCACAATGTGTTTTACACTCGTCTAAACTCGTCCTTCAGAGGAGATATCTGTGGTGAACCCACATGTCCGTGGGGAACAGAGACAGCTATCTGATTGGACAGTGTTTATTGTCTCGTTTACTTGTGACTCAGACCCAGTCTGTTGAATCATGTCTGATGGGACAGTACAATGGAGCGGAAATACTATAAATAAATTCTCCCCCTTTATCCTGCTGGGAGGTAAACATACCTCCTGTTGAGTGTCAGTGAGCCTCTTTAATGGGACTGGGGTTATATATTACCAAGATAAAGGTCTACCCAGGATATATCAGATGTGTTGTAGTAAATTCATGGTTTATGAGCCATGAAGAAAATCCGAAAGATGATGAAGTCACTGAAGATAACATCGAAAGAGTTTTGTTTTTAAACTCTGTCTCATTGACATGGAGATAATGTGTTCCTCACTAACCACTGGATTCAGGACCTTCCTCTGCTCGTCTATTTAATGCCTGTCTCATTGACATGGAGATAATGTGTTCCTCACTGACCACTGGATTCAGGACCTTCCTCTGCTCGTCTATTTAATGCCTGTCTCATTGACATGGAGATAATGTGTTCCTCACTGACCACTGGATTCAGGACCTTCCTCTGCTCGTCTATTTAATGCCTGTCTCATTGACATGGAGATAATGTGTTCCTCACTGACCTTCCTCTGCTCGTCTTCTTTACCTGGAGAGTGATTCATGTTCACACATTTGTATGGCCTCATTTGAGTCACTTCCAGGTCGTACTGTTGATGGATGAGAAAAACTCTGTGGTTGGTAGAATTGCTGACAAACTAACCTCCAGAAATCCTAAATGATGACGTGATGGCAGATATAAACCTTCATTTATGATATATCTTGCCATTTCTTTCCTTGAACTGTCTTTGACACTCCTCCCTGCTAGTTTAGACAAAGACTTGTCTGACCCTGTCTCCTGCCCCATTTCTCACCTCAATTTGCTATGAGTCAAAAACACACAAAATAAGACGATTGCTCAGTGTACGTGTTGATAATAGCTAAAGCCTTAGTTAATTGCTGGCTATGACTTTTGGGAGAAGCTCTGTTTAGCATCAACTGGCCCTTTCTCAGGGGTCATTAACATAATCTCTTACACTGTAGGATAATAGCCTGGCCAATAGGGAACCTGGTGTGAGGAGAACATTTAGTTTTCTGTAGGTCTGCTTGTTTAAAAGCTCGGTGTAGTAAAATGTGAACTGCTCTCAAGTTTTTGGTTCGGATTACATGATTGTCATTTCATCATTCTGTCTCTCTACCCTAGCTTGTCTGTTGTTTCCTGACCTAGCTTGTCTGTTGTTTCCTGACCTGGCTTGTCTGTTGTTTCCTGACCTCTCGCCTTCTCTCTCACGTACAACCTCTCTAACTCGCCCTCGCTGTCAGAAACAGGAAGTCACACAAGTGCGCGAGCTGTCTCGTCTGGGCACTCCATCTAGCACCTTCTGAACAGGTGTTTGGGTGCTGTCTCGTCTGGGCACTCCATCTAGCACCTTCTGAACAGGTGTTTGGGTGCTGTCTCGTCTGGGCACTCCATCTAGCACCTTCTGAACAGGTGTTTGGGTGCTGTCTCGTCTGGGCACTCCATCTAGCACCTTCTGAACAGGCGTTTGGGTGCTGTCTCGTCTGGGCACTCCATCTAGCACCTTCTGAACAGGTGTTTGGGTGCTGTCTCGTCTGGGCACTCCATCTAGCACCTTCTGAACAGGTGTTTGGGTGCTGTCTCGTCTGGGCACTCCATCTAGCACCTTCTGAACAGGCGTTTGGATGCTGTCTCGTCTGGGCACTCCATCTAGCACCTTCTGAAAAGGTGTTTGGGCGCTGTCATAATGTCTGCTTCTGGCTTTTGCATGACTAGGGTGTTTCAAACAGCTATGTACATTATTCATACATTATTGACTTGGTACATTTTGTTCTTTACCATTTATCTACTAGTTACCATTTATTATTAATTTTATATACTGGTGTTGAGAAATATAATGAATAGTTAGATACCGCAGGACACCTTCAGGGTTCTGCTGTTAATGTCTTGGTGCCAGATACCACAGGACACCTTCAGGGTTGTACTGTTAATGTCTTGGTGCCAGATACCACAGGACACCTTCAGGGATCTGCTGTTAATGTCTTGGTGCCAGATACCACAGGACACCTTCAGGGATCTGCTGTTAATGTCTTGGTGCCAGATACCACAGCACACCTTCAGGGATCTGCTGCTAATGTCTTGGTGCCAGATACCACAGGACACCTTCAGGGATCTACTGTTAATGTCTTGGTGCCAGATATCACAGGACACCTTCAGGGGTCTACTGATAATGTCTTGGTGCCAGATACCACAGGACACCTTCAGGGATGTACTTATCTCAGCCCTATAGTATAATTTATATTGTTTCCATATGTTTTATGTACGCACCTTCCTGCCAAGTAAATTCCTTGTCTGTACACACATTCATGGCGATTAAACACTTTTCTGATTCTGATGTTAGCTCAGGAACAAAAACATGTAACCAAGCGTTTTCCATTTCCTATTATTCTTCTCATTTGTAATTAGATAATTATTTAAATTCATCAAATGCATATTTGCTGTGCAGAGACACAGTAATAAACTCCACAAGTGGAAAACACTGCATACGATAAGTTGTGAGGTGTTTCAGTGGGATGTCAATTTTTAATAGATCAAAGCATGAGTTGTCATAAGTTACATCAGTAAGCTGTCCTGTTAAGTTCCCCAGGGTCCAATATGTCTGTCAGAACCTCCTAAACCCGGGTCGCACAAAGGTCGTTAAGGTCTCCTGGAGGAGCGGGAGCACAGGGTTTTAATATGAGCAGAAATACTGGCCCTTTAAGAAAACCCCTTCATGTTTCCTAATGATAAATCACAAGTTGCAGTACTACTTTTATTTTGGGAACGACTGATGATAGCGGTTTGTTTTTTCACTGTTATTTCAGCCAGTGGTGTCTGGCACCAGGCCTCACTCAGTTAATGACCTTAGAAATAGACCTGGCACCAACTCTCACTAGTTCAAACTTTTTTATTCAGACTATTTGCATATAACAGCTTTGGGTAAAAAATGTTTTTAATTAAACAGCTTTTTTATGCTGTAAAGCTGTGCTAACTCAGATATGTGAAGGTTTAATGTGTGTAGCCAGAACAAAGGCTTACTTTTTAACGATGGTGTGCGTTCAGTTTGAACCGTGGCTGTGAAGTGGAAAGAGTCTTATGTTTCAAAATGCAAATACATTTTTAGCATGAAACACATGTTGCCTATTCAATTCCCCGTGATTCCAGAGTGCCTACATTACCCAACCCCTAACCCAACCCCTAACCCAACCCCTAACCCAACCCCTAACCCAACCCCTAACCCAACCAAAGTCAGAGAGGGGCGATGTATAGAAATACTATCCTCCTATAGTCATATGTACACTGTACCGAACCCATTTTATACTGTTGTAAATGTCAAGGGATACAATTTATTGTCTTTTAAAAGTTTAAAAGTTACAAAGCAAGCTTGTAACTAAGCTATGGAAACCGTGACTAGCATATGTGACGCGAGTGTAATAACAACATTGTGATGAGACGTGACCAGAACTTGTTTACATTCATCTGCAATCCATTTAATACAACAGACCACAAACCTGTTAATAACAGAGGACGTTCTCCTATAGACATGGGAGAGGTTTCCATCAAACACAAAGAGAGGAACAACCCTCCCGTTTCTATATCAGGCTGATGAGACACTGTAGCTAGTCATTAGAACCATGACATCATCCCTTCAGATCTGCAGCTGTCAGACAGACAGACACATGGGACCTTTGAGCAAACATAACCAGCTGCCAGTCATGCAGATGGAGAGATCTACAGCTACATGGGAGGTGATGGAGAGATCTACAGCTACATGGGAGGTGATGGAGAGATCTACAGCTACATGGGAGGTGATGGAGAGATCTACAGCTACATGGGAGGTGATGAAGAGATCTACAGCTACATGGGAGGTGATGGAGAGATCTACAGCTACATGGGAGGTGATGGAGAGATCTACAGCTACATGGGAGGTGATGGAGAGATCTACAGCTACATGGGATGTGATGGAGAGATCTACAGCTACATGGGAGGTGATGGAGAGATCTACAGCTACATGGGAGGTGATGGAGAGATCTACAGCTACATGGGATGTGATGGAGAGATCTACAGCTACATGGGAGGTGATGGAGAGATCTACAGCTACATGGGAGGTGATGGAGAGATCTACAGCTACATGGAATGTGATGGAGAGATCTACAGCTACATGGGAGGTGATGGAGAGATCTACAGCTACATGGGAGGTGATGGAGAGATCTACAGCTACATGGGAGGTGATGGAGAGATCTACAGCTACATGGAATGTGATGGAGAGATCTACAGCTACATGGGAGGTGATGGAGAGATCTACAGCTACATGGGAGGTGATGGAGAGATCTACAGCTACATGGGAGGTGATGGAGAGATCTACAGCTACATGGGATGTGATGGAGAGATTTACAGCTACACTGGATGTGATGGAGAGATCTACAGCTACACTGGATGTGATGGAGAGATCTACAGCTACATGGGAGGTGATGGAGAGATCTACAGCTACATGGGAGGTGATGGAGAGATCTACAGCTACATGGGAGGTGATGGAGAGATCTACAGCTACATGGAATGTGATAGAGAGATCTACAGCTACACTGGATGTGATGGAGAGATCTGTAGCTACACTGGATGTGATAGAGAGATCTACAGCTACATGGGATGTGATGGAGAGATCTACAGCTACACTGAATGTGATGGAGAGATCTGCAGCTAGATATACATTATCATGGAGAGATCTGTAGCTTCACTGGATGTAATGGAGAGATCTACAGCTAGATATACATTATCATGGAGAGATCTGTAGCTACACTGGATGTAATGGAGAGATCTGCAGCTAGATATACATTATCATGGAGAGATCTGCAGCCAGCTCTGATGTGGTTTTTAATTTTTCTTCACTGCTGTCTCCATGATAATGTCTATCATTTGAGGCATCTCGATGCGATCATGTCTTTTAATATTCCCTGTCTTTTTTCTTCTCTTTTCTTCAACACTGTACTGTTTAAAACTAGATTTAGAGAATCCTCTGCTAAATCTTTTTGTTTTTATCAGTCAAAACCATTAGATCTGTTCCAGCCGTTACGTTACTACGACGATAAATGTTTTTACATTCCAGAAATCCACGGAGAGGGAGTCAAATGCTGAATACTTCTGGAGAAGAAGCAATTTCAGCACGCTTGGTTTGACCTATGAACTGGTTGTGCAGGCAGGTTTACATCCTGAGTCCCAGTTAGTTGTGTTGCTGGGAGACCAGCATGCATCTCACCCTGAGGTCCCACTGAGGATGTGCTAACTGCCCAGCGGATGCTCTGAGCACACGCCTCGGGTTCACTGTCAGGACCAGCCACCTTGTGTGCATTCACCCTGCTAAGTACAGAAGATACCTCAGTGATGGACACAGACTGAGAGACTGAGAGCTCCAATTTAATGGCTCAGTGTTTGTTGTCCCTGTTGAAGCGGTCATACATGTAAGGCCGTGACTCAGTCCGCATAATTGCATCTGAGAGAATGCTTTCCTTTTCCCCTTCGTGTTGAGGGAAGCCCGTCAGGCAGAGACAGAAAGGATGGTCTGTACATCCAATTCCTTGCCCGTTTCCCTTCACGCCCCCGGGCCAGACTACACGTAATCATAGACCCTACTGAAGTAGTAAACACTTAAAGGTTGACGCAGAGTCTGTGTTTCAGACATGAATAGACAGATTATTCCACAGTAGTGGAGCTCTACAGGAGAAATCCCTGCCTTCAGCTGTTTGTTTGGATAATCCCAGTACAGTAAGGCCTGTGTCTGGGGCCTGTAGTGTCTGGGGCCTGTAGTGTCTGGGGCCTGTAGTGGCTGGGGCCTGTGTCTGGGGCCTGTAGTGTCTGGGGCCTGTAGTGTCTGGGGCCTGTAGTGTCTGGGGCCTGTAGTGTCTGGGGCCTGTAGTGTCTGGGGCCTGTAGTGTCTGGGGCCTGTAGTGTCTGGGGCCTGTAGTTTCTGGGGCCTGTAGTGTCTGGGGACTGTAGTGTCTGGGGCCTGTGTCTGGGGCCTTCATGCAGCTTAGACTCCAATTTCGTTGTCCTTTTCACACTTCTGAGAGGGATGGAAAAGGAAAGGGAGAGAAAAAGGTGAGGGAGAGAGGTAAGCGATAAATGGAGAGTAAGATGGAAGCAGAGAGGCAATTGGCACATAGTTCTGAAAATGTAAGTGGAAACAGAGCTGCGCTTTTTATTGCTGAATAGGAAAGGTGGAAAAATGTAATATGCAATTACTGTAGCACCAGTTGTAACCAGTTTCCATGAGGTTAGCGCATTGATCTCACAAGTTATACTTATATACATTCATACTGTTTCCACTCGTTAATAATATAACAGTTGTTTACCTTTATGTTCGTGAGGAGAGACAGAACTAAATACAAGAGACAGAATGAAAGACAAGAGACAGAACTAAATACAAGAGACAGAACTAAATACAAGAGACAGAACTAAATACAAGAGACAGAACTAAATACAAGAGACAGAACTAAATACAAGAGACAGAACTAAATACAAGAGACAGAACTAAATACAAGAGACAGAATGAAAGGCAAGAGACAGAATGAAAGGCAAGAGACAGAATGAAAGGCAAGAGACAGAATGAAAGGCAAGAGACAGAATGAAAGGCAAGAGACAGAATGAAAGGCAAGAGACAGAATGAAAGGCAAGAGACAGAATGAAAGGCAAGAGACAGAATGAAAGGCAAGAGACAGAATGAAAGGCAAGAGACAGAATGAAAGGCAAGAGACAGAATGAAAGGCAAGAGACAGAATGAAAGGCAAGAGACAGAATGAAAGGCAAGAGACAGAATGAAAGGCAAGAGACAGAATGAAAGGCAAGAGACAGAATGAAAGGCAAGAGACAGAATGAAAGGCAAGAGACAGAATGAAAGACAAGAGACAGAGAGGAGAGACAGAATGAAAGACAAGAGACAGAATGAAAGACAAGAGACAGAATGAAAGACAAGAGACAGAGAACAGGAGAGGAGAGACCGAATGAGAGGTAAAGAAGTGTTTTTGATCCAGGTCTGCTTCCAGGAGTCATCTGCCATTAGATCTGTCAGCCAGGCTACTGGCTCAGTATCAGACCTAAGAATAACAACCCTTCAGCACACACACACACACACACACACACTTACACACACACACACACACACACACACACTTACACACACACACACACATGCTCACATTTTAGGAATCTCTATCGTCGTGGGGACACCAAGTTTTTCCCAAAATACTCAAGTCAGATATGCTCTGAGGCATTTGATTGACTCCAAATCACGTAGCTGAACTCGCTCTCTAATTTATTCAACATTTCTCCATCCTGTCTCCGCTCAGGAATGTGACAGAATGTTTTAGTTTTTTTGTAGGAATTTTGTTTTTCTGTTTCTCCATGTGGCTTTCAAGCATGTGGATCAGGAAGCTGCATGTAAGAGTTTCATTGTGTACTTGGTCTTGTGTTAGAAACTTAATATAGATGACCTTGATGAGTGTTCCATGATTGATTAGTGAAAGGTTACAAGTGTTCAGATGAGATGGGATTGGTTGACTGATTTATTATCTGGGTCCTTAGGAAGGACAGACGGCCTGGCTGAACCCCTGGAGGTGGAAACAGATCTTTATCAGAAAATCCATCTGGAGGTATAGAAATGGAACTATGCCTGTAAGAGATTCTTCAGAATGTTCTACTTTGAGTGAACTTGTAATTCTCAGCAGAATTCTGTAGTTGTGCACTCTGGGTTTCCTCCTAACCCTAACCCTCATTAGGGGTAACCTAATGACACAAAAATAGCCTCTAGCTAGCCCCTCACTAGGCCCTCACTAGCCTCTAGCTAGCCCCTCACTAGCCCCTCACTAGCCTCTAGCTAGCCCCTCACTAGCCCCTCACTAGCCTCTAGCTAGCCCCTCGCTAGCCCCTCACTAGCCCCCCACTAGCCCCTCACTAGCCCCTCACTAGCCTCTAGCTAGCCCCTCACCAGCCCCTCACTAGCCCCTCACTAGTCTCTAGCTAGCCATTCACTACTCTCTAGCTAGCCTTTAGCTAGCCCCTCACTAGTCTCTAGCTAGCCCCTCACTAGCCTCTAGCTAGCCCCTCACTACTCTCTAGCTAGCCATTCACTACTCTCTAGCTAGCCCCTCACTAGCCTCTATCTAGCCCCTCCCTAGTCTCTCGCTAACCCCTCACTAGCCCCTTGCAAGTCTCCCACTAGCCCCTAGCTATCCTGGAGGCTGTGTGAATGCTGCCATTGTCTGAACAAACACACACACATAACAACCAGGCCATCCTATGTGTCTGAACAAAGTGTTGGATTGATTTTGATTTAAAACTCAACCAAAGCAGTAAAATCCAGCTCTCTTCTCTTGTTATTTTACAGCCGAGGGAACCCTGGGTGTGTTTGTGGAGAGCAAGCCTTGCCTTGAACGCAGTGGTTCCCTGTAGCATGTCAACAACACAGAGCAGAGGTTCCCTGTAGCATGTCAACAACACAGAGCAGAGGTTCCCTGTAGCATGTCAACAACACAGAGCAGAGGTTCCCTGTAGCTTGTCAACACTCACAACACAAACACTAAGCTGTGATGAATGACAGGAACAACCAACATCAGCTGGGACATTCTCCGGTGCAAATGTGTGAGAGCAGTTTAAAAATAACACACGACCTGGCAGAACTGTTTTAGATGCTCCTGGGAGAAAGAGGAGATTGTGACTTTTCTCACCGGGAGGAGGTCAGAGAGGAGGACAGGGAGGAGGACAGGGAGGAGGACACGGAGGAGGACACAGAGGAGGACACAGAGGAGTACAGGGTAGAGGACAGGGAGGAGGACACAGAGGCGGACACAGAGGAGGACAGGGAGGAGGACACAGAGGAGTACAGGGTAGAGGACAGTGAGGAGGACAGGGGGAGATCTGTTGGCCAGTTCTCAGGCTCAGCAGTGATGTCTCATGTGTTTTCTTGCGGTGTTGTCCTAATGAAAGAGGCTGTGTGGAGACCAGCAGATGGAGACCAGCAGATGGAGACCAGCGGGGCTTTTAAAGGCATTCCTCAGACATGACCGTATTGGACGACCACGCATGGGCTCAGGGTGGGGACAGACAGAATGGGACCAGTGTGCTGAGCTGTTAACAGGGAGGAAATGGAGGAAGGGGAGGAGGACTAGGAGAAGGCCAGAAGAGGACAGAGGAGGAGGAGGACAGAAGAGGGGAACAGAGGAGGAGGAGGACAGAGGAGGACAGAAGAGGAGGACAGAAGAGGAGGACAGAAGAGGAGGACAGAAGAGGGGAACAGAGAGGACTGGGAGGAGGACTGGGAGGAGGACTGGGAAAGCTCCTCTGTGACAGAAAGTTCCCCTCTTACACTCCTAGACCAGGAGTTTTACCTGTAGGCTGGGAGTATTACCTCTAGACCAGGAGTTTTACCTGTAGGCTGGGAGTATTACCTCTAGACCAGGAGTTTTACCTTTAGGCTGGGAGTATTACCTCTAGACCAGGAGTGATTCCACTTGTTCCAAGGCTGCAGGACTTCTGAGGGCTGGATAATTGCGATCTCAGATTCCACAGCACAGGAGAAAACTGAAATATAGCGAAATTGTCCTTTAAAGTGTTATATGCTCAGTAGGCTACTGTGTCTCATACTGGGTAATGTACACTGGGTCTGGCTGCTTTCCTGTCTGGTGTTAGTATGAGTTATAGTGAAGTGCTTGTGTGTTAAAGGGTTCTGTGTTTGAGCCTACGTCAGATTAGTTTCACCTGTCTGCTGCGTTGATCAAGCGGCTCATTCACATTCAATGTACAGTAGCCTACTGACATTTCACACTCTTGTGTAGGTGTAGTGTAAAGCAGATTTCTTTCAACTCGGCCATTATGGAAAACCTGGTTTGGAAAGGAACCTGACGGAACTTTTTTTAATTAACAGTATGGTTTCCTGTGCCTGTTTCAGAATGTTCTGTTTTAGGGCCGGTCGGTTTCAGAATGTTCTGTTTTAGGGCCGGTCAGTTTCAGAATGTTCTGTTTTAGGGCTGGTCGGTTTCAGAATGTTCTGTTTTAGGGCCATTCTATTTTAGGCAGCTTACTCTAGAATGTTTCGATCCAGGGCGGTTGGGTTAAAGACTCCTTCGGAGTTAGAGTTAGTATGCCTAGTCATGTATTAAATGAAATTTTTTATCAGTCAGTGGCAGTGCCAATGGATGTCAGATCCATGTTTCCTCATAGATACATCACCAAGCAGATGTTTAACTTCAAGCGCTAGTCAGCAACGCTAGGCTACTGTGTCCCACGAGCTCTTAAACCATTACTGGCTGCAGTTGTTATCACATCACTGTTGGAATTTGTATGATGTTAAGTACCAGGGTTTAGGAGCTCAGTGATAGAGCTTCTCTGAGGAAAACCATTATCATTGAGTAAGGTCAGACTTGTGAGAGCCCGATTAGCAGTCTATACAGGGAGTTTAGTGGCAGCAATGTGTGTACAATAGAGGCACACATTGGCCACCCCAAACGATATGTGCACAATGTGATATTATTCTAATCAGGAAATAAGTTATTCTATGAATGCTTCCGGGATGTTCATTCACTCATAATTGAACAAAAGAAATCATGCTTCACTTGAGCTCTATCACCTTTTTTCAGTAGGCTTATGCCTTTTATTTCTCTATCTTTCTTGTCCTGGACCTTTCGATGGCCTAGACACTTTGAAACTGAAGGCTTCATGTGTTCCTTGTGGCTGGCCCATCTGTGGTCGGAGAGATTCGTGCTCGTCGCCAAGGCACCCTGGCGTTATTTACCCGTCTGGTGGTGTGAGTGAAAGACTCCAGAGGTATGCAAATTCCCATTTAACCTGGCTTTCTTCTGTCTCCCACTAAACTCCAAGTGTCTGGCAAGACATCTCCACTGCGCCTATAAATCATGTTCGTGTTTGAGGGCAGAATCGGGGCATTTAATGACCGCTTGTTAATTCACTCATTACAGGTGCTCCTTTAAAATACATGAGGAGGAAAAACATGTGTTTCATTTGTCCAGCTGAACCTGTGTTTCAGGGCCCTGTGTTTCATTTGCCCAGCTGAACCTGTGTTTCAGGGCCCTGTGATTCATTTGTCCAGCTGAACCTGTGTTTCAGGGCCCTGTGCTTCATTTGCCCAGCTGAACCTGTGTTTCAGGGTCCTGTGCTTCATTTGCCCAGCTGAACCTGTGTTTCAGGGTCCTGTGCTTCATTTGCCCAGCTGAACCTGTGTTTCAGGGTCATATGCTTCATTTGCCCAGCTGAAACTGTGTTTCAGGGCCCTGTGCTTCATTTGTCCAGCTGAACCTGTGTTTCAGGGCCCTGTGCTTCATTTTTCCAGCTGAACCTGTGTTTCAGGGTCATGTGCTTCATTTGTCCAGCTGAACCTGTGTTTCAGGGCCCTGTGCTTCATTTGTCCAGCTGAACCTGTGTTTCAGGGTCCTGTGATTCATTTGTCCAGCTGAACCTGTGTTTCAGGGCCCTGTGCTTCATTTGCCCAGCTGAACCTGTGTTTCAGGGTCCTGTGCTTCATTTGCCCAGCTGAACCTGTGTTTCAGGGTCATATGCTTCATTTGCCCAGCTGAACCTGTGTTTCAGGGTCCTGTGATTCATTTGCCCAGCTGAACCTGTGTTTCAGGGCCCTGTGCTTCATTTGCCCAGCTGAACCTGTGTTTCAGGGCCCTGTGCTTCATTTGCCCAGCTGAACCTGTGTTTCAGGGCCCTGTGCTTCATTTGCCCAGCTGAACCTGTGTTTCAGGGCCCTGTGTTTCATTTGTCCAGCTGAACCTGTGTTTCAGGGCCCTGTGCTTCATTTGTCCATCTGAACCTGTGTTTCAGGGCCCTGTGCTTCATTTGTCCAGCTGAACCTGTGTTTCAGGGCCCTGTGCTTCATTTGTCCAGCTGAACCTGTTTTTCAGGGTCATGTGCTTCATTTGTCCAGCTGAACCTGTGTTTCAGGGCCCTGTGCTTCATTTGTCCAGCTGAACCTGTGTTTCAGGGCCCTGTGCTTCATTTGCCCAGCTGAACCTGTGTTTCAGGGTCCTGTGTTTCATGTGTCCAGCTGAACCTGTGTTTCAGGGCCCTGTGCTTCATTTGTCCAGCTGAACCTGTGTTTCAGGGTCATATGCTTCATTTGCCCAGCTGAACCTGTGTTTCAGGGCCCTGTGCTTCATTTGCCCAGCTGAACCTGTGTTTCAGGGCCCTGTGCTTCATTTGTCCAGCTGAACCTGTGTTTCAGGGCCCTGTGCTTCATTTGTCCAGCTGAACCTGTGTTTCAGGGTCCTGTGTTTCATTTGTCCAGCTGAACCTGTGTTTCAGGGCCCTGTGCTTCATTTGCCCAGCTGAACCTGTGTTTCAGGGTCATATGCTTCATTTGCCCAGCTGAAACTGTGTTTCAGGGCCCTGTGCTTCATTTGTCCAGCTGAACCTGTGTTTCAGGGCCCTGTGCTTCATTTGTCCAGCTGAACCTGTGTTTCAGGGTCATGTGCTTCATTTGTCCAGCTGAACCTGTGTTTCAGGGCCCTGTGCTTCATTTGTCCAGCTGAACCTGTGTTTCAGGGTCCTGTGATTCATTTGTCCAGCTGAACCCGTGTTTCAGGGTCCTGTGCTTCATTTGCCCAGCTGAACCTGTGTTTCAGGGTCATATGCTTCATTTGCCCAGCTGAACCTGTGTTTCAGGGTCCTGTGATTCATTTGTCCAGCTGAACCTGTGTTTCAGGGTCCTGTGTTTCATTTGTCCAGCTGAACCTGTGTTTCAGGGCCCTGTGCTTCATTTGCCCAGCTGAACCTGTGTTTCAGGGTCATATGCTTCATTTGCCCAGCTGAACCTGTGTTTCAGGGTCCTGTGATTCATTTGTCCAGCTGAACCTGTGTTTCAGGGTCCTGTGATTCATTTGTCCAGCTGAACCTGTGTTTCAGGGCCCTGTGCTTCATTTGTCCCACTTATTTTGTTAGAAGCTGTAAAACAGAAGTGTTGGGAGGAGGTTTTCTTCATTTTGGATGTACCCAATACGAGGCTTTCAGCATCATTTTCTTGCAGTCGGCCTTCCTTCCACCCCCACTCTACTTGGGTCACCGGGTCAAACCTTCTCCCTGTTTACTAATAGACTGTAACCATGGCAACTCAACACTGCCTGGAGATGTGTATAGATTAGCGATTTCTATCGTGGGAGTGTGGTCATGTGACTCACACTCAAAGTCACTTGTTAATATACAAGTCAGTCTGTTGGAAACAACGGTAAGTATGTTGATATGTCAGCTAGTTAATAGTGTTTCCATAGAGCTGTAAGCGCTCTTAAACCCACTACGTCATCCTCTGGGAATACTGGACATGGAGTGTGTGGACATGTTTTAAATGTAATCAGTGAATCATAATTCACCATTTTAACCTGTTTTTTAGGGTTGTGACAGTCTCCACATGATGCAGGAGATCTGCAGGGGTCTTCAGGAGATCTGCAGGAGATATACAGATCAGGACTGCTTAGCACAACATCTAGTAACACCAGAGTGAATCTCCCCAGTCCTCCTCTACTGTTTTCGGGGTTGGGGGAGGGTTTTGGATATTTGGGGAGGAGTTTGGAGATTTGGGGAGGAGTTTGGGAGGACTGGAGAACTGGAGGAAGATTTTGTGAGCAATGGGGGAGTACTGTATAATGTTTGGGGAGGAACAGAGGAGAGCTAGAGGAGGATCTGGGGGGAGAACTGGAGGAGTCGTGGGTATACCCTGACACTATTTCTCTGGGACACCACGACCTGGTCCTTGGCTCCAGCCCTCGTTTGGAGAGATGTCTGTCAGAACTCACCGGAAACATGGAGGTCACCAGTTAGAGAAGTGAAATATGCCCCCGCACTCCTGCAGGCCCCGGGTAGCAGGGGGGAGACGAGGGGGATACAAGGGGGACAAAGAGGGGAGGGGGGAAGAGGGGGGAGAAGAGGACTGGGCAGGAATGCAATCAACACAAGTTCACTATGCAGCCTTTCAGAATAAACCAAGCATGTCCTTCCAGCTTTCCTTTCTCCTGTTCTCTTCACTGGAGATAAAAGAGAAACTTTGGCTGCTTTGTAAAAAAAAGTGTGGGTGAAAATAAATTAGGGTGGCTGTTGAACAGGACACATCCAGATAAGGGTTGGTCCACATCTTAGTTTTCCTGTTTGACCTGGTCCACACCTTAGTTTTCCTGTTTGAACATCTTAGATTTCACGTTTGACGTGATCCACACTCTGAAATTCTTTACCCCTGATTGTAATGAAGATAGAAGGCATGTAGGGTTAAGCTTTCAGGACCATGGTGGATTTATTTTTGCCTTGAAGTTTTCCCACATCTGGGAGTTGTCACTTAGAGACTTGTAGAACGTCCCTCCTGTGCTTCCTAAGTGCTGCAGGACTTCTGAGGGCTGGATAATTGAGATCTCAGATTTCACAGCACAGGAGGAATCCTCTGTCTCTCTAGTGGTCAAGGAGGAGGGGCTGTCCGTCTTGTCACAAGGTCCCCGTCTGCTGTGGGGCTCTAAATGGCAGGGGATCCATGGGTGATTTTAGAGGAACGCGGCAACATGAGAATGAATTATAATACAATGTTGTGAAGAACATTCTGAACGCTTGATGTCTTTTTCGGCCAAACATTTGTGAGCCACTGTCTTGGATTAGCGGCTAAACTTTTAACGTTTTTTTTTACAGGAAAATTTGAGCGTCAAACTCAGTTACTGGTAGTCAAAGAGGTCACTGAAAGCCGCTCTGTTTTCTGACTGGTTAACGACCCCAGACTGAGTTTAGTAGCGTGACAGCGTCCTCACACAGCCAAGTCTGGGAAACAACATCTGCTGGCTTTTACAGTTTTGCCATCATCTTATTTAGTAGCGCATTTGACAGAGTAAGTATTCCCTAAAATCCCAGAATATTCTCCAAAAGTGGGGCCACAAATTAAGGACCAGATGTTCTGAGGCCTTTGCAGAATCTGTAGCACCTCTATGGTCTGGTTGTTTGGTCCAGAAGGCCTCTATTGGACTGATGTTTGACAGGCCCAGATTAATCCAAATGCATTTTTCTATAATGGAGACAAATCTTTAGGATGTGCACAATTATTTCATACTAATGCACCCATATTCAGCCAAAGGAAGGCCAGTCCATCATTTGGGATGACATTAATCCATGGAACGGATGACTGGTTTTCATCCAGACAGGATGTGGATGAGAACAGTGTGTCCTCAATGTCAGGTCTTCAACTTTCTTCGGATCTCCTGAATGATCGGAAGCGTGAATACTACAGATGAGATGACGGCCTTCAGCCTGGGAGACAGCCTGTCACAGGATCTAGAGACATTTAAAAACAAGACAAAAAATTGTCTGACCTGCTTCTGGTTCAGCTGTTGTGAGACTTTTGTTTTATGTGACTCTCAGTAAATTGAAAGAACAGCTGGGTGTCTTCTGGTTGGAGAGCCTTGTTCTTCTAATGGGGTGTAGTTTTTATTAGTTACCACGGCAATCCTAAATCACACTCTTCTGTACAAAACTCTTTCAGTTTGTGGCATAAACCCATTATATTAATCAGGATGGGTATCATGTAAGACAGTGTGTGTGTGATCTCTGCTTTCCATGGTCGGAGACAGTGTGTGTGTGATCTCTGCTTTACATGGTCGGAGACAGTGTGTGTGTGATCTCTGCTTTCCATGGTCGGAGACAGTGTGTGTGTGATCTCTGCTTTAAATGGTCGGAGACAGTGTGTGTGTGATCTCTGCTTTACATGGTCGGAGACAGTGTGTGTGTGATCTCTGCTTTAAATGGTCGGAGACAGTGTGTGTGTGATCTCTGCTTTCCATGGTCGGAGACAGTGTGTGTGTGATCTCTGCTTTACATGGTCGGAGACAGTGTGTGTGTGATCTCTGCTTTAAATGGTCGGAGACAGTGTGTGTGTGATCTCTGCTTTCCATGGTCGGAGACAGTGTGTGTGTGATCTCTGCTTTAAATGGTCGGAGACAGTGTGTGTGTGATCTCTGCTTTCCATGGTCGGAGACAGTGTGTGTGTGATCTCTGCTTTACATGGTCGGAGACAGTGTGTGTGTGATCTCTGCTTTACATGGTCGGAGACAGAGATGAGTAGGCTGGTCAGAGAGTGTCTTCATGCCCATTTCCTGAGGTGAATACTGTCATTAATATCCAACCTGTACTTAACTCAGGCCACAGAGATCCATGTCAGGCACACTGGACCCTCTGAGACTGCATACTGGACAGGCCTGTAGCGTGGGGGGTCTAGCAGCTCGTCTTGCTGTTGGTTTGTTGCTTTAGCTGTTGCTTGATGAAATAGACTCTGGGAGAGCAGCTGTTTTTAACCAGATTCTGTTGGCAGACTGTTGGTGTGGTAATATTCATGGTTATGTATGCTCACGTTTCTCTCCCTCCTCTCTCCCTCTCTCCTCACCCCACACATTCCCTCACTTGTCCCCCTCTCTTCCCCCACACTCCCCCCATCTCCTCCTCTCTCCCTCCCCCCCACACATGTCCTCCTCCCCCCACACTCCCCCCATCTCCTCCTCTCTCCCTCCCCCCACCACATGTCCTCCTCCCCCATCTCCTCCTCTCTCCCTCCTCCCCACACATGTCCTCCTCCCCTGACACTCCCCCATCTCCTCTTCTCTCCCTCCCCCACACATGTCCTCCTCCCCCCACACTCCCCCATCTCCTCTTCTCTCCCTCCCCCACATGTCCTCCTCCCCCACACTCCCCCTTCTCCTCTTCTCTCCCTCCCCCACACATGTCCTCCTCCCCCACACTCCCCCATATGCTCTTCTCTCTCCCTCCCCCACACATGTCCTCCTCCCCCACACTCCCCCATCTCCTCTACTCTCCCTCCCCCCACACATGTCCTCCTCCCCCCACACTCCTCCCATCTCCTCCCTCTCACTCTTATGTAGCTGAAGCATTTGGACAAGGCAGCTGCAGCAGCCCACACCTATTTCCAGGCCAACCCAGAACATGTGGAGATGGATCAGAACCTGGAGCAGTATAAGGCTCTGGAAGGAACCGACCTGGACCAGTTTGTGGACCGTGAGGCCCGGCTGCATCAGGTGAGTGGAACTGGGCCTCCATTCATTGTCTCTCCCATCATTAACTAATTGCTAACCTGATATGGCTTGGTTGGCATTGAGGTGGCAAGGGACCATGCCCCACTTATGGGTCAGTAGATGCGTGTGGGAAGTGAGAAAGGAGACCTTTATGGAACTGGAACCGTTCCAGAGACATACACAGGTCTCTCAGAGAACTCACAGCATTCCATACCATTACTTTGGCTCGATCAGGCAGAGCTATTTCTCTTTTTCTCTAAACACCCGTTGCCTCTTTCTGCCAAACAGAAATTTCTCTGAAGTCTTTAAACTTTTTGTTGATGCCAGGAGCTTATTTACTAGAACCCACGGAGGAAGTGGAATAACAAGATGGGAGCTACGTTATTATATTAGTCTCCCCTCTCTCCCTCTCTCTCCCCTCTCTCCCCTCCTCTCCCTCTCTCTCCCTCTCTCCCCTCCTCTCCCCTCTCTCCCCTCTCTCCACTCTCCCCCTCTCTCCCCCTCTCCCCCTCTCCCCTCTCTCCTCTCTCTCCCCTCTCCCCCTCTCCCTCTCTCCCCCTCTCTCCCTCTCTCTCACCTTCTCTCCCTCTCTCTCCCTCTCTCTCCCCCTCTCTCCCCTCTCTCCCCTCTCTCCCCTCTCTCCCCTCTCTCCCCTCTCCCCCTCTCCCCCTCTCTCCCCTTCTCTCACCTTCTCTCACCTTCTCTCCCCTCTCTCCCCCTCTCTCCCCCTCTCCCCCTCTCTCCCCTCTCTCCCCTCCACTCCCTCTCTCTCCCCCCTCTCTCCCCTCCTCTCCACTCCCCTCTCCCCTCTCACCTCCTCTCCCCTCCTCCCCCTCTCCCCCTCTCTACCCTCTCCCCCTTCTCTCTCTCTCTCTCACCTTCTCTCCCCTCTCTCCCCTCTCTCCTCTCTCCCCTCTCTCCCCTCTCTCCCCTCCTCTCTCCTCTCTCCTCTCTCCCCTCCTCTCTCCTCTCTCCCCTCCTCTCACCTCCTCTCCCCTCCTCTCCCCTCTCTCCCCTCTACCTCCCTCACTCCCCACTCTCCCTCTCATTCTACTCCCATCTACAGAAGTCCTTCTCAGCGGGGGTGAAGCTGTACGACACTGGAGACTATGAAGGAGCCATTGTTCTGTTTGAAGAGGCCCTCCAGGAATACTACCGGGGTGACGTGGAGTGCCGGGCCCTCTGCCAAGGCCCCCAGAGGTTTGAGGAGCAGGACCACGTCCTCTACCGCTACAGCCTCACAGAACTGATCTCAGGTCAGTCTCTATGTAGCGCTGTGTAGTCATAACACCTATTTACAGTCTATAGATGTTATATAGGGTTTAGGCGTTGTCTATAAAGAGAGCTTCACAGATGTTCTGACCCAATCTTCTGGCCCGTAACCATTTGGCCCTGGTCCCAGACTCTCAGATCTTTACTTCTGTATAAGAGAACTGATTGTTCATTCACCATCTAATCTACCCAGAACTTGACATGTGTCCTTGTCAGGAGATGATCAAAGTTCTTCGCTTCACTTGTGAGTGGTTTGAATGTTTTGGCTCATCAGTGTAGTCTTACAGATTTTGTTTATTTTCTAAGAAAATATGAGCCTGCAGACTGAGTTTGGAAAATGTATTAATGTAATGAACAGTGTGCAGTCTAAAATAATATGACCTGCCTGTCTTGGCTGCCAACTGTGGTTCGTCCATAACTGGAGTCCTTTATTTTACCTCATTACTGCAGTAGGAGCCTCTCAACAGCCAGTGGTAGTGATTTTATAAAACAAACATGGCATTCTTCTTCCAGCGGTGGTTAACATTGTTTATATCTCGTGTAATGCAAAATGTCATGCTCCCCATGTGAAAAAATGCATGTAGTTCAGAAACAGCATCATACCGTGTTTACGAGGGGGGGACAACAACACTATTTAATGGCATTTAAAAGCCTGGTGGGCTTCGGCTCTGCTTGCCTGATTTGAGAGCACACACACACAGGGGACTACACACACTGCTCCATTCTCCGTTCTGGATTTCCTCTTGACTTGACTGTTCTAGAAAGGAAATATGGAATTGGAGATGTTCCCTAGTCACACAAAAGATTTAAGATCCTGAGATGACATCACAAGATGATCTCATTGGAGCACATTCTGAACTACAGTACATTCTGAACTACAGTACATTCTGAACTACAGTACATTCTGAACTACAGCACATTCTGAACTACAGCACATTCTGAACTACAGTACATTCTGAACTACAGTACATTCTGAACTACAATACATTCTGAGCTACAGCACATTCTGAACTACAGTACATTCTGAACTACAGTACATTCTGAACTACAGCACATTCTGAAATACAGCACATTCTGAACTACAGCACATTCTGAACTACAGCACATTCTGAACTACAGCACATTCTGAACTACATTACATTCTGAACTACATTACATTCTGAACTACAGCACATTCTGAACTACAGCACATTCTGAACTACAGCACATTCTGAACTACAGCACATTCTGAACTACAGCACATTCTGAACTACAGCACATTCTGAACTACAGTACATTCTGAACTACAGCACATTCTGAATTACAGTACATTCTGAACTACAGCACATTCTGAACTACAGCACATTCTGAACTACAGCACATTCTGAACTACAGCACATTCTGAACTACAGCACATTCTGAACTACAGCACATTCTGAACTACAGCACATTCTGAACTACAGCACATTCTGAACTACAGCACATTCTGAACTACAGCACATTCTGAACTACAGCACATTCTGAACTACAGCACATTCTGAACTACAGCACATTCTGAACTACAGCACATTCTGAACTACAGCACATTCTGAACTACAGCACATTCTGAACTACAGCACATTCTAGAGTACAGTCCAGTAAATACAGATGTCAAATGTGTGTGTGTTCTAGACCACTTCACCCAGGTGCTGTACTGTGAACATGAGTGTGTGAGAGATCTGGCTGTCCGGCCTGGTCGTCTGACCCCCATGGAGAATTACCTCCCTCTACACTACGACTACCTGCAGTTCGCTTACTTCCAACGTGAGTTACTCCTGTTACTCCACCTCCAATACACTTTGTTACTTCACCTCCTCCAGTCAGCAGTGTCCTCCTGGTACTTCATCTCTTCTACACTCCTCTACATAAGGGAGACACGCTAATCACATTTGAATTCAACCTCAGCCACTTGGTACAGGTATTAGTTTACTGTTAACAGTCAGAAATATTATCATTTAATTCATATTCCACAACCTGTAACCAGCTGAGGGAATATAATGATAATAGGTTCAAAACAACAGAGACGTTTGCTCAAAGCATGTGACATTTCTAAGTGAAGGGCAGGTGTGTACCAGGTATTCAGATGGAAGTAATAACTACGAGGTGAGAAATGGTTTTAATCATTACTTGTTGACAGGATCTGTTAGCAACACATACAGGATGCTAACCACTGCATATTTAGTTTCATCATTCTCTAATTAATAAGGAATGAATCCCTGTAAAATTCCATTTAACTTATTTAGTTGTAGTGTTAGTAATATAGTATTAGTAATATAGTATTAGTAATAAAGTATTAGTAATATAGTATTAGTAATTATTAGTAATATAGTATTAGTAATATAGTATTAGTAATATAGTATTAGTAATAAAGTATTAGTAATATAGTATTAGTAATATAGTATTAGTAATATAGTATTAGTAATATAGTATTAGTAGTATAGTATTAGTAGTATATGATTAGTAATATAGTATTAGTAATATAGGATTAGTAATATAGGATTAGTAATATAGTATTAGTAATATAGTATTAGTAATACAGTATTAGTAATACAGTATTAGTAATATCTCTGTCTGGTCCAGTGGACATGCTGGAGGAGGTGCTGGAGTGTGCCCAGTCCTATAATAATATAGTATTACTAATATAGTATTACTAATATAGTATTACTAATATCTCTGTCTGGTCCAGTGGACATGCTGGAGGAGGCGCTGGAGTGTGCCCAGTCCTATAATAATATAGTATTACTAATATAGTATTACTAATATCTCTGTCTGGTCCAGTGGACATGCTGGAGGAGGCGCTGGAGTGTGCCCAGTCCTATAATAATATAGTATTACTAATATAGTATTACTAATATCTCTGTCTGGTCCAGTGGACATGCTGGAGGAGGCGCTGGAGTGTGCCCAGTCCTATAATAATATAGTATTACTAATATAGTATTACTAATATAGTATTACTAATATAGTATTTTTAATATAGTATTACTAATATCTCTGTCTGGTCCAGTGGACATGCTGGAGGAGGCGCTGGAGTGTGCCCAGTCCTATAATAATATAGTATTACTAATATAGTATTACTAATATAGTATTACTAATATCTCTGTCTGGTCCAGTGGACATGCTGGAGGAGGCGCTGGAGTGTGCCCAGTCCTATAATAATATAGTATTACTAATATAGTATTACTAATATCTCTGTCTGGTCCAGTGGACATGCTGGAGGAGGCGCTGGAGTGTGCCCAGTCCTATAATAATATAGTATTACTAATATAGTATTACTAATATCTCTGTCTGGTCCAGTGGACATGCTGGAGGAGGCGCTGGAGTGTGCCCAGTCCTATAATAATATAGTATTACTAATATAGTATTACTAATATCTCTGTCTGGTCCAGTGGACATGCTGGAGGAGGCGCTGGAGTGTGCCCAGTCCTACCTGCTGTTCCATGAGGGAGACGAGTCCATGACTGACAATGTGGAATATTACGGAGAGGCTCTGGGTCACAGCCTCAAACCCCGAGAGGTAAGACGTCAGTTACAAATGACACCCTATTGGACACTGCTTTGGTAGTAATTGAGTGCACATTGTAATGTCTAGGGGGGTATTTATTAAATCAAGCAATATGTGTGCAAAAGGCACTGAACCCTGATACTGTTCAGTGAAAATCTCTCCACGCTTGTAAAACTTTAAAGAAGCTCAGTTGGAATGTGTTGTCTCAAGCTTCAATCGGCCCGTTTACTGAAGCCTGCTAATGAGTCTTCTCTTATATGTCTCGGAAAATGTAGTATGATGTAAACAAAGCCTCTCTGAGCTCCCTCTTTTCCATTCCTCCTCCACCCCTCCTCCACCTCTCCTCCACCCCTCCTCCATTCCTCCTCCACCCCTCCTCCACCTCTCCTACATTCCTCCTCCACCCCTCCTCCACCCCTCCTCCATTCCTCCTCCATTCCTGCTCCATTCCTCCTCCACCCCTCCTCCACCTCTCCTCCACCCCTCCTCCACCTCTCCTCCATTCCTCCTCCATTCTTCCTCCACCCCTCCTCCACCTCTCCTCCCCCTTTCCTCCTCCTCTCTTTCACTCTGTCCTGCTTTACACTCCTCTCCTCTCTCCTCTCTCCTCTTCTCCTTCTCTACTCTTCTCTCAGACCTCGTTGAGCTTTGCTCTGCCAATAGAGAGGAGTGGGATTTAAACCTCCTCTGCCCACAGAAACTCACTGAAACTACAAATGCTACTGGCTGCTAGTGTTTCATAACATTTCATATCCCCTTTAATATACTGCAAAACATCACAGATTCATTCCCTTCTCACTTGTGGCGTTGATGAGGGTCTTTGTTTCCAAATTCTGCCTGTTGTTAGATCATCAGCGAGGTGATCTACTGTAATGTCAAAATGTCTCATCATGAAACCCGGTGGATTCTTTGTTTTCCCAGAAAGCTGTGTGGTACCTGAGGCGGCACAAGCTGGAGAAAGAACTTCTTGTCCTCGGCAGTGAGAACCTCCGAGTGGAGTTTACAGAGGGGGTGAGTACGGGAAGATGGTTTTAGATCTAACAATGCCAGAATTAGAGCTGTATGATGAGAACAAATGCTGATCCAGGATCAGTATGAGATGTAAAATAGGTATATGACTGAATATGATGCACAGGGCAGTGAGGGGTTAACCTGATCGTATTTGATTCATAGTGTGAACAGTAACAGGTGTCTAGTCGTGGCACATACACCCGCAGCCAACAGCCCCATCTAGTGGCCGTGTTGGGAATGTGTTGGCGCTTCACTGTGTCATTCATGTTCATTGTACTCTATGCAGTATCTGAATCAACTCTACATGTCTGGAATATTCCACACTGTTTTACTTTGTCATTTGTAGCATTACTGGACCAGCTCTGGTGGCAGAGAGGATTCTAACCGGTGAGCAGATCTTTTGGACAAATCCTTTATTGGACAAATAAAAGGCCCAATAAAATGTGCAGTAAACCGTGTAGAACAAGTTCCAATCCGCTCACAAACCCCTCCAGTCTCTGTTCTACTGGTCCGACCCACATATGTCAAATGTATGTCATTTAATTGAATGTCAAATTTAAACTGGGGATAAGTTGCTTAAAGAAGTATTTAAAACCGTTTCTATTGGTTCCACAAAATACTTTTCAGAATCAGATTCAGGTTTATTCACCAAGTCTGTTTACACACACATTTGGCATTTACACCGGGTAAATATAGACTTTTTTTGAAGCTAGTGGAAAGTGAGACGAATACGGCCTTCCAAATATGTTGCTCCATTTTTCCAGGATCCCATCTGGCACAAATGGATGGATGGAGTACGTTCCCATCTCAGAGAAGAAGACCTTCTCCCTGGCACCTCCTCAGCATCTCAGGGAAGGTATGACATTGGATGATCTGTGCACAACTACCCACATTACCTGTTGAATGTAAATAACTGCATAACAAGAGCAAGAGTGTGTGTGTGTGTGTGTGTGTGTGTGTGCGTGCGCGCAGGAGGCCCTCTCATATATGACAGTATACGGTTGGTGCAAAACTCTGTGGCTTTGAACGGCAGTCAGAGAGTTCTTCTGGATAATGTGATAACTGTGGAGGAATGCACTGAGCTCAAACTCCTGGCCCATGTAAGATAACGGATATTTTACATGTTTAATACTAGTTCACTCTGCATTCTCATGAATTATAATGTATTATAATGTGTTATAGTGGCTATGCATTGTCTTTGAACTGTCATAAGGACAGGGGTGAATCTCTCTGTGTCTCTACAGACAGTGACTATGGCAGGAGACGGTTACAGAGGGAAAATGTCTCCTCATACACCCAATGAGAGATTTGAAGGGGCTACTGTGTTAAAAGCACTGCAGGTAAGAATGCATTGGATGTAAAATGTGCTGTCGAAAGACAGATGAAGAAACACAGGTCCATGTATTCAGAGAGATATTATGAGGTTTTGATAATTAATGCTAGTTCTGAAAAGTAGATTACAGTATTGTTTACAGCATTACAGCATGTCTTTCATTGACCCATATGCCCATATTTGGTCTTTCCTTCCTCTCAGTCATCAATCAATGTTTTACTGTTTTAAATGTTTTAAACTTACTCTGTTTCTACTCTGTTCTACTCTGTTTCTACTCTGTTCCTACTCTGTTCTACTCTGTTTCTACTCTGTTCTACTCTGTTCTACTGTGTTTCTACTCTGTTTTTACTTTGTTCTACACTGTTCTACCTTTAGTATGGTTATGAGGGCCGGGTCCCCATGAGAAGTGCTCGTCTGTTCTATGACGTGAGTGAGAGAGCCCGACGTGTCATAGAGTCGTATTTCCTGCTTAACTCAACCCTCCACTTCTCCTACACACACCTGGTGTGTCGAACAGCAATCACAGGTGAACAGCAATCACAGGTGACGTCTCAGATACTGAACAGCAATCACAGGTGAACAGCAATCACAGGTGAACAGCAATCACAGGTGACGTCTCAGATACTGAACAGCAATCACAGGTGAACAGCAATCACAGGTGACGTCTCAGATACTGAACAGCAATCACAGGTGAACAGCAATCACAGGTGAACAGCAATCACAGGTGACATCTCTGATACTGAACAGCAATCACAGGTGACGTCTCTGATACTGAACAGCAATCACAGGTGAACAGCAATCACAGGTGAACAGCAATCACAGGTGACATCTCTGATACTGAACAGCAATCACAGGTGACGTCTCAGATACTGATGCTAATTCTGATAAAATCACCTTCCATAACATCAGTCACATAATATAACTGATACTCTCTGACATGACTGTTAATTATAGTTATATTATATAAGGTAACTCTTCTTGTATTTACGCATCACCTTGTCACACAACATTATGAGGTGAAATCTGTTGGGGTCCTGTAATATGTGGTTGGGTTTATCTCTGTGATGTCA
This sequence comes from Dallia pectoralis, assembly GCA_029465975.1. Taxonomy (NCBI): domain Eukaryota; kingdom Metazoa; phylum Chordata; class Actinopteri; order Esociformes; family Umbridae; genus Dallia; species Dallia pectoralis. The sequence continues at coordinate 13,616,307 of CM055751.1, forward strand.
GTCAGGTTACAGTTGTGATGTTAATTGGGATTGTTGTTTAATGAAACAGATGTCTGTGATGTTAATTGTGATTGTTGTTTAATGAAACAGATGTCTGTGATGTTAATTGGGATGTTGTATAATGAAACAGATGTCTGTGATGTTAATTGGGATTGTTGTTTAATGAAACAGATGTCTGTGATGTTAATTGGGATGTTGTATAATGAAACAGATGTCTGTGATGTTAATTGGGATGTTGTATAATGAAACAGATGTCTGTGATGTTAATTGGGATTGTTGTTTAATGAAACAGATGTCTGTGATGTTAATTGGGATGTTGTATAATGAAACAGATGTCTGTGATGTTAATTGGGATGTTGTATAATGAAACAGATGTCTGTGATGTTAATTGGGATGTTGTATAATGAAACAGATGTCTGTGATGTTAATTGGGATTGTTGTTTAATGAAACAGATGTCTGTGATGTTAATTGGGATGTTGTATAATGAAACAGATGTCTGTGATGTTAATTGGGATTGTTGTTTAATGAAACAGATGTCTGTGATGTTAATTGGGATGTTGTATAATGAAACAAATGTCTGTGATGTTAATTGGGATTGTTGTTTAATGAAACAGATGTTTATTTGTTATAGGACAACAAGACCACAGGAATGACCTGAGCCATCCTATCCATGCTGATAACTGTCTTTTAGACCCAGAGGCAAATGAGTGCTGGAAAGAACCACCAGCCTATACCTACAGAGACTACAGGTCAGTCTATACCTACAGAGACTACAGGTCAGCCTATACCTACAGAGACTACAGGTCAGTCTATACCTACAGAGACTACAGGTCAGTCTATACCTACAGAGACTACAGGTCAGTCTATACCTACAGAGACTACAGGTCAGTCTATACCTACAGAGATTACAGGTCAGTCTATACCTACAGAGATTACAGGTCAGTCTATACCTACAGAGACTACAGGTCAGTCTATACCTACAGAGACTACAGGTCAGTCTATACCTACAGAGACTACGGGTCAGTCTATACCTACAGAGACTACGGGTCAGTCTATACCTACAGAGACTACGGGTCAGTCTATACCTACAGAGACTACGGGTCAGTCTATACCTACAGAGACTACAGGTCAGTCTATACCTACAGAGACTACAGGTCAGTCTATACTTACAGAGACTACGGGTCAGTCTATACTTACAGAGACTACAGGTCAGTCTATACTTACAGAGACTACGGGTCAGTCTATACCTACAGAGACTACAGGTCAGTCTATACCTACAGAGACTACAGGTCAGCCTATGCCTACAGAGACTACAGGTCAGCCTATACCTACAGAGACTACATGTCAGTCTATACCTACAGAGACTACAGGTCAGTCTATACCTACAGAGACTACAGGTCAGCCTATGCCTACAGAGACTACAGGTCAGCCTATACCTACAGAGACTACATGTCAGTCTATACCTACAGAGACTACAGGTCAGTCTATACCTACAGAGACTACAGGTCAGCCTATGCCTACAGAGACTACAGGTCAGCCTATACCTACAGAGACTACATGTCAGTCTATACCTACAGAGACTACAGGTCAGCCTATACCTACAGAGACTACAGGTCAGTCTATACCTACAGAGACTACAGGTCAGTCTATACCTACAGAGACTACAGGTCAGTCTATACCTACAGAGACTACAGAGACTACAGTCAGTCTATACCTACAGAGACTACAGGTCAGTCTATACCTACAGAGACTACAGGTCAGTCTATACCTACAGAGACTACAGGTCAGTCTATACCTACAGAGACTACAGGTCAGTCTATACCTACAGAGACTACAGGTCAGTCTATACCTACAGAGACTACGGGTCAGTCTATACCTACAGAGACTACGGGTCAGTCTATACTTACAGAGACTACGGGTCAGTCTATACTTACAGAGACTACAGGTCAGTCTATACCTACAGAGACTACAGGTCAGTCTATACCTACAGAGACTACAGGTCAGTCTATACCTACAGAGACTACAGGTCAGTCTGTATCTACAGAGACTCTTTTTCATGTCTACGTTTGTGTAAATCGTGAAACCTGGTTGTTTGGAGAAAATACTGTGACCTTGCTGACCTAATTGTAATGTCATTATGATGTCTAATTGTAATGTCATTATGATGTCTAATTGTAATGTCATTATGATGTCTAATTGTAATGTCATTATGATGTCTAATTGTAATGTCATTATGATGTCTAATTGTAATGTCATTATGATGTCTAATTGTAATGTCATTATGATGTCTAATTGTAATGTCATTATGATGTCTAATTGTAATGTCATTATGATGTCTAATTGTAATGTCATTATGATGTCTAATTGTAATGTCATTATGATGTCTAATTGTAATGTCATTATGATGTCTAATTGTAATGTCATTATGATGTCTAATTGTAATGTCATTATGATGTCTAATTGTAATGTCATTATGATGTCTAATTGTAATGTCATTATGATGTCTTTTCTCTGGTTTTCATTTCAAGTGCTCTGCTGTATCTGAATGGAGATTTTGATGGTGGAGAATTCATCTTTACCGAAATGGATGCAAAAACTGTCACAGTGAGTGCTGGTCTGTGTGTGTACAGGCGCAAAATGGTTTAAAAGAAGTGAGTCAGTAGTGAAACAAGTATCTCCCGTTCCCGTTCCTCTCCCGTTCCTATCCCGTTCCTCTCCCGTTCTTGTTTCTCTTCCCAGGCCCAGGTGAAGCCCAAATGTGGTCGTATGGTGGGCTTCTCATCTGGAGGGGAGAACCCCCACGGAGTCAGAGCCGTCACTACTGGGCAGAGGTGTGCTGTTGCCATGTGGTTCACTATGGATCCGCTTTTCAGAGAGCTGGTGAGCAACTGGATCTGTTCAGACCAGGGATCCATTATATGGGATCTGGTTATCTGTTCAGATCGATGAGGTTAAAGTATTGGGTAAATGTAGATTGTGAATTCAACGTTGCTGTCATGTTATTGGTGTTTTCTATCTGGTTTGGGATCAGTTCCATTTAAATTCCAGTCAGGAAGCACATTCATATTCCTATTCCAACTGTCTTCAACACTCCAATCTGTTTAAGTTCTATAAAACCATAACTCCTCCACTTGCCGCTGTTTCTCCTCCAGGAGCGCCTGCAGGCAGATGAGGTGATCCAGTCATTGGACAACCAGAGCAGCCAATCACAATGGGACACAAGCCTCAACATCAACCCTAAGGATGAGCTTTAGTAACCTGCCACCCCGTACTCTGAAATCAAACATTTTTAACCCTAACCTTGTCTTTATACCTATTTATTTATGGGCGTTTGGTTCAAAAACATTTTATTTTTGTACTGTTTGAAGTGCAAGGTTATATGACTGTTGTCGCCAGTTTGTTGTTGTTGTTTGTATTTATGTGATGTTTGTTCCTGTACATATCAGTGCTTGAGTTCACAATTTCGTTTTCTTATACTGTTAGGGCTCTCTGAGGTAGAATGAATTTATTATGCATCACACTTTAGATGTATAGTTAACCTACAGGTGACCTTAAAGGACCTGATGTATTTAAAGTTCTTGGTGACTCACTGATGACAAAAAGCAACATGAATGTGTTGTGTTTTTGGGTTGTATATGAGGTTGTGACGATAAAAGGCCTGTAACATATACAGTTCTTACTGCACTGCTAAAAAGAATAACTGAAAAGTTAGTGAGCTGACGGTTTTGTTTCCTCTTATAGAAAGAAAACTGTCTCGGTAATGACACAACCAGAAGTGGGATTCTAAAGAAGAAATATATATAAATGTTTTATCTATTTATTCCTTGAAACATTCGTTTGGACATTTGCAGAGAGAATGTTGGGGGCATGTTGTCGTTTTTTACAGATAAGGAGCTATAATCGTTTTCTATGATGGTTGATCTTCTTCGTCACTAGATTTTACCTGCACTTCCTCCTGGTTTGTTGTCTGATAAAGGGAGATAATTATTCAAAAACCCCTCAGATCTGGCCAATAGCTGTGTAAACCTCTCGCTAGCCTGGCAAACCCCATGGACCAGAACCAATCCCTCCTTTAAATGGAATAAAGCAGAAGATAAATGTTTACATGATGCTGATTCAAGAGCAAGGTGTGTGTGTGTGCGTCCGTGCGTGCGTATGTGTTTGTGTGCGTGTGTTAGTGTGCTATTTGTGAAATAATAGACTGCTGCTATTGCAATTGTCTGCATTTGAGATTAGATCCTTTTTAATAAGAGGTCATTTATTCCTGTTTAAAGGAATTGTTATTTTAATATGGCGTCTCGGTTTCTTTTCCTATCAAAACCTCCTCGTTTCCTGGGTCAAAGCAAATATAGGGAGGCATGCACACTGTTAGAGGTCAAATGAAAACTCCTCGTGTACTGTGATATTTCACTTCAACTGCTGACCATCTGTAACATCTCCATTTCAAGTTACAGACTAAGGCTTTAACATATCGCTTGAATGGGAGAATGGACACTCTGTTTTCCTCACTTCCTTTTAAATATAAAACACAAACACATTGTTGAATCCATTTTCTTTGTAACATGTCCTTATAAATTAAAATATTGCATAAAACCTTCACCGTCTTCTTTTATTATTTGATAATGTAGGCTGTAGTGCTTTTATGCCCCAGTAACACAGAGTAAATAATGCTCACAAACATATTGCACAGGTTACATGGATTACAATCATTAAAAATGAATTCTTTGTAAACACAGAGAGTACAGTAAATACCACAATAAATTAATGTTGAATAAAATCTGACTTTATAGACGTCACAAACCGATCACATGGCTGTGATTCAAATGAACATCCTCTCTTAGCATCTGTTATGTCCACATTCCCCTTCAGTAAGTGCTATCATGCTATAATGGCATTTTCTTTGGTCATTTACATTTCCTTCCTTAGGCTGTGACCGCGTAAATTGAGTTGCAGTCTCAAAAGCCTTTGAAGGATAAATGAAAATGGATATGATTGTCCGACCAAAACCAACAGATCAATGGTCTGTATTTTACCTTTATGCAACTTGTCCATTTTTTATAGTGAGAAAAAGCAACGACGTTCATCTGTGATTTCGTCCGTGTTCCTGCGTAACGCGTCAGAACCGCAGCGTCAGAAGCGGTGCGTCAGTGGCTCGTTGAAGCGAATGGTCTCGTTGACGGTGCACGTGAGGTCCTGCATGCGCCGGGAACGCCGCTCCTCGAACAGCAGCCGGCGCGAGCGCTCCCTGGCCGCGTGCTGCTCCGCTCTCTTCTCCTCACGCTTCCTCCTCAGCCACCTGGAGAGAAACACACCGCTCTCACGCGTTCACCTGGGGCTCATTTACACACGGTCGCCAGAGACAGAGCACTGAGTTGGGACTCACTGTTTGAACGCCCGCTCACACTCCTCTCGGTTGCGCAGGTAGAATCCGTTCTCCTCCTCCAACCTTTTTAACTCCTCTAGATGTCGTTCTCTCTGCTGCTGCTGCTGTTTCCTCTGCAGCCAGGACCTAAAGGCCTCGTCTGGCTCGCTGTGCTCCTTCTGACAGAGGAGGTACAGGCCCAGGAGGTGTCAGGGTTTCTGCTCAAAACTGACCCCTGGTGGGCTATTGTGGTTCTGCGGTCTAATGCACGTTTTGCAACACGAACTAAAATATACAGTATGTGACGTCATTAAAATTAAACCTCACTTTACAATGAGCTGTTACTGAGAGATTAGTGCAATGTCCCACGCTATAGCGCACCCTGGTGGCCATGTCTCACCCTGTCGTTCATCCTCTCCATCTCCTGGGCTCTGTGGATCCGTCTGTCCTCCTGCAACTGCTCCGTCTTCCGCCCAAGCCAGGCTCGGAACGCCCGCTCATTCTCCTGGCGCTTCTGCTCCTGCTCGTTCCTCTTCTTTTGCTCCTCCTGAGAGGAGGGAGGATGGGCCACAGGGAAGAAGAGAGGGTGTAACAGGAAGAGGGACGTCAGACAGAGGGACAGGACATCAGACAGAGAGACAGGACGTCAGACAGAGAGACAGGAAGTCAGACAGAGGGACAGGACGTCAGACAGAGGGACAGGACGTCAGACAGAGAGACAGGACGTCAGACAGAGGGACAGGACGTCAGACAGAGGGACAGGACGTCAGACAGAGGGACAGGAAGTCAGACAGAGAGACAGGACATCAGACAGAGAGACAGGACGTCAAATATCATCATTGAGCGACAGAGGGACAGAGAGATCAGAATGAAAGAGAAAAGCAGAGTGAGACTGGAGAACAGAAACAGGTTTACCTGTGTGCTCCTCACCTCTCTAGCAAGTCTCTCTCTCCTCTCCTGTATTTTGTTCAAGAGTCCTTTCTGTTGCTGCGAGAGTGTGAAAGTGGACTGCTGGGACGGCGTGCTGTTTGCTGACTGCACCCTGCGCTTAGCCAACCTCCCCCCGCTGCCCCGCTGGCTGTGGCTGGCCGAGGTGGGTCGGATTCTGGGTTTGGCCGGAGGCCTTGGGGAGTGGAGCTGCTTGTCCCCAAGAGAGAATGTGCTGGAAATCGGACGCAGTGAGGAGGAAGCGCTGGCACATCTGGGGTTCCGCTCACTCAGACAGGGTGTCGACGAGGCATAGCTGGAGGAGCTGGCTAAGGTAGGCAGCATGAGACCCTGGCTCTCCACCTCCTTCACACAAACCAGGTCAAACTTGCCGTCTTTTTCCACCAGGACTCTGCCCTCTCTGCCGTGTCCAACCTGGTCAACCTCCAAACTTCTGTTCAAAGCTCCATTCCCAGCCTTGGTCTCCTGCCCTCCCCTTCCACCTTCTCCCAGCTGCTGGGAGATCCTCAGATCAGACAACCTGTTTGACACCTCCTTGTCTACCTCCATATCCCTGACGATGGCCGGGCTGTGGTTCTCCTGGTCTACCACCCCTGCTGTGTGGGTAGTGCTGGTGTTGTCCTCAACCGGGGAAACGACCAGATCCACCAGCGAGTCTTTGAATTGAAGGCGTCGGCGGCGTCTCATGTCCGGCGCCTCCTGGTCCCGTAACTGTTGATTGGCCAGCTGGATCTTCTCCAGGATGTACTTCTTCTCCTCGTCCAGTTCGTCTTCCAGGACAGGAGGGGGCGGGGCTATGAGGGTGCTGCCCTTATATGGACTGTCTCTGTCCGAGTCAAACTCCAGAGGTTCCATAGGTGAAGGCCACCTGTCCTCCTCCAGGTCATCTGACACGCTGGACTCCTTCTGGATTTTCTTGTCCACCTTCTTCTCATGGTTCTCCTCCTCCAGCTCCTCGTCTATTTTAGCCTCAATGTCCTCATAATCGGGGTCCTGTATGGGAAAATGGAGATAGTGCACGTATGAAATATTAGCTGTAAAGAAACACCAATCTGAATAAAAACAGAATTTACAAATTCACAGTTTTATGATTAAGTGTTTGCTTTATTTCGGTTCCCAGTTAAACAATCCAGGACAAATCTGACTGGGTTTTTTCAACCAAGTCTCTCAGAAGAACGTGTCAGGAAATATATGTAAATGAGGTATGCTGATACTTAGTGCGAGACTAGACGACTGAGTGTCTGTGGGCGTGCTGATTAATAATGTATGCAGTGAGGAAACAAATTCCCTGGCACAGTGAAAGCATGATGTCTGGATGTGTGTCACTGGGATGGATTTCACACACAGATAATGAACGATGGTGTAAGTCAACACTACAGTTTCTTCTGCTAGCACATGACTTCAGGTCAGCTCTGTGAGATATGTACAGGCCAGGTGTGTAACAGAACGAATATACAGTAACGGACAATGACCACTTTCTCTCTGTATGTTCAGCCAATCACTATAGTGACCTACCTGGCCATCGCTTTTCCCCTCCTCGCTGATCAGCCAATCCAGGTCTTTCTCAAAGTCGTCCTCATACTCCTCCTGGATCCTAGTGCTTTTAGCCACCTGACTCATCTGCTCCATGAAAAAAGTTCCAGAACAACAGCCCATTATTATCCCCTTAAGCGGACAATGGTCCAATCAGATGATTGACACAGTTTCATACATAAACATGCTCATAGGTTCCCTGGGGTAAAGGCCATTATATTTCAGCAAACACCAGTTTAGGACAGTTTGTGCACTGACAGTCCCGTAAAACTATAGTCTATCCCATGTCCCAAATCTGCAATGCAAATGAAGCGTTTAAATTCAGAACACTCAAATAGTTTTTCCGTTTTGAGAACTGGACCTGTTTTCACTGTGACTCACGGTGGCCACCTACCGGCCTGAGAAGGCATAGCACAGGATAGAAATGTCCCGTTCTCTGTATTTTGTTTTTAGATATTTGATAGTTACTCAAATGAGATTGGAGTTTGGCTACTGGCAAAGGGTTTGCAGCTTGTAAAGTTGTACTGTTAAAATAAAACAGCATAAAGTGACAGCGATAACGACGTCTAGATGCGTTTCTAGGCATCAAGTGTAAACATAGATTGGGACTGTGGCAACCGCTACCTCTCTACAGAAATACATGTTTATTAATTATGTATATGACATAATTAGATAGATATATATATATTGTATAATGTAATATTGTGTACATGTGCAATAGAAGCACAATATCTAAACGAATAACTCACCACTAACAGAAGATTTTGCGTGTCCTTTTGACTAGGTCAATAATAACAGACTATAACTATATTTTCTCTTCCATATGGATGCTGTTTTCCATTTATTGTCCTACATTTAGACACTCGGTGGCTGCAGCACCTGATCAGATAATCAGATAATCCATTGAGCCTCTTCTCTCTCTCTCTCTCTCTTCCGCTCCACTACTTTAACAGCCGAGTTGTCATAGTGACTCACAACACGCACATGCGTAACTAACAAAACAGAAACCACGCACACGCTCACACACACGCACACACGCAGTGCGTAGTTCAGTCTATCCGCTTAATTTCATTCGAGAGCTTTCACATCCAAATTGGAGGAATTCGGGTTTAGGAATTACAGATATTTAATGAGCCACCATGTTTTTTTTCAAGAGAACAAAAGTAGTTGGACAGTTGACTCAAAATATGTTTTATGGTTGTTGTATCACATCCCAGGTGTGGCATCTGTTGCTATGTAGACACCATGCTGTCAAATCAAGTAAAACAGACCCTGAGATGCACAAATCCACCAGAGATAGCAGGAACATTAGGTGTGGCTCAACAACATTCTGAGAATAAAAGCACACTGGTGAGATATGCAACACAAAAAGTCCGGGACGTTCACAGAAGATAACAATGGTGGTTGATGGTAGGATCCTTTGGTAAAAAGAAAACTTCACAACATCCAGCCAAGTACAAGCATATCCTTATCCAAGTCTACCATAAAGAGACGATTTCAGATTTCAATCAGGTATTTTCTGCAAAGGTTCTGGAAAACTTATTAAAAATGAACATTTTATTTATGTCCAATTACATTTGACCCCCAGAAATAAGAAGACTGATTATGAGACGGTTGCTATTTCTAAATGTTTAATAAGATATTTGTGTTCAACTCAATTAAAGCGGAAAGTCTGAACTTTAATTGCATGTCGGTTGTTTTATTTTTAAATGCATTGTGGTGGCGTACAGAGACAATATTATAAACATTGCCAGTGTTTAGATCGATATTTAGGTCGTAATTGTTGGAGCATACTAAAATAATAAATTCCATTGTTCATTTTCTGTAATTTGGCTTTGTGTTACATCTATAGCGCACTTTCATGGACGTTTTGAACATAAAATACACAATTCCTATCAAGGACTTGGCAGCGAGATGTCAACGAGTCTTCAGTCACGTCTTGCTAATAAAAAGACACGCCCATAAAAAAGAAAAGGATTGTGGGTACTCCGGGTGCTGTAGTTTCCCATCACGCAAATAAACCTAAAACGAGTGAGCAAGAACTAACTTCATTACCCATAATGCCGTGTTTCCGTTACAAAGGCACGCCCCCACGCTTATAGCAGTGATCCTCTACTACAGCTCTCAACTTATTGTATTTATAGATGTCTACGGACTGTACGTTTAATAACGAGGGAACAGATAGCTAGTTTATTACTCAACAGGTAGTTTATGACTCATGGCGACCATCGTTCTTCATTCCATTAATAGGACTGTTCAGGCCACCGCAAGGAAATGCTTTCTTCCTTATTCCAAGGGGATTTCGACTGACTCGCACCTGGCTCTCTTTCATAACATCTCTGTCCAGAGGTTAACTTCGCTTTCCGCGGCGAGATGTGCTCCCAAAATTACCGGGGTTCGGTTCCTCTCTCACGGGACAGCTGGCAGAACCGCACCGAGACAAACCAAGAGAGCCGCACTGCTTCTGGCTGGAGCTGCAGCGTCTGTAGCAGGGTTCCTGGCGGGTGTTATTCACTTCCAGCGGGCTGAAATGGCATCGGTAATCCCCAAAGCCGGAGAGGAGGTGGACGAGGAGATTTCGGCAAAATGCAAGACGTTCATGTCCCCGCCGTGTACCGACATCAGTGTCCTGCAACAGAGGAAGGGGGAGATGAGCACTAAAATGGAGATGCTGATCATGGAGACTCAGGCAGAGTTCTGCAGGGCGCTAGAGGAGGTGGACGGCACCAAGTTCCAGGTGGACCGGTGGGAACGGAATGAAGGTTGGTTTTCTGACACCCTGTGGTGATGTAGGAAGAGTTGTTGGATCAAAGCATAGCAAGGTGCAAGCCAGGACATTACTGAACGTAATGATGTGTTTTCATTCATACATACATGGTAAATGTATGATGTCTGTCAGGTGGTGGGGGCATCAGTTGTGTTTTGCAGGATGGGAAAGTGTTCGAGAAGGCAGGAGTCAACGTGTCTGTGGTGTTTGGACACCTGACGGAAGAGGCCGCCAAGCAGATGCGTAGCAGAGGGAAGGTCCTCAAAGGGAAGAATGGTGAGCAACAAAACCTTTCAGCATATCACATCCGTCTCATACACAACATTATATCATATCCATCTCATACACAACATTATATCACATCCATCTCATACACAACATCATAAAGCCTCTCACATCCGTCTCATACACAACATCATAAATCCTCTCTGCATATCACATCCGTCTCATACACAACATCATTAAGCCTCTCAGCATATCACATCCGTCTCATACACAACATCATTAAGCCTCTCAGCATATCACATCCGTCTCATACACAACATCATTAAGCCTCTCAGCATATCACATCCGTCTCATACACAACATCATTAAGCCTCTCAGCATATCACATCCATCTCATACACAACATCATAAAGCCTCTCACATCCGTCTCATACACAACATCATAAATCCTCTCTGCATATCACATCCGTCTCATACACAATATCATTAAGCCTCTCAGCATATCACATCCGTCTCATACACATCCATCTCAGCATATCACAGCTGTCTCATACACATCCATCTCAGCATATCACATCTGTCTCATACACATCCATCTCAGCATATCACGTTCTGGTATTAAAGTGTTGCCGCCTCTCACCAGGCAAGTTGCCGTTCTGTGCCATGGGTGTCAGCTCTGTCATACACCCCAAGAACCCACACGTTCCCACCGTGCACTTCAACTACCGATACTTTGAGATCGAGGAGGAAGACGGTGAGTGTGTGTGTGTCTGTGAGTGTGTGTCAGGCGGTGTGTGTGTGTCAGGCGGTGTGTGTGTGTGTGTCAGGCGGTGTGTGTGTGTGTGTCTGTCTGTCTGTCTCTGAGTGTGTGTGCCAGGCGGTGTGTGTCAGGCGGTGTCCTCATGCCTTCAAGTGTCACAGCTGACATGATGATTGATCACTAGTCTTCTGTGTTTCCCAGGAACTAAACAGTGGTGGTTTGGTGGAGGAACTGACCTGACTCCCAGCTATATAAATGAGGAGGACGCAACACACTTTCACAACATTCTGAAAGAAGCCTGTGACAAACATCATCCCCAGTACTACCCTGACTTCAAGAAGTGGTACGACCCATATCTAAGACCTGTACCTAAGAGAGAGAGAGTGTGAGAGAGTGTGAGAGAGAGAGTGTGAGAGAGTGTGAGAGAGAGAGGGTGAGAGAGAGAGTGTGAGAGAGAGAGTGTGAGAGAGTGTGAGAGAGAGAGTGTGAGAGAGAGAGTGTGAGAGAGAGAGAGTGTGAGAGAGAGAGTGAGAGAGAGAGAGTGTGAGAGAGAGTGTGAGAGAGTGTGAGAGAGAGAGTGTGAGAGAGTGTGAGAGAGAGAGGGTGAGAGAGTGTGAGAGAGAGAGTGTGTGAGAGAGTGTGAGAGAGAGTGTGAGTGTGTGTGTGTGTGTGTGTGTGTGTGTGTGTGTGTGTGTGTGTGGTTTAGGGTCGGTTTGTGTGTGTGTATGATTACTCTGGGTGGGTCTCTCCTGTTCATCAGTGATAAGGAAGTGTTTGTCTCATGACCGTTTTGTTCAGAGCTTCAGCGAGTGAGCTACTGAGGGTTAGCGACCGAGGGTTCAAAATGTCTCCTGTCCAGCATTAATGGAATGGAATTACTTGTTAAAAACATTTCAGCCTTAGCAGAACATGACCTGCTACTATTAAAATATTCAGTTAACAGCATTTCCGTCACCTGGTTTCAGGTGTGACCGCTACTTCTACATACGCCATCGGGACGAGACTCGAGGTGTTGGGGGCATCTTCTTCGATGATTTGGACTCTCCCAGTCAGGAGGAGGTGTTTCGCTTTGTAAAGAGCTGTGCTAAGACAGTGGTGCCTTGTTACCTGCCCATCGTCTGGAAGCATCTCAATGACTCATTTAGCCCAGAGGAGAAGGACTGGCAGCAGGTCCGGAGAGGAAGGTAGGGTGACTTGGTTGAATTGGTTGTTGAATTCTGTACGGGTTGGTACTGCCGTGTTGAATTCGGTACGGGTTGGTACTGCCGTGTTGAATTCGGTACGGGTTGGTACTGCCGTGTTGAATTCGGTACGGGTTGGTAGTGCCGTGTTGAATTCGGTACGGGTTGGTACTGCCGTGTTGAATTCGGTACGGGTTGGTACTGCCGTGTTGAATTCGGTACGGGTTGGTAGTGCCGTGTTGAATTCTGTACGGGTTGGTAGTGCCGTGTTGAATTCGGTACGGGTTGGTACTGCCGTGTTGAATTCGGTACGGGTTGGTACTGCCGTGTTGAATTCGGTACGGGTTGGTAGTGCCGTGTTGAATTCGGTACGGGTTGGTAGTGCCGTGTTGAATTCGGTACGGGTTGGTACTGCCGTGTTGAATTCGGTATGGGTGTGTTTTGTTTCAGGTATGTGGAGTTTAACCTGGTCTATGACAGAGGGGTCAAGTTTGGATTGGCCACTCCCGGTTCCAGGATTGAGAGTATCCTCATGTCCCTCCCCCTCACAGCCAAGTTAGTACTGTCATGATTTCTGCTTATTTGAAATGCTAGTCTATCCATACATAATGTTAAACACCTTAACAGCTACAAGGGGCGTGGCTGGCCCCTTTATAGATCCCTGAATAGTTGTTAAATGTCAGCGCTGAACCTTACACGATCTGATCCCAGGACACTCATGTGACTCTTCTCTCCTCCCAGGTGGGAGTACATGCATGAACCACTCAAAGGCACCCGAGAGGCGGAGATGCTGGAGGTGCTGAGGAAGCCCAGGGAGTGGGTCTGATCCAGGAACAGTCAAGTTTATAAGTTACCATGGAAATGCTGGAGGTGGTGAGGAAGCCCAGGGAGTGGGTCTGATCCAGGAACTGACATGTTATGTTACCATGGAGATGAGCCTTTATGGCATCTGGGTGTCATCTTTCCACTGCCACCTGTGCACTTACAATCCTTTCTCTTATTTGCCAACGGAACACGACATCACCTCAGATGCTATTTGCTTGTTTTCCCTGTCAAAGACACAATCTTATTGCTTTCGCTGCTGATTTTATTACCCGTCATAATGTTGTCTGTCTTTATCGCCTTTCTCTGATCGGTTTCATTTGATTTAATATTTACTCTCAGATACTCGCTGTGTACCAACTTCTCTGATTGGCTTGTTCTGCTGGGATGTGTTTGTCTCTGAGGCCTCTGGTTTCCACAGCAACCCTGGTTTGTGTTCAGTTGAGTTGTCTACAAATCAGAAGTGAAACCTACAGAGACCTCCTTGTTTTAAACTGCTATTTTCTCCACTTTCTTACTTTACTCCTCAGGGGATGTGCACTACTGATTTAAGACAATAATAAATATTTTGTATGTATATCCTTGTCTAGAGCTTTCTCATTTCGTTCAACATTATTGAATATACCATTTTTGGATTATCAAAAGCTCTGACGTAGTTGATTCCAAGTCTGTAAATTCCAAGGTTCCCAGCAGAACCACTACTGTTCTGCACATTTAACTTTACTTTAGGATCCAGGAAAAAAACTAAGACAAGTTTGATAAAATAATGAAATGCCTTGGGTTGCAGAAGCAGCCAATGAGGATTGAAAGCATTTAGCAATAAATTATGTAATATTTAGACCTGTTTACAAATGGTTTATAAAAAGACTACATACAGAATTATATTTGAAAGACGGGGAAAAATGTTCATTGTGTTGTTTTCGGACGATACTCATGTCACAGTTTCACAGAAACTTTTTGTACATTTGGTTAATGTTTTTATTAAAAATGAATTCACGTTTATGTTTAACATTTATTTTCAAGCATAGTTTAGCTAATAAGGCATGGTAAAACAGTATTTCAGAGGTTAACAGTGTGAGTCACTGGACAGGAAACAGTCAATCAGGTGACATATATTGTCCAATGTCAGACAGTGTCACTCGTTCTGTAACCAATCAGTGCCAAATTACTTCACAGACATAAAACAAACCTTCATATGATAAACCCGAAATTAACATTCGTCAGAGGGGAAAAGCGACGACCATAGTGACATATTTCTGTATAGTGTCTGTCTTTACTAAACCCACTCAGAAGTCATATGACCATAGTGACATATTTCTGTATAGTGTCTGTCTTTACTAAACCCACTCACAAGTCATATGACCATAGTGACATATTTCTGTATAGTGTCTGTCTTTACTAAACCAACTCACAAGTCATATGACCATAGTGACATATTTCTGTATAGTGTCTGTCTTTACTAAACCCACTCAGAAGTCATATGACCATAGTGACATATTTCTGTATAGTGTCTGTCTTTACTAAACCCACTCACAAGTCATATGACCATAGTGACATATTTCTGTATAGTGTCTGTCTTTACTAAACCCACTCACAAGTCATATGACCATAGTGACATATTTCTGTATAGTGTCTGTCTTTACTAAACCCACTCACAAGTCATATGACCATAGTGACATATTTCTGTATAGTGTCTGTCTTTAGTGTCTGTCTTTACTAAACCCACTCACAAGTCATATGACCATAGTGACATATTTCTGTTTAGTGTCTGTCTTTACTAAACCCACTAAAGTCATATGACCATAGTGACATATTTCTGTATAGTGTCTGTCTTTACTAAACCCACTCACAAGTCATATGACCATAGTGACATATTTCTGTTTAGTGTCTGTCTTTACTAAACCCACTCACAAGTCATATGACCATAGTGACATATTTCTGTATAGTGTCTGTCTTTACTAAACCCACTCACAAGTCATATGACCATAGTGACATATTTCTGTTTAGTGTCTGTCTTTACTAAACCCACTCACAAGTCATATGACCATAGTGACATATTTCTGTTTAGTGTCTGTCTTTACTAAACCCACTCACAAGTCATATGACCATAGTGACATATTTCTGTTTAGTGTCTGTCTTTACTAAACCCACTCACAAGTCATATGACCATAGTGACATATTTCTGTTTAGTGTCTGTCTTTACTAAACCCACTCACAAGTCATATGACCATAGTGACATATTTCTGTTTAGTGTCTGTCTTTACTAAACCCACTCACAAGTCATATGACCATAGTGACATATTTCTGTTTAGTGTCTGTCTTTACTAAACCCACTCACAAGTCATATGACCATAGTGACATATTTCTGTATAGTGTCTGTCTTTACTAAACCCACTCACAAGTCATATGACCATAGTGACATATTTCTGTTTAGTGTCTGTCTTTACTAAACCCACTCACAAGTCATATGACCATAGTGACATATTTCTGTATAGTGTCTGTCTTTACTAAACCCACTCACAAGTCATATGACCATAGTGACATATTTCTGTTTAGTGTCTGTCTTTACTAAACCCACTCACAAGTCTGTTTAGTGTCTGTCTTTACTAAACCCACTCACAAGTCATATGACCATAGTGACATATTTCTGTATAGTGTCTGTCTTTACTAAACCCACTCACAAGTCATATGACCATAGTGACATATTTCTGTATAGTGTCTGTCTTTACTAAACCCACATATGACCACAATTTCTGTCATATGACCATAGTGACATATTTCTGTTTAGTGTCTGTCTTTACTAAACCCACTCACAAGTCATATGACCATAGTGACATATTTCTGTTTAGTGTCTGTCTTTACTAAACCCACTCACAAGTCATATGACCATAGTGACATATTTCTGTTTAGTGTCTGTCTTTACTAAACCCACTCACAAGTCATATGACCATAGTGACATATTTCTGTATAGTGTCTGTCTTTACTAAACCCACTCACAAGTCATATGACCATAGTGACATATTTCTGTTTAGTGTCTGTCTTTACTAAACCCACTCACAAGTCATATGACCATAGTGACATATTTCTGTATAGTGTCTGTCTTTACTAAACCCACTCACAAGTCATATGACCATAGTGACATATTTCTGTTTAGTGTCTGTCTTTACTAAACCCACTCACAAGTCATATGACCATAGTGACATATTTCTGTATAGTGTCTGTCTTTACTAAACCCACTCACAAGTCATATGACCATAGTGACATATTTCTGTATAGTGTCTGTCTTTACTAAACCCACTCACAAGTCATATGACCATAGTGACATATTTCTGTATAGTGTCTGTCTTTACTAAACCCACTCACAAGTCATATGACCATAGTGACATATTTCTGTTTAGTGTCTGTCTTTACTAAACCCACTCACAAGTCATATGACCATAGTGACATATTTCTGTTTAGTGTCTGTCTTTACTAAACCCACTCACAAGTCATATGACCATAGTGACATATTTCTGTTTAGTGTCTGTCTTTACTAAACCCACTCACAAGTCATATGACCATAGTGACATATTTCTGTTTAGTGTCTGTCTTTACTAAACCCACTCACAAGTCATATGACCATAGTGACATATTTCTGTTTAGTGTCTGTCTTTACTAAACCCACTCACAAGTCATATTAGTGACATATTTCTGTTTAGTGTCTGTCTTTACTAAACCCACTCACAAGTCATATGACCATAGTGACATATTTCTGTTTAGTGTCTGTCTTTACTAAACCCACTCACAAGTCATATGACCATAGTGACATATTTCTGTTTAGTGTCTGTCTTTACTAAACCCACTCACAAGTCATATGACCATAGTGACATATTTCTGTTTAGTGTCTGTCTTTACTAAACCCACTCACAAGTCATATGACCATAGTGACATATTTCTGTTTAGTGTCTGTCTTTACTAAACCCACTCACAAGTCATATGACCATAGTGACATATTTCTGTTTAGTGTCTGTCTTTACTAAACCCACTCACAAGTCATATGACCATAGTGACATATTTCTGTTTAGTGTCTGTCTTTACTAAACCCACTCAGAAGTCATATGACCATAGTGACATATTTCTGTTTAGTGTCTGTCTTTACTAAACCCACTCACAAGTCATATGACCATAGTGACATATTTCTGTTTAGTGTCTGTCTTTACTAAACCCACTCACAAGTCATATGACCATAGTGACATATTTCTGTTTAGTGTCTGTCTTTACTAAACCCACTCACAAGTCATATGACCATAGTGACATATTTCTGTTTAGTGTCTGTCTTTACTAAACCCACTCACAAGTCATATGACCATAGTGACATATTTCTGTTTAGTGTCTGTCTTTACTAAACCCACTCACAAGTCATATGACCATAGTGACATATTTCTGTATAGTGTCTGTCTTTACTAAACCCACTCACAAGTCATATGACCATAGTGACATATTTCTGTATAGTGTCTGTCTTTACTAAACCCACTCACAAGTCATATGACCATAGTGACATATTTCTGTATAGTGTCTGTCTTTACTAAACCCACTCACAAGTCATATGACCATAGTGACATATTTCTGTTTAGTGTCTGTCTTTACTAAACCCACTCACAAGTCATATGACCATAGTGACATATTTCTGTTTAGTGTCTGTCTTTACTAAACCCACTCACAAGTCATATGACCATAGTGACATATTTCTGTATAGTGTCTGTCTTTACTAAACCCACTCACAAGTCATATGACCATAGTGACATATTTCTGTTTAGTGTCTGTCTTTACTAAACCCACTCACAAGTCATATGACCATAGTGACATATTTCTGTTTAGTGTCTGTCTTTACTAAACCCACTCACAAGTCATATGACCATAGTGACATATTTCTGTTTAGTGTCTGTCTTTACTAAACCCACTCACAAGTCATATGACCATAGTGACATATTTCTGTTTAGTGTCTGTCTTTACTAAACCCACTCACAAGTCATATGACCATAGGAACAGGTGCTGAGGTTTCAGTGACCTCAATCTGCTGTGGAAATGCAAAATGACTGTGTACCTCTATGTCCAGACAAAGCCCAGGATTCCACTTGTGGAGTGACAATATCCATCTAGCCCATATTCCCACTGTCGCCATTACAGTAAACCAGATTTTGTCCCGGTCAGAAATTACTTTCAAATGTCAAGAAAGACATTATTTGACTAATTTTACATTGCATAAACATTTTTATTTGTGTTAATTTTATAATAATTTTATATAATTTTAAATCCTATTAAACTACAGACCCATATTGTCATATCACTAAGGATAAACAGAAACGGTCTGCAGTCAGTCCTCCAGATGCATATTTAGCATGTATTAAACCGACCCAGGCTGACATAATATTCATGGTCAAAGAGTTTAGTTTGGGCCTCGACAAGCACATAAAGAATAGCCACTACATTAGATTCAATGTAGTCACAGATGACATCCCGGGTAAAGAAACACATATACACACACACACACACACACTCACACACACTCTCTCTCTCAAACACACACACACCAAATTGCAAGTATCTCGACAGACTTCTTCCGGTTGCTTCTCTGAAGCTCCGGTTTTAACCGTCACCTCCTTGTCACTCAGGAGACACATGGGTTGACACCCATAAGGACACGGTTATAAGTAGTGAACTAGGGGATAGTGTGGCGTTTGACCCATTTCCTCCTGGGATTTAATGAGCACTGGCAAACCACAGACATCTAGCTAAAATATCACAGCAAACTATTCACGCCAGAACAACTTGTTTTTCCCTGTTATTTTATACAATACACTTCCCTGATGTTAAACACACACACACACACACACACACCACTGTAATGTGGCATTCCTCTGCAATATTCCTCTGGGTGGAGGCTGAACACACATCCTCTGTGGTAAGCCTTGAAAGAAAAAACAAATGTACATTTTGGTTTTGTGATATCAAACTTTTGGCACTGCCCCGT
>CM055751.1:13638415-13820915 GCA_029465975.1 Dallia pectoralis
TCGTTCTCAAACGCCTCCCTGGCCTCCTCGTACGTGCAGATCTCCTCCCGACACTCCCTCTGAATGTTGCCTGGGCGGATCTCCTCCAGGAGGTAGCTGTTATCCCTGGGCAGACGCTTCAATACTAAATGGGCCTGATCGGACTGCAGAAACACTATGGGAGATATGGGGGAGAGAGAGATATGGGGGAGAGAGATATGGGGGGAGAGATATAGGGGGGGGGAGAGATATGGGGGGAGAGATATGGGGGAGAGAGATATGGGGGGAGAGATATGGGGAGAGAGATATGGGGAGAGAGATATGGGGGAGAGAGATATGGGGGAGAGAGATATGGGGAGAGAGATATGGGGGAGAGATATGGGGGAGAGATATGGGGGAGAGATATGGGGGAGAGATATGGGGAGAGAGATATGGGGAGAGAGATATGGGGAGAGAGATATGGGGGAGAGAGATATGGGGGAGAGAGATATGGAGGGAGAGAGATATGGAGGGGGGAGAGAGATATGGGGAGAGAGATATGGGGGAGAGAGAGATATGGGGGAGAGAGAGATATGGGGGAGAGAGAGATATGGGGGAGAGAGAGATATGGGGAGAGAGAGAGATATGGGGGGAGAGATATGGGGGAGAGAGATAGAGATATGACAGGGGAGAGAGATATGAGAAAAGGAACAGGGGAGGGGAGGGGGAGAACATAAGACAATGCAGGGTGGAGGAGGAAGTGAGGAACATTCTGAGTGAACAGTCAAACAGCAGCATATTTGTATAAAACAAAAGCTTCTTTGATTCAGACAACCAACCCTGGCCAGATAAAGTCAAACTATCAGTGCAAATGAGGATAGAGTAGCACAATGTTCAGCTGATCTGGGACCAGAGCTAAGGCTAAGTAGACAAGACAATTCCTCCTGCTATTTTTCTTAAAATGTGTGTCTAAATGCTGCATTTAGTGGTCAGAAAACAGAATTGGCAAATAAACCTTATTCTGATTCTTCTAAAAAATGTGTGTCTGATAAAAGTCACTGGACAAACCACCTGCCCATCAGAGTAAATTTAGATTAAAGGAGAACTAACGTACCAGTGCCCATGATTTCTGCTCCAGTGTAACTGCTGGCAGGTAACAGGTCTGTAGACAGAATAAACTGTTAGGCTATAGAATGTTATCAGATAGTTATTTATATTAGTCAATGAGAAATAGGTTAAGAAATATAACAGGCATACAGAATTATATATGTCATGGAAATAAAGTGTGATAATAAACGTGAAACATCCGTATCCAGCCAAAATGTGAATGACCAAACGCTGACCTGGGGACGGTTACTAATGTTACGGGAATAATGTTAGGACCGGAATAGAAAACCAGCCCAATAAACCAGTACCGCCCGTCCTCTGGAAAAGCCGCACAGGATGTAAACTCTATAGGCTTTAATCAGGACAATAGATACCTAACCAGATAGATGGACCTAGATGGAGTACATGTTGACATTAATATTATATCTATATTATATATATATATCTTTATGTGTGTGGTGGAGGATATCTCCCATTAAGATAATAACATAACGTTCAAGCGGATCATTTGTACATTTACCGGATGATTTGCCTCATCAGTTATTCCTATAATTACTATTATTTACCCGGTCGCTCTTAAAACCTACTAAATAGTCAAGTAATTTAGCTATTTATTAAATATAAATGGTAGATAACGGAACTTTATATACCTGTTTTTTTCTTGAATCTGGTCTAGGATCCGTGGTCAGCTCGATGCTGGATATGCTGCTGCGCATGCGCACAAGTCTGCTGGAAATACGTTCTATTCCGGTTTAAAGAGACAGTTCACATAAATGTGTGCAACCGTGAATTTAATTTAGGAAATATAACTAATATAATCTATTCATGTGTCAATTCTACACACTCTCGTTATTAATGTTAAATGTTTAATATAAATATTATACCGCACACCACACAGCTCCCAAAGGGGTCACTTAAGAGTAAACTGTTGTACTTAAATGTCAAAATGACCTTTTCCCATCAATGCCACCTAATTATCTCCCTATAGCTCTTAAATTTCTACCCTCATAATCTCTTCACATCACTGCTTATGTCTGGTGGGCGTTCCGGAACAAATGTGCATCTCACAACAGGGTGCCGTTTGGTGGTGGACGAGGAGAGCTACAACCTAAATATGCGAAGCACATTCAGTGTCTATAATTGTTAAAAGAAAAAAAAGTATATAGTTAAATCCATGACTTGAATGGGATTTGTGACACAAATGCACAATTGTAAGGAAACATAACAAAGAAACATGGATTGCTGTCATACTATGTTCATTGCAGGATAAGGACACAGTGTACACTGTATGAACTACTCTTTCATTGATCAGATTCACCAGGAAGCAAACCTGATTTACTGTGTTTCCATGGTCTTGCACAAATTGATTTCTTAGTCTATTTCAATCAATGCATGTACTTCTCTTTAGGTCAGCACGTACTGTGGCCTACCTGGGGAATAAGCAGGTTGACATTGTGAAGCACGGTGTCTTGTTTGGTGATGTAATCACAGGACACCACAATCAGGTTTCATGGAAAGCAGATTGCTATTCTTTCAGATCCATGTGAAAATGAGGCTTTATCTTATGAACTCATAAATGCACATCTCGAGTTGTTCGGGTGCGCTGTCATATGGGTGACAGTGAAGGTGGGGGGTCTCGACGGATCAGACCCGGGCGGCAGAAGCTTGCTTTGGGGACGTGGAACGTCACCTCACTGGGGGGGAAGGAGCCAGAACTTGTGCGTGAGGTGGAGCGATACCAGTTGGATCTGGTGGGACTTACCTCTACGCACAACCGTGGCTCTGGAACCTTACCCCTGGATAGGGGTTGGACTCTGTTCTTCTCTGGAGTTGCCCAGGGTGAGAGGCGGCGGGCTGGTGTGGGGATACTCACGAGCCCACGTCTGAGCACGGCGGTGTTGGAGTTTACCCCGGTGGATGAGAGGTTTGCCTCCCTACGCCTAAGGGTGGTGGGGGGGAAAACTCTGACTGTTGTTTGTGCTTATGCACCAAACAGCAGTTCGGAGTATTCAGCCTTCTTGGAGACCCTGAAGGGAGTCCTATATAGGGCTCCAGTAGGGGACTCCATCATTCTGCTGGGAGACTTCAACGCACATGTGGGCAACGATGGAGACACCTGGAGAGGCGTGATTGGGAGGAACGGCCTCCCTGATCTAAACCCGAGCGGTCGTTTGTTATTGGACTTCTGTGCTAGTCATGGATTGTCTATAACAAACACCATGTTCGAACATAAGGAGGCGCATAAGTGTACATGGTACCAGAGCACCCTAGGCCGAAGGTCAATGATCGATTTTGTGATCGTATCGGCTGATCTAAGGCCGCATGTTTTGGACACTCGGGTGAAGAGAGGGGCAGAGCTGTCAACTGATCACCATCTGGTAGTGAGTTGGATCAGAGGGTGGGGAAAGACTTTGGACAGACCAGGTAAGCCCAAACGGGTGGTGCGGGTGAACTGGGAACGTCTGGAGGAGGCCCCTGTCCGAAAGATCTTCAACTCACACCTCCGGCGGAGCTTTTCAGGCATCCCTGTGGAGGTTGGGGGCATTGAACCTGAGTGGGCAATGTTCAAAGCTTCTATTGCTGAAGCTGCGGCGGTGAGCTGTGGTCTCAAGGTCCTAGGTGCCTCAAGGGGTGGTAACCCTAGAACACCGTGGTGGACCACGGTGGTCAGGGAAGCTGTCCGACTGAAGAAGGAGGCCTTCAGGGATATGCTAGCCCTGGGGACTCCGGAGGCAGTTGCAGGGTACCGACAGGCCCGAAGGGCTGCAGCCGCTGCCGTGTCAGAGGCAAAGCAGCGGGTGTGGGAGAAGTTTGGAGAAGCTATGGAGAAGGACTTTCGGTCGGCACCAAAATGCTTCTGGAAAACCGTTCGGCACCTCAGAAGGGGAAAACGGGAACCATCCAAGCTGTGTACAGTAAGGATGGGACACTGTTGACCTCAACTGATGATGTGATCGGGCGCTGGAAAGAGCATTTTGAGGAGCTCCTGAATCCGACCTACACGCCCTCTAGTACAGAGGCAGAGCTGGAGGCTGATGGAGGGTCATCGTCAGTTTCCCTGGGGGAAGTCGCTGAGGTAGTCAAACAACTCCACAGTGGCAAAGCCCCAGGGACTGATGAGATTCGTCCAGAAATGCTAAAAGCTTTGGGTGGGGAAGGGCTGTCTTGGTTGACACGCCTCTTCAACATTGCATGGAAGTCTGGGACAGTGCCAGAGGAGTGGCAGACCGGGGTGGTGGTTCCCCTCTTTAAAAGGGGGA
Source organism: Dallia pectoralis (assembly GCA_029465975.1). NCBI lineage: Eukaryota > Metazoa > Chordata > Actinopteri > Esociformes > Umbridae > Dallia > Dallia pectoralis. Next base: position 13,642,741 of record CM055751.1, read on the forward strand.
CCAGAGAGTGTGTGCCAATTACAGAGGTATCACACTCCTCAGCCTCCCTGGTAAAGTGTACTCCAAAGTGCTGGAAAGGAGGGTTCGGCCAATAGTCGAACCTCAGATTGAAGAGGAACAATGCGGTTTTCGTCCTGGCCGGGAACCACGGACCAGCTCTTTACTCTCGCAAGGATCCTGGAGGGGGCCTGGGAGTATGCCCATCCAGTCTACATGTGTTTTGTGGATCTGGAGAAGGCGTATGACCGGGTACCCCGGGATCTTTTGTGGGAGGTGCTGCGGGAGTATGGGGTGAGGGGTCTCTTCTCAGGGCCATCCAATCTCTGTACGCTCAAAGCATGAGCTGTGTCCGTGTCCTCGGCAGTAAGTCGGATTCGTTCCCGGTGGGGGTTGGCCTCCGCCAGGGCTGCGCTTTGTCACCAATCCTGTTTGTAATATTCATGGACAGGATATCAAGGCGTAGTCATGGGGGAGGGGTTCCCGTTCGGTGGGCTGATGGTCACATCACTGCTTTTTGCGGATGATGTGGTCCTGATGGCCTCATCGGTCGGTGACCTTCAGCACTCACTGGATCGGTTCGCAGCCGAGTGTGAAGCGGCTGGGATGAGGGTTAGCACCTCTAAATCTGAGGCCATGACTCTCAGCAGGAAACCGGTGGAGTGTCTACTCCGGGTAGGGAATGAGTCCTTACTCCAAGTGAAGGAGTTCAAGTACCTCGGGGTCCTGTTCGCGAGTGAGGGAACAATGGAGCGGGAGTTTGGTCGGAGGATCGGAGCAGCGGGGGCGGTGTTGCATTCGCTTCACCGCACCGTTGTGACGAAAAGAGAGCTGAGCCGAAAGGCAAAGCTCTCGATCTACCGGTCAATCTTTGTTCCTACCCTCACCTATGGTCATGAAAGCTGGGTCATGACCGAAAGAACGAGATCGCGGGTACAAGCGGCCGAAATGGGTTTTCTCAGAAAGGTGGCTGGCCTCTCCCTTAGGGATAGGGTGAGAAGCTCAGTCATCCGAGAGGAACTCGGAGTAGAGCCGCTGCTCCTTTGCATAGAAAGGAGCCAGTTGAGGTGGTTCGGGCATCTTGTAAGAATGCCACCTGGGCGCCTCCCTAGAGAGGTGTTCCAGGCACGTCCAGCTGGGAGGAGACCTCGGGGAAGACCCAGGACTAGGTGGAGAGATTATATCTCCACACTGGCCTGGGAACGCCTCGGGATTCCCCAGTCAGAGCTGGCTAATGTTGCCCGGGAAAGGGAAGTTTGGGGTCCCCTGCTAGAGCTGCTACCCCCGCGACCCGACCCCGGATAAGCGGTTGAAGATGAGACATTGTGAAAGTACACAGTGTGTGCTGTGCTTCCCTGGGGTTTTATCAGATAAACACATAACAGTTTATGTAGTAGAGCGACGCGTTCACCTGTTGTAGAGCGACACGTTCACCTGTTGTAGAGCGACACACCAAGCAGACTAAACGTGGCACATTTCCATTTTCTGATCGTGCTTCATTGGTGTCAGAAGTATACTAATTCCCAGAGGCTGTTTGTGTATGTTGTCTGGTAGAGATGTTGTGATTGATGCTTCTCTAATGGGACTTGGGGAGGTGGTGGGGGTTGATGAAGATGATTTGCTGACTGGATAGAGGATACCTTCTGTGTTGTTCCCCTGAGAGCCTTCTGATTTGAATCTGTAATCATCAGAGATAAAGTAGAAAGACTTTGCCACAAGGGCCAGTCGTCCTACTGTCCATACCAGACACAAGACACAGATGATATGTGTACACACACACAGACCTAGAAATATATCCATACATTTGATTAAAAAAACGAATTTACTCAGGGCCATACTACGTATGCATATCTTAGGTTCAGTTTTAAACATGGGATCGCATCTCCTGTATCCTTGCTGTTGTTCTTTAATGCCAGGTTGGACGTAGCTACATCCAATGTCTTGATTAGACTGTTCACCTGTTGCACCAAATGTAAATATGACCATGAATAGTTAAATCTGGCGTAAACACAGAGCATTCATGACGTCAGAAGATTCCTGGTGATAGTTGCTAGGCAGCGGTCTTTGCTTAGTTACAATAATAAAGATGTTTTTCTTCACACATGGAAAGCTGAAGGAAACATGGGAAACCTGGCAGAGATTTTGTATAATTTCGAAATAGATTTTTTTATAGACCAACATACCAGAGCCGAAACAGTATAAACTGCACAAGTGCCTCTCGGGCGAAAGAACCGTACTATAATATAATGAAGATTATTGAAACGTAGATTATTGAAACGTAGATTATTGAAACGTAGATTATTCAAACGTAGATTATTCAAACGTAGATTATTCAAACGTAGATTATTCAAACGTAGATTATTCAAACGTAGATTATTCAAACGTAGATTATTCAAACGTAGATTATTCAAACGTAGATTATTCAAACGTAGATTATTCAAACGTATGCTAAATTGACAACGACGTGAAGGGCAAACCTCTCCTCAAGCCATACCAATGAAGAGTGTTTGGGAGTATAATTGTGGCATGGGGTCGGTTTTTGGTACAACACAAATGACATATTACGCCCTGGGTTTCTCTTTAGCTAAACACTTACCTGCGAGAAATAGCCTAACTGACTCCACCATCGTTATTGCTGTGTTCTTAACTACAATTACTCTTAGTTTTAGCTGCTGTTTTTCAGAGAGGAGTTACCTCTGGAACAAGGATCCCGTGGTAGATCCAGGCACTAGGACCCAGTAGGTGTCACTGTATTTCAGTAGCATGCAGTACTATAGCTGCAGCACTAGGACCCAGTAGGTGTCACTGTATTTCAGTAGCTTGCAGTACTATAGCTGCAGCACTAGGACCCAGTAGGTGTCACTGTATTTCAGTAGCATGCAGTACTATAGCTGCAGCACTAGGACCCAGTAGGTGTCACTGTATTTCAGTAGCTTGCAGTACTATAGCAGCAGCACTAGGACCCAGTAGGTGTCACTGTATTTCAGTAGCTTGCAGTACTATAGCTGCAGCACTAGGACCCAGTAGGTGTCACTGTATTTCAGTAGCTTGCAGTACTATAGCTGCAGCACTAGGACCCAGTAGGTGTCACTGTATTTCAGTAGCATGCAGTACTATAGCTGCAGCACTAGGACCCAGTAGGTGCCACTGTATTTCAGTAGCTTGCAGTACTATAGCAGCAGCACTAGGACCCAGTAGGTGTCACTGTATTTCAGTAGCTTGCAGTACTATAGCTGCAGCACTAGGACCCAGTAGGTGTCACTGTATTTCAGTAGCATGCAGTACTATAGCTGCAGCACTAGGACCCAGTAGGTGTCACTGTATTTCAGTAGCTTGCAGTACTATAGCTGCAGCACTAGGACCCAGTAGGTGTCACTGTATTTCAGTAGCTTGCAGTACTATAGCTGCAGCACTAGGACCCAGTAGGTGTCACTGTATTTCAGTAGCTTGCAGTACTATAGCTGCAGCACTAGGACCCAGTAGGTGTCACTGTATTTCAGTAGCATGCAGTACTATAGCAGCAGCACTAGGACCCAGTAGGTGTCACTGTATTTCAGTAGCTTGCAGTACTATAGCTGCAGCACTAGGACCCAGTAGGTGTCACTGTATTTCAGTAGCTTGCAGTACTATAGCTGCAGCACTAGGACCCAGTAGGTGTCACTGTATTTCAGTAGCTTGCAGTACTATAGCTGCACTACTAGGACCCTGGCTGGGGCGCAGAGGATGCCCACCTTTAACTCAAATAGGGGCAGTGTCCACAAACTCCTGATCATCGACCGGACCTAAAAAAAACAGGGCTTCAGGATAAATACAATTTATATGTACTTTAGTTGAATATTCCAAACTCCATCCATGGCTTCATCCGTGAATGAAGGGGAGGAGGTGCGTGTGTCGGCGTTGACGCCCCTGCAGTTGGTGGGATTGGTGTGCGTTTTCCTTGCGCTCTGCCTGGATTTGGGGGCCGTGTTGAGCCCGGCGTGGGTGACGGCGGATAACCAGTATTACTTGTCTCTGTCGGAATCCTGCTGGAAGCCCGTTACCTCCGACACATGGCAGTGCCACACTACGCTTGAGACAGGTGAGAGACCCGACAGGTGAGAGACCCGACTCATGCCCTGGGAAGTGTATATAGGCTATATATAGCATATTTAAAAACTAGTAACGTATAGAAATTCAGGGTCCCATCCTATCCAGTCCGTTAGTGCTTAGGCATTATCACTGTTTTCCTTCTATGAACTAATAATTGATGATCTGCCCAAAATGTAGTTATCAGTTTTCTTAATGTAGATTTTCCCATTCAGTCGAGTGGACTATACTGTCTCATTAAATAATAAATAGTTTTATATGAAATTTAATTCCATCCAAATATGTTATACTTTATTAACTAACTATGGCTATGGGCATTTAAACTAATTCCTTTAGTTAGCATCTTCTCCATGAGCCCAGCCTGGCGAGTGGCGCTCCAGCTGCGGTTTCATTGGGCTTTTGTTGCCTACAAAATGGGCCTTTGTTGGGGTTCCATTGCCGGCCAAGGAGCATGGGCCAATTTGTGAAGCAAACTCCCCTGAGACCCAAATGCTGGGAGATTAGTAACCGGGGAAACGTGTGGGACATTCAAAAAATGCTGCTTTTCAACCTGAAAAGGAGGACTTCATGGAAGCTTTAGTGAAAACAAGCTGTGTTTTGATTACTACACCTAATGTGTTTAATGTATCCTCTCCTCTTGTTTTTTCACCTTAAGTTACATGTCTCCTGTGGGTTGTGTGGAGGCACTGATTAAGTGTTTGGGTTTCTGTGACAAGGAACTGAAAAGTCATTTGGGTCCATCTCCTGTCACTTTGAGATAAAGTGCAGCTCTAAACATAGTCTCTGTCAGCAGCATACCACACTAACTGCAGACAGAAAACTGCCCAGGTTTCTCAGGCTGGCTCTGCTCTAGACTCCGTCTACACATTGTGCTGACTCCAGGAAATGTCTTTGCAATTTGTCTGATCGTTTCACTCTTAAGACATTATAATGTTTTGTTAGTACTGAAATCAGCCTCTTGGAAAATACTATTGAGCTGCTGATGTGAACCGACCCACCAGTCTGTTGTCACATGTTTACAGGCTTTTTCCAGGTTGACATGCATATAGGTCCATGCCAATAGTTTAGTGGGCAGTTCTATACTGGACGTTGTTACACACTTGTGCATCTTACACATGCACGCTTTCTCTCTTTACATCCTCATTATTAGACACACTTATTAGCACTGGGTTGAGGTCAAGTCAAATGTGAAACGGAGTAGAAAATCATCTTAGGAATCTGGAGCATTCGTGTGAAAGGTTTTGTGCTGTTCCCAGGTCAGTGAGAAGGGAGGAGCCAAAGTATGAGAGCCTCAAAAGTTGCTTGACCGGACATTATTATTGCTGATCCCAGTTCACTGAAGTCAAAGGTGATGGACAGTGGGTGGACTATAGAGAATAATTGTCTCAGGACTCAGCAGTGAAACATTTATTCCCCTGTTAGGGGTGTCAAACTAATTTATTCCACTGTTAGGGGTGTCAAACTAATTTATTCCACTGTTAGGGGTGTCAAACTAATTTATTCCACTGTTAGGGGTGTCAAACTAATTTATTCCACTGTTAGGGGTGTCAAACTAATTTATTCCACTGTTAGGGGTGTCAAACTAATTTATTCCACTGTTAGGGGTGTCAAACTAATTTATTCCACTGTTAGGGGTGTCAAACTAATTTATTCCACTGTTAGGGGTGTCAAACTAATTTATTCCACTGTTAGGGGTGTCAAACTAATTTATTCCCCTGTTAGGGGTGTCAAACTAATTTATTCCCCTGTTAGGGGTGTCAAACTAATTTATTCCACTGTTAGGGGTGTCAAACTAATTTATTCCACTGTTAGGGGTGTCAAACTAATTTATTCCACTGTTAGGGGTGTCAAACTAATTTATTCCACTGTTAGGGGTGTCAAACTAATTTATTCCACTGTTAGGGGTGTCAAACTAATTTATTCCCTCTATAGCAGGGGTGTCAAACTAATTTATTCCTCTGTCAGGGGTGTCAAACTAATTTGTTCCCTCTATAGCAGGGGTGTCTTGCCTAACAGTTACGACATCTGTTGAAGTTGATTGATGGTATATTTATAAGGCTAGCTGTATGTGGCCATTACTGCTGTTACATTTCCTTTAGTTCAACCAGACAGCAAAAGATTATGCAAAACACATAATTACAAACACTATAGTATACCAGAGTGTAGAACTTTGCAGTCCCCATCATATTATTTGTGTCTCATGTTTTACATGATTGCACTGCAAGCCAGGATTTACCTGGGGTAGCTTACGCTGTATTTAGATCTGTGAGCTGGGAGATTGAATTAACATCAGATTGGATCTCAGATATCTCCTGCATCACACAGGACATTGGTTGACTCCCAAAAAATCTTTTCCTGTCTACCTCAAACAGTAGTGCACTAAATAGGGACTAGGGCACATTGTGGAGACATAAATGCATTGTTGGCCCTTCCTGTCATTACAGCATATGGGTGTATTTCTCACAAGGAGAGTTTGGGCTGGTTTGAGTTTCTGTATCCTGCTGTTACATGACTGATACAGACAACAACTTCAGTAGCTCCTGGCACTTTAGTTCCTGTCTAATTGCTAAAACACACTCCCAAAACGACTACAAGATGACTGGAAGGGCTATTCAGGATATGATACAACCATGAGGTTGTGTGGCGTCTGTTGTTGAAGCCTGCCAATGAGTGACTCTAAAAAGGGTTATTGCCAGTCTGTACTGTGTGTTATAGAAACTCTGGGGCGATGCATTGTGTGGGATCCGATCAGTTTCCTGCACAGAAACATATTGTAGAAGTTAATGGTTGTTTATGTTCAGGCAGCCTGGTGTGGCGATGGAGGACCTTCCTACATGAGTGGGAACTGTGGTTTAAGAAGCTTACACACTCTCTTATTGTACAATGGTTCCATGATTGCTTTGCAGTAGAGACCATTAGCTTTTATCGGATTAGCTGTGATTGCTCTGAACAATAAACCTTTTAAATGTCCACTTTCTAAACGCTGTGCACAGGAGAGCACTACACACACACACACACACACACACACACACACACACACACACACACACACACACACACACACACACACACACACACACACACACACACACACACACACACACACACACACACACACACACACACACACACACACACACACACACACACACACACACACACACACACACACACACACACACACACACACACACACACACACACACACACACACACACACACACACACACACACACACACACACACACACACACACACACACACACACACACACACACACACACACACACACACACACACACACACACACACACACACACACACACACACACACACACACACACACACACACACACACACACACACACACACACACACACACACACACACACACACACACACACACACACACACACACACACACACACACACACACACACACACACACACACACACACACACACACACACACACACACACACACACACACACACACACACACACACACACACACACACACACACACACACACACACACACACACACACACACACACACACACGAATTAAGTTTTATAATTAGAAAACAAATGACTGTGGAAATTAAGTTCATTATAACATACCCAGTGAGAAATAGTGTGTTTGTGTACATAAGAGTAAGACTTGACAGTGTGTGTGTGTTAGTTTTTGTCTTGTGCTGTGTTTGGTATGTTAGCGTAGGGTTAACATTCTTGGACCATGTGTTGTTCGGTTAACATGGCTCACTGGGCTAACCACCCCCATGAAAACATGTTCCTGGCAAACCACTGAAAGATCTCAAAACACTCTTCCTAATCCCACAAGGGGGAAAAGGCAGGTGTTACGGATGGTGTGGGACCGGTGGGAGTTTTGTCCTGCGTGACTTTTTTATTGAACTCTCTGTTCCTCTCTCAATCTCTCCCTTTATCTCTCTCACCATGCTTTTCTCTGTGATTGTCTCTCCATCTCTCTCTGTTCAGACTGGCAGATAGCCACATTGGCTCTTCTCCTGGGTGGCGCTGCTCTGATCCTGTTCTCCTTTCTGGTGGCCCTGGTGTCAGTGTGTGTTGGTTCCAGGAGCCGGTGCTACAAACCCATCGCTATCATGCTGTTTGCAGCAGGTATGGTACAGTATGGTATAGCATGATATGGTGACGTATTATATAGCATGATATATCTATGGTATAATATGGTATAGCATGATATGGTGACGTATTATATAGCATGATATATCTATGGTATAATATGGTATAGCATGATATGGTGACGTATTATATAGCATGATATATCTATGGTATAATATGGTATAGCATGATATGGTGACGTATTATATAGCATGATATATCTATGGTATAATATGGTATAGCATGATATGGTGACGTATTATATAGCATGATATATCTATGGTATAATATGGTATAGCATGATATGGTGACGTATTATATAGCATGATATATCTATGGTATAATATGGTATAGCATGATATGGTGACGTATTATATAGCACGATATATCTATGGTATAATATGGTATAGCATGATATGGTGACGTATTATATAGCATGATATATCTATGGTATAATATGGTATAGCATGATATGGTGACGTATTATATAGCATGATATGTCTATGGTATAATATGGTATAGCATGATATGGTGACGTATTATATAGCATGATATATCTATGGTATAATATGGTATAGCATGATATGGTGACGTATTATATAGCATGATATAGTTATGGTATAGCATGATATAGCATGATATAGCTATGGTATGGTATAATAGGGTATAGCATGTTACGGTACAGAATGGTATACTGATCTTCACTTCTTCCGTTTCCTATAACAGTGGTACTTCAGGTTTGCAGTCTCATCCTCTTCCCAGTCAAGTTCATTGAGACCGTCAGCCTACGGATCTACCACGAGTTCAACTGGGGCTACGGCCTGGCCTGGGGGGGCACCATCTTCTCATTTGGAGGGGCCATTCTCTACTCCCTCAACCCAAAGAACTATGAATACTATTACTAAACAGGAAGAAGACGACGAAGAGGAGGGCTCTCTACACACCCTCATGTTCCTCCAGACTCAATGTGTTAGAAGAGCAGAAAAACCCCCACTTCATGTTCCCTGAAACAGTGTGGTAGACATGGTGTCCCCACCTCACACACACTCTGTGATAGAAAAACACCACACAATATCATGTTTCTATTATTATTATTCACTGTAACAGAAGTGATATCTCAACTAATTACCATTGAGACTGCCCCTGTACCCAAACATAACAGATGGTTTGCTTACAGGCTTGCTACTGAACACAGTGTGAGAATGTGGTGAGTTTGAGGAGCCAATCAGAAAGCTCGGTGAAGCAATAATGGCCAATCGGCTCCAATGGTGAACTAATCTGAGACAACTGTAAAGCCCATTTTAATATAGGAGCTCCAGTAGGAGGTGGCAGGCACTGTGCTGTGTCAACACTAGAGAGGACAGATGGAATAGCTGACCTCACACAGACGACCGGTTGACCAATGAAATTGGTTCTCGTCTGTGTCCTGTTGCCTGTCAGGAAGCATTTATCTAATAGGGGTTCTTTTACAGATCCTGCTTATACTCAATCTTAGAAGAACGCAGACAAGAACCCACTAAACTATTGGTTCTTGTCCCGGTGACACCAAAAGCTTGGCATTATATGTGAGGCCCCTAGAGGTTAAAGGTGAACACACTGTATTTTCCATTGCAGAATTATAATTTTTTAAGGCAGATGTCAGCAATAATATAAGTCTCACCCACTTGATTCTATTAAAATAGCACATTACCTATATGACAATGCCCATGATAAACCCCCTTAGGGACCTCTTCTCTATGTTAATGTCAAAGCCCCCAATACAACGTTTAGTATTCCGAGTTCCTCACAGTCGTACAGATGGTCCCCCTACAGACCATATGAGCAGCATGCAGACAAATGAAATACTGTAGGCCTCTCTGGTGGGCCCCTCTGGGTTCAGCTGGGACATGAAAGTACCGCAGACGTGGTTTTATGTGTTAAATAAATGCCTAATGCCGTTACAGTTCCATAGAAGTGTGTGTGTGTGTGTGTGTGTAAACCAGAGGGGTGTGTGGTATGATCTGTGTTCTATCACTTATTTTTAAAACAGGTCTCTGGTCAAGTAGCGGTACACTATACAGGATAGAACAGATAAAACACAGAGGGTTATAGAGAACTAAGAGCTCAGGAACATAGTCCTGTTTCTCAGTTTGACCAAGTATGCACTATGCACTTGATTGGGTGCGTTAAGATTCAGTAGGGATGAGTCTGTCCCTGTGTTTACGGGGGATGAGTCTGACCCTGTGTTTACGGGGGATGAGTCTGACCCTGTGTTTACGGGGGATGAGTCTGTCCCTGTGTTTACGGGGGATGAGTCTGTCCCTGTGTTTACGGGGGATGAGTCTGTCCCTGTGTTTACGGGGGATGAGTCTGTCCCTGTGTTTACGGGGGATGAGTCTGTCCCTGTGTTTACGGGGGATGAGTCTGTCCCTGTGTTTACGGGGGATGAGTCTGTCCCTGTGTTTACGGGGGATGAGTCTGTCCCTGTGTTTACGGGGGATGAGTCTGTCCCTGTGTTTACGGGGGATGAGTCTGTCCCTGTGTTTACGGGGGATGAGTCTGTCACTGTGTTTACGGGGATGAGTCTGTCCCTGTGTTTACGGGGATGAGTCTGTCCCTGTGTTTACGGGGGATGAGTCTGTCCCTGTGTTTACGGGGGATGAGTCTGTCCCTGTGTTTACGGGGGATGAGTCTGTCCCTGTGTTTACGGGGGATGAGTCTGTCCCTGTGTTTACGGGGATGAGTCTGTCCCTGTGTTTACGGGGGATGAGTCTGTCCCTGTGTTTACGGGGATAAGTCTGTCCCTGTGTTTACGGGGGATGAGTCTGTCCTTGTGTTTACGGGGATGAGTCTGTCCCTGTGTTTACGGGGATGAGTCTGTCCTTGTGTTTACGGGGATGAGTCTGTCCATGTGTTTAAGGTAGAAAAGCGTGAATGTAAACTAGGGTGAGTGTGTGTGCATGCTGCAGTGTGTCTCCTCTTTCAGCTTAACTCAATAAAACAGATCACGAAAAAGTAATGTAAATTGTGTGTGGGGGTGGGGCCAGTCAATTGTGTGTGGGGGGCAGGGCTAGATTAAAGCAAGCGCTTATGCATGAATTAAAATGCCACCAAAAAACTAGAGTAAACACATTTCGACAAGTCTCAAGAAACTACCGGAATGACAGCATTCCAACTAGAAGCATCTGTCACAGAATCGGCTCCTTTATTAGGTACAGCAACATGAGGCATTTGCAACAGGGAAAATCAACATCATAACACAGAATACAGTGTGGGCAATAAGACGCATAAAAGTACCAGGAATATATTCATATGTAAGTCTCTAGTGTTTGTCACTGGATGAAGGAGCTCTGGTACAGAGTATCCCATACAGTGTATAGTCTACATTAGGATTAGTTCATCGGTCATTTAGCCACTGTCCCACTGTCAGAGTGGAGCCCTGGTAGACAGTCTGAGAGGAACCCCCGTCTGTCTGTCAGGGGGTTTAGGAATGGATCTGTCATGTAAACAGGGCAGTGTCATTCATTCTGCAACAGAATGTCCCCTCGAAAAACAACAGCGCCTCATTGGTCGTTCAGTAGGCACACCTACTACCTACGACCAGCACCTCCCTCTCGGGATGCCATGGGAACAGTCACTCGCCGTCCTCCTGTGAGAATGTCTTCCTGTGAGAATGTCTTCCTGTGATCTTCCTGTGATCTAAACAGGGGTCAAAGTGCATGGGATTGTTCAGGGGGTAGCGGCTCTTCATCAGCAGGTGGGAGGGGCTAATATATCGATTGACAGGGAAGTAGAATCACACAGACATGGGTGGAAGGGGTTTACATGGGGGAGGAGACATGGGGGTGTGGTCTGGGATCAGGTGCAGCGTGGCATCTCACACTGTTCACAGCGGTTAAGTGCAGGGTGGTTGAGGAAGGTGCATTCTTCACAGCTCCACTGGGCACCCTCGAAGTCTTCGTCCCTCTGCGGAACAGCAGAGACAGGCTTGGGCTTCGGAATCTCCTCTGGAAGGCAGAACACACGTTAAGCATCAACAGAAACTTTTACTATACCAAGTCTTTGCATGATAACAAAAACGTATAGTATGCTAACATAAAAGATTATAGAATATAGTTATAATGGTTAACAGGTACCGGCTATTGGATTAATCCGGGTATTAATCCGGGTTCTCACCTTTCGGTCCAGGCTTAGGAGGAATCACCGGACCCGGTTGAATGTTCTTATGAAAGTTGTTCTCAGCTTTCGGATCAAACTTCCCTGTTCGGACGACACAAGTCAGCATCTGATGTTTGGCTGGGAATATGTGCTCCTGTACACCATGTTGGAAAGATGGTTCTCTGGTGGTGTGTGTGTGAGTGTGTGTGTGTGTGTGTGTGTGTGTGTGAGTGTGTGTGTGTGTGTGTGTGTGTGTGTGTGTCTGTGTGTACCTCTAGACTGCAGCACATCCATCTCCTTTAGTGTGCAGTCAATATCAATCTGAAGCTGTCTGTTCAGACTACGCAGTCGAGTCATATCTTCAGGCTGGGACAGGAAAACACAGTTTGGATTAAATGACAACAGGCCAATATAGGATATCATCACAGTCTATTTCCTGCATTGATTTACAGTCATTGGACAGTAATATATATGTGTACTATATATGTGTACTATGTGTAATATATATGTACTTGTCAGAAATTCCTGCAGCTCTTTTAATGTTGCTGTGGGCCTCTTGGAAGCTTCCCTGACCAGTTTTCTGCTCGTCTTTGAGTTTGAATGTGATTGGTTAATTCTGAACACACCCACACCCCCAGTTATAAGAGGGTGTGCACACTTATAATGTAAGGTTTTTATTTTCCCCCTCGAAGATTTCTTTATTTTTCTATTGAATTGTTCACAATATCGGTCACAATAAAGGTGGAATAGATTGTGACATGATTTATCTATCCGTCATTTTGTTCGTACCCTGGGGATGAGGCCGTGTGCCCAAGTCTTACCCTGGGGATGAGGCCGTGTGCCCAAGTCTTACCATGGGGATGAGGCCGTGTGCCCAAGTCTTACCATAGGGATGAGGCCGTGTGCCCAAGTCTTACCCTGGGGATGAGGCCGTGTGCCCAAGTCTTACCCTGGGGATGAGGCCGTGTGCCCAAGTCTTACCCTGGGGATGAGGCCGTGTGCTGCTCAAGTCTTACCCTGGGGATGAGGCCGTGTGCCCAATCTTACCCTGGGGATGAGGCCGTGTGCCCAAGTCTTACCCTGGGGATGAGGCCGTGTGCCCAAGTCTTACCCTGGGGATGAGGCCGTGTGCTCAAGTCTTACCCTGGGGATGAGGCCGTGTGCCCAATCTTACCCTGGGGATGAGGCCGTGTGCCCAAGTCTTACCCTGGGGATGAGGCCGGTGCTGTTGACTCGTCTGAAGCGTCTCTGTAGGGCGTCATACTCCTTGTCATTGACATCTGTTTTCAGCTGCTCCAGCTTCTGCGTCTCCATGAGCAGTTCCTTCATCAGACGTTCCATCCTGGCTCTCTGGTGCAGCAAGAGTGCTGAAGGCCACAGTGGAGAAGAACACCGGGTTTACACACATGGAATAGAACCGACATGAGGGAACACCGGGTTCACACACACATGGAATAGAACCGACATGAGGGAACACCGGGTTTACACACATGGAATAGAACCGACATGAGGGAACACCGGGTTCACACACATGGAATAGAACCGACATGAGGGAACACCGGGTTCACACACATGGAATAGAACCGACATGAGGGAACACCGGGTTCACACACATGGAATAGAACCGACATGAGGGAACACCGGGTTCACACACATGGAATAGAACCGACATGAGGGAACACCGGGTTCACACACATGGAATAGAACCGACATGAGGGAACACCGGGTTTACACACATGTAATAGAACCGACATGAGGGAACACCGGGTTTACACACATGGAATAGAACCGACATGAGGGAACACCGGGTTTACACACATGTAATAGAACCGACATGAGGGAACACCGGGTTTACACACATGTAATAGAACCGACATGAGGGAACACCGGGTTTACACACATGGAATAGAACCGACACAAGGGAACACCGGGTTTACACACATGGAATAGAACCGACACGAGGGAACACCGGGTTCACACACATGGAATAGAACCGACATGAGGGAACACCGGGTTCTCACACATGGAATAGAACCGACACGATGACATGTGGACTAATCAGAGGGATCTGAATACCATCTGAAGGCTCAACACACACACACTCATTCATCTGAGCCAACTCATTAGTGCCCACCTTGGGTGTAGGCATAGTCGTCAGAACCCGAACTGGAACGGCGCGGCATGATGTTAGCGATGTGGCAGGAGATGTTGGCAGGCAGGGCAGAGATGGGCAAGATGGGGGCCGGTGCCAGGGCGTGGTGTTCCCCCTGATCCACCATGTTGAGGAGAGACTCTGGAGGAGAAGAGACAGGGGGAGAACCGGAGAGGGGCCTCTGCTGATTGGCCTGACCAGGTGACACTTTGATTTTGACGGTGTAACCCGGCTGGCTGCCCGGCTGAGGCGAGGAGGCGGGTCTTGGGCGCGCGTGGCCCTGGTGCATGTAGACCCCCGGGTAGAAGGCCCCGCCACTCAGACTGAGGGCCCGCTGGGGAGAGCTGGGGGAGGGGCTGCTGGCCATGTAGACTGTCTGGCCCTGGGGGCAGTGGACCGGGGAGTTAGTGCGGGGAGGAGGGCCCTCCAGAGTTATCTCGATCTGGTTGGTCAGGGAGCTTTTGGAGAGATATGGACGATAGATTTGCTGATGCTGGTAGGACAGGCTGGCCGGGGTGGGCGGGCTAATGGGCAGAAACACGTGAGTCTGCTGGGGTTGGATCTGGTGCTGGGGCGGGGCCTGATGCTGGGGCGGGGCCTGGTGCTGGTGTTGGGGCGGGACCTGGTGCTGGGGCGGGGCCTGGTGCTGGTGTTGAGGAGAGCTGTAGGGCGAATGGTATGTGGGAGTGCTATAGGGCGAGGCTTGATACACGGGTTGCCCGGACGACGGCCAGGGGGAGGGCTGAGGGCTCTGAGAGGGGGAGGGTCGGATGTAGCTGTTGTTATAGACACCAGCGGGGATCTGCAAGGCAGCAGGAAGGTTCTGTGGTAGGGTGACGGTGATGGGGTTCATTGTGTAGCGGGGGACTGGGGAGTACGTCGGAGACATCCTCTGCATTGGAGGCGGTGTGGGACTGCTGGCCGACCGTCCTGATTGGTCGTTCATGAAGAACGGGTTGTATCCTCCTAGCGTCGGGGCAATTTTGGCTGGAGCCGAGAGGGGCTCTGGGAACCCGGGCGATGGGGCTCGATATGGCCATCACTGGAGCTATGCACCAGGGGTCGGCCCCCAACATTAGACTTGCCCTCCGAGGGGGAAGTGTAGTCCCTGTGGGTTGGCAGCATGTGGTTCAGGCTCAAACGGACCTCCTCCGGACTGTGGTACTCCCGATACAGGTAGCTGTTACTCTCCTGAGCCAGCAGGTGGCAGCATATATCCAGATTATTGTTGTTCTGGGGGAGAGCAAACAGAAGGCAGGACAAATGGGGCTCAGTGATGAAGGTTGACCACTGCACCCAATCTGTCTAGAGTCACTAAACCTCCCTACAAATGGAAACAGAACGACCAAACCACCCAAATGTGTGAATGTCTAACACTTTACATGTCGTATGTGTAAGACTAGATCTGTGTTGCAAGGAGAGAACAGGCGTAAGTCTTAATAAACGTATGAATCCAAAAGCATACAGGCATCCCAACTGACGAATGGCACTATGTGATGTTTTGGACAGACACATCGAAACAGATAAAGTAAAATAGCCCGGGATAGAAGTCAACGCGTTCTGTCGGTTCGACTTCCTGTTCTGTCGGCGGCACCCTACCTGCAGAAGGTACTGAGACACCACGCCCTCTGGGATCTCAGGGAACCGCTGCTTCAGGTCCTGTAGAAT
The DNA here is from genome assembly GCA_029465975.1 of Dallia pectoralis. Classification (NCBI taxonomy): domain Eukaryota; kingdom Metazoa; phylum Chordata; class Actinopteri; order Esociformes; family Umbridae; genus Dallia; species Dallia pectoralis. The sequence goes on from CM055751.1 coordinate 13,658,922, forward strand.
GTGATAGTCCAGCTGAGAGCTTCCCTGAGCCATCCTGAGCCCACAGTGAGTTAACAAGCCCACAGCCCTGAACGCTGCTGCGACCTGGCTCGTCTCATCCCTAACACACACACACACACACACACACACGCACACGCACACATGCACAAACACATTTGAGAATAACAAAAGCCATGTTGCCTATCCACCATTCTCCCTTTTGCCAAAAAGTGCTGACAATAAAACTGAAAGTCAACGGTAAGATGAGTGACAGCAGCTTTGTTCTGCCGCAACCACACAATTAGTGCACACAGTATGCATGTTTAAATGCCCTTACTTGGTCCAAACGCACGACAGACACGGCAGTAAAGCAGATCAAACTATTCCCACATCAGGCAGATTTGGCACGCAGATCTGGGATCTGTCTGGACCGAGGGCATTATGGAGCTGTTGTGTTTGTTTAGGAGTCTCCCTGCACCAGGCAACGGCCTGAAATCTTAGACAGCCAGCGCCAGTCAACATGAGTCATCGATACATAGTGGACCGTTAGCTGGCTAGTTCATATGGACCGGGTACTGACCCAGGTGCGGTGGCATAATCCCCTGGCATTTCATCCACGTTAAGTACAGCGCAGTATCAGGTGCCACTATATAGCCAAACGTTATAACGCTGCATTGGATAAAGGTGACTGTCATCATGTGTTAACTGAGCTAGTACAGGTTAATTGGTATAGTTGTGTTTGGTAGATACAGTAGTATACGGTATTATACAGTGGTATACAGTAGTATGGGTAAATAACAGCAGGTATCAACTCTTAATTAACTGCACATTTATACTGGGGACTATCTGTTGGGGCAGTAATATGTTTACAGTAGTTTTATTAGGTACTACTAGCTACACCCAATCAATAGATGCCCACTGATGATTGTTAACATTAATATTAAGTCGTTACGTATCAAACTAATGAGATTAACAGGCGGATAACTATTTTAAGACATAAGGTTGACCGGATAAGCAGGCAACAAGCAGGCTGCCATAATAACACGACAAGCTAGTAACATTATAACATTATATATGCCATAATAACACGACAAGCTAGTAACATTATAACATTATATATGCCATAATAACACGACAAGCTAGTAACATTATAACATTATATATGCCATAATAACACGACAAGCTAGTAACATTATAACATTATATATGCCATAATAACACGACAAGCTAGTAACATTATAACATTATATATGCCATAATAACACGACAAGCTAGTAACATTATAACATTATATATGCCATAATAACACGACAAGCTAGTAACATTATAACATTATATATGCCATAATAACACGACAAGCTAGTAACATTATAACATTATATATGCCATAATAACACGACAAGCTAGTAACATTATAACATTATATATGCCATAATAACACGACAAGCTAGTAACATTATAACATTATATATGCCATAATAACACGACAAGCTAGTAACATTATAACATTATATATGCCATAATAACACGACAAGCTAGTAACATTATAACATTATATATGCCATAATAACACGACAAGCTAGTAACATTATAACATTATATATGCCATAATAACACGACAAGCTAGTAACATTATAACATTATATATGCCATAATAACACGACAAGCTAGTAACATTATAACATTATATATGCCATAATAACACGACAAGCTAGTAACATTATAACATTATATATGCCATAATAACACGACAAGCTAGTAACATTATAACATTATATATGCCATAATAACACGACAAGCTAGTAACATTATAACATTATATATGCCATAATAACACGACAAGCTAGTAACATTATAACATTATATATGCCATAATAACACGACAAGCTAGTAACATTATAACATTATATATGCCATAATAACACGACAAGCTAGTAACATTATAACATTATATATGCCATAATAACACGACAAGCTAGTAACATTATAACATTATATATGCCATAATAACACGACAAGCTAGTAACATTAGCCAGTTAGCTACAGTTCTCTGCAGTATAACCTGTCTGTCTACAGTATATTAGCATCTGCTAGTTCACAGGTCAGATCATAAGCATGAGGATTTAGACACCATATATTGCATTTAATCTAAGCATTATTATCCATTATATCTGCGGGTATACTATAACCAGCTAACGATAGCATGGGTTAGTTAAGTTACTTATACTCACCATGAGCTTATTAATATCTGTCTTTAACCAACATTGTACAGTTTCAGATGAACACACACGTATATTATATTATCCCGACGTGTCAGACGTGTATTTATTCCACTGTATTTGGATAAAGCGATTATATTGCATTCCAGAACAAGGCCGCCGTCCATAAAACGTCCGAAATCTCCTCTATCGCGATAATGTCGTGCTATCAAACCAGGAAGTGGTCTGCTATCAGAATGTACTGCGCATGTCTGCCTGTCGCGCCACTTTGAAATAGCAGTATTTCAGAAATGATCAATGGAACTTGCTTTGCTTTAAGATTTCTCAGGTTTAAGTGATCATTGTTAATATAACTGTTTGTAGTGTTCTAGTTGTTTTAAACCACATTTATGTTTCCTTGTTGAGTGCCATAAAGCAACATGCACATTGTGCTCTTGTTAGATTCTCTGAAAGCATGTCAAGGTACTTGAAAAATCTGTTTATAAAGTCAACCATGAAACATGTTTAATAAAAAGAAACATTTATTGTTCATGACGATGGGTGTTTTCTATTTTATAAATCTCTGAATATCAAAAAAAAGAAATGATCAAACCTGTGCACCCCTGGTTCCCCTGGCCTGCACTGACAGACACACATGATCAAACCTGTGCACCCCTGGCCTCAGTGGCCTGCACTATACCAGACAGACACACATGATCAAACCTGTGTCCCCTGGTTCTATCCATTATACCAGACAGTAAGTCGCTTCGGATAAGAGTGTCTGGCTGCGAAATGGCTAAAGTGTAATAAAAGCGGGGGTATTTGGCACCATTCTCTACCCCATCTGATCACCTTCACCGTAACTCATCTTGTTCATATGTGTCTTATTTTTCTGTGTTTCATCCGGTCTGTTTTAAAATAATTTGGACTAATCGCCTTTTGCTTCATTACTTTTTAGTAGCGGTAATTACCACCAAATTATACTTTAATTTATTTTTGCCATTAAATCAGAGGTGCACATGTAACCACGTGATCCTGGTGTGACTGTATTTCTGGGCGTGCCGGGGAAGAGGTTGAATTATATTAACCTGCATGTGGATAAACAGATGGATCAGTCTCTAAACCAGTTAAAAACGGAGAATCTGTTCAAGTAATACATAAGAAAAGTTAGAATGGTTCTATGTAATGCATCACCCAGAAATAAAGGCACGGTGGCTTGCGTTTACCACTCATCGCCACTAGAGGCCAGTAATTACCTTAAGGCAATTTTCAAATGTGATTTACACTGATGAGTCAAAACATTACGAGCGTCATGGGCACTCTACTAGTAGATTGGCCAGATGGAAGTCACTTCTTAGTGAAAAGCATGACAGTCACTCCAAGTTCTTTAGAAGCCTTTGGAAAACTACAAGTGGGCTGTGGTGACTTTTACTGAGGAGTGGCTTGTGTCTAGCCACTCTACTTTTAATGAAACCAAGATGCATCTGTTTGTTCCCTTCTCGAATTTCATAGCGAAGCGTCTGAATTCTTATGTAAATTTATTATTTCAAGGGGGGTGTGATACTGTTTTTTAACATTATAGAGTATTGTGTGTTGATTGATGAGGAAAACAGTATTTAAACATATTTAGCCCATGCTGTAACCTGACATGTGGAAGAAAGGAAAGGGCCTGAATACTGAAGAGATTATTTGCTGTTTCAAGAGAACAGTCTGATGAAGGGATTGTATAATAGTGAACTAGATGACCTCTGACGACCTCATTGTTACAGTAGCGTGACATGACAAGTTTTTACTAAATTAGTGTACATTTGTATGAAGACCAATGCAGGTGATATAGTAATCACCAACTACCAACAATGCTAAAGCTTTTAGGTTATTGTATGAATTAAACCTGTGGCAATCAGAGTTCTGATGGTTATTAAGTGATCATGACTTCCTGTTTCAATGGGGTATAAATATGAGGTGACACACATGCCAAACCCTTTTATTTATCTTTTTGAGAAGTTAGTTACATCTTGGACTCTCCTAAACTACAAAAGATGTCACCTCCATGCCAACAACTTATTTGGAAATCAGGCCAGAAGAAAAGCATAATCTCTCAGAGCTAATGTCTGTTTGCTAAAAGTATTTGGAACTTTGATTAGAGCCAAGTTCCAAGGTCAGATGTCTTCTCTTAATGATAGATGAGGTTTGCATTTCCATTCCACAAATCCTAGTACCTATATCCTGATGTGCACGCTTCCTGATTATTCCCTCTGGTTCCTTATGGTCTGTCTGCAATGGATGCCAAATTACCCATCACAGACATCAATGGAACGCCTGTTTATTTTGATCTCATTACTTTACAATACTTTACCAATACCAGGAAATGTTTGCCAAATAAGTTATTGCTTCTGCCAGAATAAGGTTGAACATTCTGTACTTTCTCTTACTCCTCGTAGCAGATATCAAAATGAACAAATAAATCGTTATTTGGCCACAAAACCTAAATGCTGCCATGGCGTCCTCAGTCTCTGGCAAACTCCAATTCTAAAGAAAGACGAAAAACGATTAATTTAGTTTATACCTTCACCAATGTATTTAATCCAATGCAGTTACAGCTTATCTTTTTCTGAGCATGTTTTTGTACAGCATATATATCTCTGTATTATTTATTTCATATAGTCTATTAGCATGTTTAAAGAGCAATGGTCGTCTCCTCTGCCTTGCAAATGGTCTAAACAAGTCTAATCAAATACAGTAGGAACCTTATAATAATGATCTGCTTTCTAGGTTTCGGGGTCTTGTCAGCTCGACAGAAACACACATGTCTGCATGTCACAGCCTTTAACCTCAAGGACAACACAGCTGCTAGAAATGAAAGGTCAGGGAGGTCACAACCCGCTGGCCTGGTCGGCGTACACTTGCACATTTGTTGTGTATTACTGCAGACAAGCCAATTATAGATAACGCAGGCTATCTAAAATGGATGCAGATATCTACTTCTGTGTGGTTTTCTCTTCTTCTGCATTGTACCCTTGGGAGATCTAATATCTATCTTTTGAGAAGAATAACATGTATACCAAATCTATCGTTTGTTTGAGTGTTTTTGGTAAGTGAATCACTGTATATCCCACTTATTGTTTAATTGAATCGTCACAGTGTGGGCCATCACCTGACTCAGTCTAGTCACCACAGAAGAGGACTCGGAAATAAAGAGTGAGTGGGTCGTACCACCCTGAGGTTGGTCCAGGGGGTGTTTGGCACTTCCACAACAGCTGAAGTAAAGGCCTGACCTGACATTGACCAGCTATCACCATACTTGATTGGTTGTAACAGCTGTGGGACAGTCATCTTGTTGTCCCATTCTGGCTAATATGTTTCTGTCTGGATGGGAAGAGTTACTCTATAGTCCACTATAACCTGCCTCGGATCCAGAAGAGGAAACAGATGACGTGAGCAGCTCTACAAGTGACACTTGGTGCTATTTGACATCATTGTAATGTGTGCTCCTAAACATTCCTTTCTTAATTGGTCACCTGAGTCAGTTTCTCCTCAATACAGTCCCAACTATTCCCCAGTATTCCAGATCTATAGCCAGAGAAAGTATTCCTGAATCCTAAGTCGTTTTTAACTGACCACTGTTATCTATAGTTAAGGCCGAATGCAGTGTCTCTTCAAGAGTTGCTGTAGGAGAGATGCATTCTGGTCTGGTTCTCAGGTTTCAGTTCGGGACATTGGTCTGACGGCTTGGCTCTGGGCCTGCTGGGGGTTTTCCCAGACGGGTCCACTCACCTAGCGGTTCAGAATCAGAAAAGTGTTTCAGTGTTCAGTAGATGACAATGACTTATACCAAATAGGAATGAAGTACTTTTATATGTATTAGAAACAATGTGATGGTTGTTTTATTAGCTTAACTCATACCCCTATTTCTTTGATTTAGTGTTAATTTATCGCCTGGTCATTTGCCCACACACGTTTTAGCTCTACTGATGGTTTACAGAACCATCCACCATATGAAGACAGACCTCTGACTCAGCTGCTGAGACGTGCTAGTGAAATGTGACTGAATGGGTTTCACATCCTTCACCACAGACGGAACTACTTTCTCATAGCAGTTTCAAAGAGGAAGTAGTAGTTGAAGTAGTAGTTAGGTTAGAGATGGTGTGTTGTCAAGTCATACAGCAGGAGGGTCATCCAGATAGAGTGCCACCATACTGTCAATGTCTGGGTTCTAACAGGACCTGTCAGACCCATGAGTGACTGAAATAAAGCACTGACAATAACAGTACTTGTTTAAAATAGAGACGCAATGGCAGGGTTGTAGACTGCATTGGAAAACAAAACACAGACCTGCTGGTTGATATTGCCTCAATAAAGGCATCTGTAAGCAAGTTATTCAAACTTGGCAAGTGATATTGAATTATTGAGTTTCAGGTGACCCAGTCTCTGAACCAGTAATGGGGTTAGGGTTAGTTATTTAATAATTATAAAGTAAAGAATAGAAGACAAGCACCAGTACACTGCTCATCACATGTGCCTAAACCAACAGATATAATAATGTGTCATGTTATGCTGTCAGCCTACCGATTGTCATTGGACAGATGGAACTTTCTCGGTGCCGTGCGGCTCTACATGTGTGTGCGGTGTGACAGCTGAACCAGGCTCGTACGGAATGTGATAAACGGCCGCAGTAGGGGGAGGCTCCTGATTATGGAAGCTGCTCTCAGACCTGTACCCTCACCCACTCCTCCGTCAGACCTGTACCCTCACCCAGTCCTCTGGCTGCTCTCAGACCTGTAACCTCACCCAGTCCTCTGGCTGCTCTCAGACCTGTAACCTCACCCAGTCCTCTGGCTGCTCTCAGACCTGTAACCTCTCTCCTCTGTCTACCGGGAACCGCACACACGTCTCCGGCCTTCGACTAGATTGGATCTCTAAACTCGGTTTTAATATATATTGTGTCCACTGCACAGACTACCCCTGTATTACTGAGGATATTCCACTGAAACAGGTACGTTTTTTTCTGGAGAAAACTTTAATTTAAGTTAATTATAGATGTGTTATAGTGTGTTAGGTGATTGTTACAATTATTTATCATTGGGGAGCTCTGTTTATTAATGAGATATTAGAATTAGACTAATTTGAAGTATATAAATAAAACAGTTTAAATAGGTATAAATTGTAAGCTCCAATTAACCTAGTTAACTCTGCTTGTTATTTCAGCCATTAAATATCCATGCAAAAGCCCACTTCTGTTTGATTAAACTGTCAAATAAAAATGATAAGTCAGTATATTGAGACTCGGATGAGTCTCGTAAATCTTAAAAAAAATATTTTACACAAACTTTTCGTTTAACACAGATTGTGGGAGCACTTTTACACACACTTTCCGTTTAACTCAGATTGTGGGCGCACTTTTACACACACTTTTCGTTTAACTCAGATTGTGGGCGCACTTTTCGTTTAACAGATTGTAGGATTCACATTGCTGTGGTGTTCAGCTGGCAGCAGCTGTGTACATGTTCCCAAAAATAGGACATCACTTGGTGAACCAGCGATGAGACAGCATTTCAGTTCAAATATCTGCGTATATTGTCGGGGTCAAATGACATTATTCATTATTCAGACATGATTGACTCCAGTTTACTTAAAGTAAACTTGTCCACCTGCAATCAAGAAATTATTAAGTGCTTTAATTCCCGACCAATCTAATTCTAATCTAGCCCAAATTATTTTGTTAGTTTTGGCCTTTATTTGCTATCCTTTTTACTTTATAATTACTGTGCTTTGAAAATGAAATATTGTGTGGTGAACCACAATACTATTGCCAACTTACATTTTTTTATACACTGAAACTCTAAAAGAACCAGGAAGTAGTCATGAATCGTGTTAACAGCCTTTAGACTGATAATTCACACCTGTTGTTGTCATAGCAGTTGAAATGTGTCAGGAGTTAGAGTGGGACTAGATGTGGTCTGGTACTACACCTAAATAAAGGCTTCAACCCATTAACCAATCAGATCCAGCACATCTTAATTGTTTTACCTATCAAACACATCACTACATCCTTCAGTATCGTTACCAAGTCAACAGCCAGTATTCATTTTCTGATGACACTAGAGACGTCTCATGCCATTGTCTGATGCTAAGTCTAGCCGATTGGTCGAGGGTCTGTTGGACGTTGGTCTGGTTACCCCCGGCCCCCCAAACACATATCACCAGAAATAGCCATGATCACACGGCCTGGACTCTCCAGAGGGCTATATTCAGCGTTCTGACCCCGCCCATTAAGCTGCAACCTAGCATTGGGGGGATCTTGTGATCAGGTGGCCATCAAGCACATCCGAAATGCTTCACGGTATATGTTTTCTGTACAGCAAAATCAATAGCATGGCGAATTAGCTACAGGTATTCAAAGTTAGACATATATACGCTAGACTTCCACCACAACAAAAAGTGAATATGCTGTCGCGTTTACCAGTTCTGCATGAAAAATGATCTGTTATTTTGAATGGTAGATCTGCGTCACCTGAGCGTAGCACAACATTTAGCACAACTGAGAAGAATGACATAAAACGTTAAATAAATGAATAACTAGTGCATTTGTTATTTAAAGAGAATGATGTGTGTTGTTCTTGCACTCTTTTTTTGACAGGTGTCATTTGAAAAAGGCCTCGTCAATCTGTCAGTGGCACAAACATGACTGAGGTGGCGCAGAGTATTGGAGATGCCGCGTTTGATGTTACACAGGAAGTGGGACAGGATGTGGGACAGAATGTGGGACAGAATGTGGGACAGGAGGATGTAAGTGACAAAGTGCCCAATGTGACTGATAACGCTGATGGCCTTAACAAGGAGGATGAAGAGGTCCACATAGAGCCAGACGAGGAAGATGCAGAGGACAAAGAAAATCATACGCCACAAAACAAGCCAAGGCAAAGGTCAAGGTTGAGAAAGAACAAGGATCCCAGAGCAGAAAATGGTGTGTCCCAAAACCTGGAGGATGAAGAAATGAATGATGAAGAGGATCAGTTAGAAAACATGTCTGAGGTGGCATTAAAGCAAGAGGTGAGCCCTGTGTCTGAACCCTGTGTCTGAGCGCTGTGTCTGAACCCTGTGTTTGAGCTCAGTGTCTGAGCCCTGTGTCTGAACCCTGTGTTTGAGCTCTGTGTCTGAGCCCTGTGTTTGAGCCCTGTGTCTAAGCCCTGTGTCTGAGCCCTGTGTCTAAGCCCTGTGTCTGAACCCTGTGTCTGAACCCTGTGTTGCACTTTTCAGTATTAATATTTTAGTTCCGAGACTGATGTGTCTCTGCATGTGTGGATGTGTCTCTGCATGTGTGGATGTGTCTCTGCATGTGTCTGGATGTGTCTCTGCATGTGTCTGCAGTGTGGATGTGTCTCTGCATGTGTCTGCAGTGTGGATGTGTCTCTGCATGTCTCTGCATGTGTGGATGTGTCTCTGCATGTGTCTGTAGTGTGATGTGTCTCTGCATGTCTCTGCATGTGTCTGCAGTGTGGATCTGCATGTGTCTGCAGTGTGGATGTGTCCCGCTGCATGTGTCTGCAGTGTGGATGTGTCCCGTGTCTGCAGTGTGTATGTGTCTCTGCATGTGTCTGCATGTGTCTGCAGTGTGGATGTGTCTCTGCATGTGTCTGCAGTGTGGATGTGTCTCTGCATGTGTGGATGTGTCTCTGCATGTGTCTGCAGTGTGGATGTGTCTCTGCATGTGTCTGCAGTGTGGATGTGTCTCTGCATGTGTCTGCAGTGTGGATGTGTCTCTGCATGTGTCTGCAGTGTGGATGTGTCCCGCATGTGTCTGCAGTGTGGATGTGTCTCTGCATGTGTCTGCAGTGTGGATGTGTCCTGCATGTGTCTGCAGTGTGGATGTGTCTCTGCATGTGTCTGCAGTGTGGATGTGTCTCTGCATGTGTCTGCAGTGTGGATGTGTCTCTGCATGTGTCTGCAGTGTGGATGTGTCTCTGCATGTGTCTGCAGTGTGGATGTGTCTCTGCATGTCTCTGCATGTGTGGATGTGTCTCTGCATGTGTCTGCAGTGTGGTGTGTCTCTGCATGTGTCTGCAGTGTGGATGTGTCTCTGCATGTGTCTGCAGTGTGGATGTGTCCCGCATGTGTCTGCAGTGTGGATGTGTCTCTGCATGTGTCTGCAGTGTGGATGTGTCCCTGCATGTGTCTGCAGTGTGGATGTGTCTCTGCATGTGTCTGCAGTGTGGATGTGTCTCTGCATGTGTCTGCAGTGTGGATGTGACCGCAGTCTCTCACTTTAACCTGTGTGTCCTCATCCTTCTGCAGAGACTCCTGCGATCCAGGAAGCCTGTGGCCAGAAGCTACGTGCCCCAGACCGTCAAGTCTGACGTAAAGAACAAGTTTGAGGCAATGCAGAAAGCCCGGGAGGAGCGTAACAACAGAAGGAGCCAGGAGGAGCACCAGAAACGGAAGGAGCAGTACATCAAGGAGAGAGAATACAGCCGCCGGAAGCAACAGGTCGGAGGTCAAAGAGATAACCCCAACTAACTGACCTGCATGCAGCCTATAGGACCTGAGAAGTGTGTCTGTATTTAATAACTGACCTGCATGCAGCCTATAGGACCTGAGAAGTGTGTCTGTATTTAATAACTGACCTGCATGGAGCCTATAGGACCTGAGAAGTGTGTCTGTATTTAATAACTGACCTGCATGCAGCCTATAGGACCTGAGAAGTGTGTCTGTATTTAATAACTGACCTGCATGGAGCCTATAGGACCTGAGAAGTGTGTCTGTATTTAATACAAGAGATTAACACATAATACAGGAAGCGAAGACAACACACTGCACTCCCTGAGAACGGAGACTACACGCTGATATGCCCTATGTCACAACTGCGTGATCAAATCAGACGCTTCCCTTTGAGTCACATGCACGCACTATTACCCAGGATTAAGGCATTGGCCTTGCTGGTGCCAGAACTGCTCCTGAGTTGGCCAGCGTGCAAAGCAGATGATCCCAGATAAACGGGTAACCTCTCCGAAACGCTCTTCGTCTCAATCACCACAGATAAAAGAGCTACTCGCCTCCAGTGATGAGGAGGAAGAGGTGAAGCCAGCCAAGGTAGAGAAGTCCTACGTCCCCAAGATCAAAGGTAGGCCATGGGGGGAGAGAGGGGGGGTTGTAAAGGGTTCTCACCTCCTAAACAAGGAGGGACTAACTGGAACTATCCAATAAGGAACACTTATTTTCATTTCCTCCGCATTTCATCAGAATCATAGATAACACACGTGTTTATGCCGTGATCTCATCAGAATCATAGATAACACACGTGTTTATGCCGTGATCTCATCAGAATCGTAGATAGCACACGTGTTTATGCCGTGATCTCATCAGAATGGTAGATAACACACGTGTTTATGCCGTGATCTCATCAGAATCATAGATAACACACGTGTTTATGCCGTGATCTCATCAGAATCATAGATAACACACGTGTTTATGCCGTGATCTCATCAGAATCATAGATAACACACGTGTTTATGCCGTGATCTCATCAGAATCATAGATAACACACGTGTTTATGCCGTGATCTCATCAGAATCATAGATAACACACGTGTTTATGCCGTGATCTCATCAGAATGGTAGATAACACACGTGTTTATGCCGTGATCTCATCAGAATGGTAGATAACACACGTGTTTATGCCGTGATCTCATCAGAATGGTAGATAACACACGTGTTTATGCCGTGATCTCATCAGAATGGTAGATAACACACGTGTTTATGCCGTGATCTCATCAGAATGGTAGATAACACACGTGTTTATGCCGTGATCTCATCAGAATGGTAGATAACACACGTGTTTATGCCGTGATCTCATCAGAATGGTAGATAACACACGTGTTTATGCCGTGATCTCATCAGAATCATAGATAACAGACGTGTTTATGCCGTGATCTCATCAGAACCATAGATAACACACGTGTTTATGCCGTGATCTCATCAGAATCATAGATAACAGACGTGTTTATGCCGTGATCTCATCAGAACCATAGATAACACACGTGTTTATGCCGTGATCTCATCGTAGAACACACATGGGTCCTGTTTTTCACAGGAAGTGTAAAGGGGAAGTTCGCTGAGATGGAGAAACAGAGACAAGGGGATGAGAGGAAGAAGATGGAAGAGGAGAGGAAGAAACGCGCTGCACAGGACCATATGGAGAAAGCAAAGATGCAGAAGGAGCTGGCAAAAAAAGCTGCTGAGGTCATGTTTCCATATTCTGTGGTTGGGGACAGAGGTGGTGTGCTGTAGTGGTCTGTATTGTGCTGTAGTGGTCTGTATTGTACTGTAGTGGTCTGTATTGTACTGTAGTGGTCTGTATTGTGCTGTAGTGGTCTGTATTGTGCTGTAGTGGTCTGTATTGTGCTGTAGTGGTCTGTATTGTACTGTACTGGTCTGTAGGGTGGTGTATTGTACTGGTCTGTAGGGTGGTGTGCTGTAGTGGTCTGTATTGTACTGTACTGGTCTGTAGGGTGGTGTACTGTACTGGTCTGTATTGTACTGGTCTGTATTGTACTGGTCTGTATTGTACTGGTCTGTATTGTACTGTAGTGGTCTGTATTGTACTGTAGTGGTCTGTATTGTACTGTAGTGGTCTGTATTGTACTGTAGTGTATGGTAACAGTATGGGTGGAGCATTATCTGACTGGCTGTAGTGGTCTGTATTGTACTGTAGTGGTCTGTATTGTACTGTAGTGGTCTGTATTGTACTGTAGTGTATGGTAACAGTATGGGTGGAGCATTATCTGACTGGCCCCAATCTACGTGTGTCATTCAGGTAATCCTCAGCTGCCAAACGGATGAGTTATTTTAGGTGTCACTTGAAAGGCTAACAGTTGTGTTGTGGGATGAAGGGAAATCCTGCAGTGGATATCAGGCAGGCTGAAGGCCATAACAGCACTGTGTGGTGATGCTGTGTCACAGGCTCTATAGCACCTGTGTGGTGATGCTGTGCTAGGTGGGCTGTGTCACAGGCTCTATAGCACCTGTGTGGTGATGCTGTGCTAGGTGGGCTGTGTCACAGGCTCTATAGCACCTGTGTGGTGATGCTGGGCTAGGTGGGCTGTGTCACAGGCTCTATAGCACCTGTGTGGTGATGCTGTGCTAGGTGGGCTGTGTCACAGGCTCTATAGCACCTGTGTGGTGATGCTGTGCTAGGTGGGCTGTGTCACAGGCTCTATAGCACCTGTGTGGTGATGCTGGGCTAGGTGGGCTGTGTCACAGGCTTTAGAACACCTGTGGTAGCCGAGGCTAATGCTAAACTAGCTGTAGCCAAGCCAAGACTAGTTTCCTGTGTCCAGACTGAGGGTGGAAAGGTGACAACAGAGAACTCATGTTTGAAATAATAAATGACAGTATTCCTTCAAATACCGTTAAATACACGTGTGGCAGTTGTAAAACTTAGCCTGCCATCTCAGGACCATTCAGATTGATGTTTTGCAGGGTCTTGAACTGAATAGGGAATTATATTGAGCTCACTACTACCCTAATAATTATATATTAAACAGTTGAAAAGATTCTAACTAACTAGGTACTGAATGTATTTTATTTTACTCACCAGAGAGGCTTTTACAGAGGTTTTACCAAATATGTTATTTTGAAAGAAATCCTAAGTGTCTCCTAACCTGTGGATAGAGGTTTTTGTTTGGCTGTTGATGAAGAGTTGGAGAGATGTCTTCGTATGTTTGCACGGTGAACATACTCTGCATACATTGTTTATTAGTTCTACTACAGTGACACAATATTTGGTCACATGAAATGCCACAGAATGCAGTATTCATTCAGGCACTCCCGAGGAAGAAAGACAGAAGTATTCATGATTTACTGAATTTGGTTGCTGAGTGGGCGGAGCCAGAACATTTAGCAGGACATTTTCTGCTGTTCCTGGAGCTGTGGTTATTGGCAGGTGGAGACAGCATGTGACTGGCAACTGTTTCTCACACCAGCAGCAGACTGAATTAGCTCCTGACCCTCAACCAGCCAGTGGACCAAGTTAGACACTCGTATCTTAGAGACCGACCCACTCCAACTGATGGCCATTAGGCCAAAGGAATGTCCTCTTTTATGGGCTGTTATCTATGTTCACTGTGCGTGTGTCTGTGGGTACATGTGATTTGTTTGTAGGGAATTATATATATTAATGTACATACACACACTTAATTGATCATTTCTGAAAGTATAACTGAGCTTTAAGCTACATTTCATTTTGATTAGACACAGAACTTTAGGTCGTTTTAAATTACATTGGCCAATCATCGTTACAAAAGCCCCAATTACAAACATTTCCTCCTCCGATAACAGGGAGGGGATGACACTATCCTGGTCCGTGTTGTTCCGGCAAAGTCCTCGAGACCCCCAGGTAAAATCACAATGAACTTTGAGGACCTGGAGAAGAATCGTGAGGAAGAGCTGAAAAAGAGGACAGAGGAAGAGAAGATGAAGCGCTACAACGAGAACAGGCGCTCTTTCCGTGATGCCAAACGGAACTCTGTGGTTCAGGTAATGATGACTAGGTATAAAATGTAAAGAGTTCCTGTTTGCTTTAACTCTTTAGTTGAAGAAGAGTGCTTACTTTAAATTTATACATAGCAAAGAATCCGAGGAATACTTTACCCTGAATCATTTTGTCTAACTTTATGTAAAAGTTGTCAAAATTACAGCTGTCACCAAAAGTGAGCAAAAAATATATATTGATAGACAATGCCAGGTTTTAGTTCAGGTAAAGTCAATGATTCTGTTACCCAGAACAAATCTGTTTGGCGGCCCATTTCCATTGGTCCACTGCCCTGGGCTTTGTTCGGCCCATTCCCATTGGTCCACTGCCCTGGGCTTTGTTCGGCCCATTCCCATTGGTCCACTGCCCTGGGCTTTGTTCAGCCCATTCCCATTGGTCCACTGCCCTGAGATTTGTCTCTCCATGCCCGTGGAAATTATGACTGAGTGCATCAAAGGATTAAATGTAGTGGCGTCACAAATACATGCATTAATCCAATTGGGTCGATTCGCATGGCTCTTTATCCTAACTGGAAGTTCTTCCTTCATCACAGGGCGAGGAAGAGGAGCATCCCATGGAAAAAGAGCAGGTGACTCCTGGGAAGCTGAAGTTGACTTTTGAGGAGGAGGAAAAGGAGAGACAGGAGAAGCTGAGGAAACAAGCCGAGAAGGAGGCCAAACAACGTCTGCAGGAGGAGAAGAAGGCCTTTAAAGAAGCCAAACTGGAAATGGTGACTGATCTGAATAATTTTCTGGGTTGCTTATTAGTAAGAATGGTTCAATGCTACATGTTTATGTCCGATACGATAACGATACTGCAACCCAGAGTATCTGCCCATATCGATACTGCAACCCAGAGTATCTGCCCATATCGATACTGCAACCCAGAGTATCTGCCCATATCGATACTGCAACCCAGAGTATCTGCCCATATCGATACTGCAACCCAGAGTATCTGCCCATATCGATACTGCAACCCAGAGTATCTGCCCATATCGATACTGCAACCCAGAGAATCTGCCCATATCGATACTGCAACCCAGAGAATCTCCCCATATCGATACTGCAACCCAGAGTATCTGCCCATATCGATACCGCAACCCAGAGTATCTGCCCATATCGATACTGCAACCCAGAGTATCTGCCCATATCGATACTGCAACCCAGAGTATCTGCCCATATCGATACTGCAACCCAGAGAATCTGCCCATATCGATACCGCAACCCAGAGTATCTGCCCATATCGATACTGCAACCCAGAGTATCTGCCCATATCGATACCGCAACCCAGAGTATCTGCCCATATCGATACTGCAACCCAGAGTATCTGCCCATATCGATACCGCAACCCAGAGTATCTGCCCATATCGATACTGCAACCCAGAGTATCTGCCCATATCGATACCGCAACCCAGAGTATCTGCCCATATCGATACTGCAACCCAGAGTATCTGCCCATATCGATACCGCAACCCAGAGTATCTGCCCATATCGATACTGCAACCCAGAGTATCTGCCCATATCGATACTGCAACCAAGAGTATCTGCCCATATCAATACTAATCTGATACCATCTTTCCCGTCTTTTTAACAATTAAGCTGTTAATAATACATCTGTTATTATTTTTTGGCCGATATCCGATCCAGCGTTTTTTTGGCCAGTATCGGACCAATTCCAATACTAATTATCAGATCTGGCCAGTATCGGACCAATTCCAATACTAAATATCAGATTGACACATCCCTATTTATTAGCACATCATATTGAATGTTCTGTTCTTTCCTAAATGAGAGCTGAGATATTATTGACGTGCTAGATGAACCATGGAGGTAAATTAGCAGAGTGGCGTGTGTCAACCCTGTACAAACCCATTCAGACATTATTCTGTTAAGTTCTTGTTTTCTTGTGCTTTTAAAATAACCTGATATATAAAGACATTAACACACAAGCTTCGAAGCATTATAATAAAATAGCAATTTTGGACATTGCATGTTTTTTAAAATATATATATATATGTATTTTTGTATATGTATGTATACATATATACTATTATAAATTAATGATATATTATATGATAATTATGTAGTTGAAATACCCATCCACCTGAACAAGACACGCCCATCCACCTGGTCCAAACACACCCATCCACCTGAACCAAACACACCCATCCACCTGAACAAGACACGCCCATCCACCTGAACCAAACACACCCATCCACCTGAACAAGACACACCCATCCACCTGAACAAGACACGCCCATCCACCTGAACCAAACACACCCATCCATCTATGTTTCCTTTCAGGGTGAAGACGAGGAGCCCTCCCCAGGAGATGAGAAGGAGGTAATCCAGCCTGGCAGACTGAGACTGGGCTTCGAGGAGCTGGAGAAACAGAGGGTGGAGAATGAACGCAAGGCAGCAGAAGCAGAGTACCGGAGACGCATGGAGGAGGAGAGAAAGGCTTTCGCAGAAGCCAGGAAGAGCATGGTGATTGTGGGGCATCCTGTCTGAGTGTGGGGCACCCTGTCTGAGTGTGGGGCACCCTGTCTGAGTGTGGGGCACCCTGTCTGAGTGTGGGGCACCCTGTCTGAGTGTGGGGCACCCTGTCTGAGTGTGGGGCTCCCTGTCTGAGTGTGGGGCACCCTGTCTGAGTGTGGGGCACCCTGTCTGAGTGTGGGGCACCCTGTCTGAGTGTGGGGCACCCTGTCTGAGTGTGGGGCTCCCTGTCTGAGTGTGGGGCACCCTGTCTGAGTGTGGGGCACCCTGTCTGAGTGTGGGGCTCCCTGTCTGAGTGTGGGGCTCCCTGTCTGAGTTTGAGCTCTCTAATTGTTACTCTCTTACAGATAGTGGATGAAGATGATGAGGTGTTCCTGGCCATGCTGAACCTGGAGGGCAGCGAACCAGGAAAGCTCTGCGTCAGCTTTGAGGACAAGGAGCGTCAGAGGAGAGAGGCAGAGGAGAAGAGAGCAGAGGAGGAGGCCAAGAGGAGACTGGAGGAGGAGAAGAAGCTGTTTGCAGAAGCCCGCAAAAATATGGTAGGACTGGTTAACATAACAGTAGAAATCCCACAATTCACTTGGGTTTTTGAAATTCTAGAAGCATTAAAAAACTTGCCATCTTGGTGAGAAAAACGTTAATTATAAAAACTGCTAAACTAGAGTATAACTTCAGTATACAGGAATGCATTTGTGAAGGATAGGATCTCTCAATATATATAATATATATATATATATATAATATATAATATAGGATGCATTTGTGATGTTTTGGATCTTTTCCTTGGTTGAAAGGGTACGAGATATTGTGGGTGAAATCAGTGGAAAATGTTTTTATTGGAGGCTGATATGATAAAATAGATTTGTGTTTACAGTACAGTAATAAGAAATGTGACTCTGATTGGTTAGTTAAAGACTTCACACTCTGTGATTGGTTATTTAAAGACTTCACACTCTGTGATTGGTTAATTAAATCACATTCTGTGCCTGTGTGTCGCCAGGTACTGGAGGAGGATGAGGAGGGGATGGTAAAGAGTGAGTCTCAGGAAGCATTGCATCCTGGGAAATTGGAAATCAACTTTGAAGAGCTCCTAAAGCAGAAGGAGGAAGCTGAAAGGAGGCGCAAGGCTGAGGAGCGCAAAAAGAAAATGGAGAAGGAGAAACATGAGTTTGAGCAGCTCCGACAAGAGATGGGGGAGGTCAGTCATCAACACATATGGCAAAGCGTTTATTATTACTAGGAAGCTGTAACGATGAGCTTCCAACTGACTGACTTCTGACTTCTCTCAATGAATCACCTCCTTCTCAACCATGATGGAGGAGATGGTCCAATGACCTCTACTTTGACTTCTAGTATAACTCCAGAATGTATAAGGAGATGAGTAGTGTATAAAACTGAATAAAGAAGAGCACTTCATGACAATATGAAACATAGGTGTTTAAACCCTGAAGCCTTCATTTGTGAACTAATCAGATGTGTTTCTCTCATAAGGACGAGGTGAATGAGAGCTCTGACCTGGTGAGCAACGAATACGAGGAGCTCAGCAAACTCAGGAGGACAGGCTCCATCCAGGCCAAGAACCTCAAGTCCAAGTTTGAGAAGATCAAGCAGCTGAAAGACGAGGAGATCCAGAAAAAGATTGAGGATGTGAGAGCAAAGAGAAAGGCCATTGATGAAGAGATCAAAGAGAGAGAGGAAGAGCGGGTCCAGGAGGTATACATTATGAGCCTTTATAAATGCATTGCTGTATCGCTGTATCATCTAATGCTGACGTCACTCACTTTAAGGACTGTGTTTTCAGGCAGACGATGAAGGCAGTCAGGATACAGAGAAGGGACCCGAGGAGGCACCGTTCAAACAGAAGGTGGACATGCGCGCGCGGTTCGAACAAATGGCCAAAGCCAGAGAGGAGGAGGAGAGGAAAAGGGTGGAGGAGCAGAAGCTTCAGAGGATGCAGTTTGAGCAGCAGGAGATTGACGCCGCCCTGCAGAAAGTAAACCCCTCTTACACGGCCCTCCATCAGCGGGTTTCTCGTTGTTGAACATCTGAATGATGTCCCCTGGCATGCCCGACTCTCTGACAACTTATTACGGCGTCGCTGGACTGCTGACATTGATGTGGAGAGGGTTTATCTATTAAGTGATATCATGTGTCGTGTTTTTGGCAGAAAAGGGAAGACGAGGAGGAGGAAGAGGGAAGCATCATCAATGGCTCAGCAGCCTACGAGGACGAAGAGGACCACGCCCGGTCGGGGGCGCCATGGTTCAAGAAGCCCCTGAAAAACCAATCAGTGGTGGACGCCGAGCCAGTGCGGTTTACGGTGAAGATCACCGGGGAGCCGAAGCCGGAGGTGACCTGGTGGTTTGAAGGGGAGATGCTCCAGGACTGTGAGGACTACCAGTACATAGAACGTGGGGAGACGTTCTGCCTCTACCTGCCGGAGACCTTCCCAGAGGACGAGGGGGAGTACATGTGTAAAGCCGTGAACAGCCGAGGAACTGCCGCCAGCACCTGTATTCTCACCATAGAAAGTAAGACAACGTTCGTATGACCGCACTTGCATGCCTGCCTGACATCACTTCCTGTTGCTTTCTGATCTATGATTGGATGGGATCGCAAGCTCCTCTTTCTGTGATTTGATGGGATCGCACGCTCCTCTTTCTCTGATTGGATAGGATTCCACGCTCCCTTTCTCTGATTGGATGGGATTGCACGCTCCCATTCTCTGATTGGATAGGATTGCACGCTCCCTTTCTCTGATTGGATGGGATTGCACGCTCCCATTCTCTGATTGGATAGGATTGCACGCTCCTTGTTCTGTGATTGAATGGGATTGCACGCTCCTTGTTCTGTGATTGGATGGGATTGCACGCTCCTTGTTCTGTGATTGGATGGGATTGCACGCTGCCTTTCTCTGATTGGATGGGATTGCACGCTCCCTTTCTCTGATTGGATGGGATTGCACGCTCCCCTTCCTCATTGGCTCAGCCAAGGCTAACAGCCACTTCTGTTTCTGTATTCTAGCTGATGACTACTGATGTGCTCCATTTTCTGGAACTTTCCCGTCTCTCGCACTCCTTTTGTATAACTCCATCTCTCATGGCAGGGCCAAAATGTGAAAGAAACCACAATATGATCCACCTTTCCTAGTAGAAATAACACAAAAAATAAGCGACTCATCAGATCATGTTATTTATGTATTGCTCATTATTCATCAGGGCAGCTACACGTCCTCTCAGTGGTTAGGATGAAATCTGTGCCAAACCACTTTGGTCTCACATGTGAATGCTGTTACAGAACATGCTCAGATTGCTGTTACAGAACATGCTCAGATTGCTGTTACAGAAAATGCACAGATTGCTGTTACAGAACATGCTCAGATTGCTGTTACAGAACATGCTCAGATTGCTGTTACAGAACATGCTCAGATTGCTGTTACAGAACATGCTCAGATTGCTGTTACAGAACATGCTCAGATTGCTGTTACAGAACATGCTCAGATTGCTGTTACAGAACATGCTCAGATTGCTGTTACAGAACATGCTCAGATTGCTGTTACAGAACATGCTCAGATTGCTGTTACAGAACATGCTCAGATTGGTTTTGTGATAGTAACATTGATTTATAATATCTGTGCATTTGGGAAATATCCCTTTACATTTCATACAGTTAAATTTGGGAAATAGTGCAATCCAATTAAAATCCCTATGAAATAGACATGGCAGTATCTAAAATTGGATACTATTTAATTATCTAGCATTTGTATTTTCATGATAATAAATAAAAGGTGTTATACACTCTTAGAAAAAGGTTTCAAATGGTTTCTTTGTATTTTTACACTATTACACTATTAGGTTCCAGATAGAACACTATGGAACCCAAAAGTGGTCTACCTGGATGAAAGGGTTGTACTGGAACGCCAACATGTTTATATAAACGACAGTAACAGCCAAATAACCTATTTTTCTAGGAGTATAATGAACACTCTTCATATTTTCATATCCCAAATATATTTACAATTTTATTTAAAGTTAAGGTCAGCTGGAAATTTATCATGTTGAAAGGTTTTGTATGGTTTGAATTAAAGTGACGAAAATGGGTTTTGACTAGTCTAAATGTTGTTGTGATATGTTTATTAAAAGTTGTAATAAAATGTGTTGAATACCCGTGTTTGTGAAAATGTTCCATTGTCTTCCTAAATCATACCTGATATAAAGATGAAGAGTTGATGGATGGGATTGTTCTACTATATTCTTTGGCGTTGTTATTTTAAGATACTGATGCGCAAGGCCATTTCAAAACATCGTCGTTCCACTCGAGAAGGCAGGTCCCCCTCTGTCCGGCAGAAGGCAGGTCCCCCTCTGTCTTGCAGCAGGCAGGTCCCCCTCTATCCGGCAGCAGGCAGGTCCCCCTCTGTCTTGCAGCAGGCAGGTCCCCCTCTATCTCCCCCTCTATCCGGCAGCAGGCAGGTCCCCCTCTGTCTTGCAGCAGGCAGGTCCCCTCTGTCTTGCAGCAGGCAGGTCCCCCTCTGTCTTGCAGCAGGCAGGTCCCCCTCTGTCTTGCAGCAGGCAGGTCCCCCTCTATCCGGCAGCAGGCAGGTCCCCCTCTATCCGGCAGCAGGCAGGTCCCCCTCTGTCTTGCTTGCAGCAGGCAGGTCCCCCTCTGTCTTGCAGCAGGCAGGTCCCCCTCTATCCGGCAGCAGGCAGGTCCCCCTCTGTCTTGCAGCAGGCAGGTCCCCCTCTGTCTTGCAGCAGGCAGGTCCCCCTCTGTCTTGCAGAAGGCAGGTCCCCCTCTGTCTTGCAGCAGGCAGGTCCCCCTCTGTCCGGCAGAAGGCAGGTCCCCCTCTGTCTTGCAGCAGGCAGGTCCCCCTCTGTCTTGCAGCAGGCAGGTCCCCCTCTATCCGGCTGTAGCTGAGGGTTCAGCAAAGGACTGTATATATTTAATGTGGTGATTCTAGGTGATGGTGTATAGCTGGCGTTCGCCTCTGGGGCGTCGGTCAGGACACAACAGCGGAGAACAGGATGAAGTTCTGGGTTCTTTAATGAATCTTAGGCACATGGGCAACGTTAACTTCAGGTTATGGACTTTATGTCCGTGGTTCTTCAATAAACAGAAATAAGAAAGTGTTAACACAGCATTAATTACGGTGCATTAATAACATAAATGAGAAAGAGTTAACTAACCCCAGCATTAATCACAGTGCATAATATGTATATATACACATACACATAAACATATATATATATATATATACCCACATACGCATATACATACATAAATATATACATACATACCCACATACACACACATCCCTGTAATCTCTGCATCACGTGGCTAATTAAGCATGCCGACTGCACTCTACTGTCCACGTGCAACGCCCGTGGTCCACAACCCCCGAATGCATATAACATATTACATATAACATATATCCTCTAAACACTGTTATACCGCTGAACCTACTAACATAACATAATATACATTCACATCACGGAGCAATGGAAAAGGCAGCAAACAACCACACAACTCCAACAGAAGTTCCATACACTTCGCATGCTAGACAGATGGGCAGAGAACGGCGACATTAGATTAGTCTAATTCTCGCACACAACAGACCTACTGCGCCCATATATGGCGTAACTTAACTGAACAGTATCACTAACAGTCCAGCGCATCTACTCAACCAAAGGCAGCTCACTGTAAGGCAGGTACGCACGGACAGCGTCGCAACAGTGTCCCCGAAGCAACAGACAGCCCCGCCTCGCCATTACCCAACGATGTGACTATTTTACCTTGGTGGCTAGTGGGAGCTCCGCCTTGAGGGAAATGTCATTGGCTGATTCGACAGCCTTTCTAACACCGGCAGAAGGCAGGTCCCCCTCTGTCTTGCAGCAGGCAGGTCCCCCTCTGTCCGGGAGCAGGCAGGTCCCCCTCTGTCTTGCAGCAGGCAGGTCCCCCTCTATCCGGCAGCAGGCAGGTCCCCCTCTGTCTTGCAGCAGGCAGGTCCCCCTCTGTCCGGCAGCAGGCAGGTCCCCCTCTGTCTTGCAGCAGGCAGGTCCCCCTCTATCCGGCAGCAGGCAGGTCCCCCTCTGTCTTGCAGCAGGCAGGTCCCCCTCTGTCTTGCAGAAGGCAGGTCCCCCTCTATCCGGCAGAAGGCAGGTCCCCCTCTGTCTTGCAGCAGGCAGGTCCCTCTCTATCCGGCAGCAGGCAGGTCCCCCTCTGTCTTGCAGCAGGCAGGTCCCCCTCTATCCGGCAAAAGGCAGGTCCCTCTCTCTCCCGCACAAGATATTTTCCCAACGGAACCCAACGATGGAAGCAGCTTCTACAGTAAGGACGGCTGACTCTATTTCTGGAGAACCTCTGGAATCATCCTTTAAAACTTTAAAGAGTAAACAAATGTTCACGTGTCCTTGAAACAGTGCAACTGAAATGATTGTAATCCTGCAGTAAACCACAGACGGGTGACGAATAAAGTGAGGGTGGTCTGGAGGTGGTCGTGATGGGCATATTCCTTGGCATAACCAGCTTGAATGTACAGTTTTCTGTGACATTGATTGACATACATATTTTAGAACTTTTCTAGAACGTTTTTAGTCCCACAGTTTGTGCAGTAAGTCTTAGACTTATTTAATTGACTTGTGATTAAATGCTATATTATTTCACATTTTCCACATCCATTTTTATATCATGTTTCAATTAGCTTTATTTCCTTTTGCTTTGTGCATTGTAGCAGGAACTGCAAATAATGATAGTGTCGTTTGCCGCTGTTTCATATATGAGAAACGTGTACAGGCCTAACGCAATTCAATGCAATTGACTTTTTAATCCGGAAATAATAATTATGTAAACTAAACGTTAGCTAATATAATGCATTTATTTTCGAGACAGACACAAAGGCACACCAATTCACCTTGATATACGGCCCTACAGAGCATATTCCTACCCGGAGAGCCATCCCTCAGATGTTAATCTTGATATACGGCCCTACAGAGCATATGCCTACCCGGAGAGCCATCCCTCAGATGTTAATCTTGATATACGGCCCTACAGAGCATATGCCTACCCGGAGAGCCATCCCTCAGATGTTAATCTTGATATACGGCCCTACAGAGCATATGCCTACCCGGAGAGCCATCCCTCAGATGTTAATCTTGATATACGGCCCTACAGAGCATATTCCTACCCGGAGAGCCATCCCTCAGATGTTAATCTTGATATACGGCCCTACAGAGCATATGCCTACCCGGAGAGCCATCCCTCAGATGTTAATCTTGATATACGGCCCTACAGAGCATATGCCTACCCGGAGAGCCATCCCTCAGATGTTAATCTTGATATACGGCCCTACAGAGCATATACCTAGTCTACCTGCATATCCCTCAGATGTTAATTCATCTCCAGCTTCTCCTCTTGTCAGATCAGGGAACCGCTGCAAACCAGCCCCATCTGCAACACGCATGCGCCGTATCCAGGGAACCGCTGCAAACCAGCCCCATCTGCAACACGCATGCGCCGTATCCAGGGAACCGCTGCAAACCAGCCCCATCTGCAACACGCATGCGCCGTTTCCATAGAAACGGACCGCACTCCGACCTAAACTGACTGGTTAGCATGCTAGCTAGCAGAATATATAAAAAAAAGCTAGCAGAATATTTTGTTATTGGACATTTGCCTTTAATTCCGAACATTATGGCTGTAAAAGCAGAAGAAGTTGCTGCATCGCTTGTGCGCGAATTTCTCAGTCGGAAGGTACTGTAACTTTAGGTGGGCTGCTGTGCACATATAAATAAATTAGCAATATTATCTCAGTACGGTAGTTATACCTGGATGCTAACAACATAATAACCTATGTAATGTGTATCTGCTAGATAGCTCAAGGGTTGCATCACCAACAACACATCCTATTATAACAATATGTGAGTCTAAACCTTAGATTATAATGCTATAATACAATGTTATGAGGTTGTTTGCTATCGTTAGCTACGTACAGCATATCGTTAGCTACATACAGAATATCGTTAGCTACATACAGCATATCGTTAGCTACATACAGAATATCGTTAGCTACGTACAGCATATCGTATTCCCCTTATTAATGCTCATTTAAACTAACCAACTACAGGGACTCAAACGAACCATTGCTTGCATGGATCAGGAACATCCCCGTACAGATGAGAGCATCAACAATAGATCTGACTTGAGACAAATACTTCATCTGGACGGTTTATACAAAAAAAACAAGGTAATCGAGTTTGTTATTGTAGTATAAACATAACCAAATATGAGTTTAAATGCATTGCTTGACAGTGTGACATGTACACAATGTCATTTATTAACGCACGCACACGTTCTCCTTAATTATAGGCTCAAGACTGTCCGTTAAAATCAATGCTGGAGATCATTGTGAGACATCATATTGAGGGAAATAATGACAGAACAGGCTCCAACAAAAATGTCACTCAGATCAGATCCACTGCAGAAAAGTCTCCGACATTGACACAAAGATTGTATGACAGCCATCAGTCAGAAGAGAACACTACAGGATTGTTTTTCAACAAAACTGATGTGTCAAGGTATTTATCACCATAATCTTAACATAAGCTACTATCCTGGCAACTGGAGTTACATTTCCACTTTTTATAAAGACTGCTGCACGTGTCACGTCGATTGTATGCAAAGACCCTGTTTGTAATTTGCCTTTATGATAGTTTCTGTCACAGGTCTGTAACAGAGGTGGTCTGCCCTACTCATGGTACCATGTCATCATTTGAGTCTTCAGACACTCCTCCAAACACTACCCCAAGACAAATCTGGAGCCAAAGCCTTCCCTTGGAGAACCACCAGGAAAGACAACATGTAACTTTGTCCTTAGACAACGACAGGCCTGCTAAGAGTGATGGTATTTTGGACAGGAACCGAACAAGCCGCCTCAGAAGGGGCATGATGGCAGGTCCAATAACAAGTTCCGCCCAGGTAGAGTTTTTTATTTCAGAACACTTGGATCATATTTATATTATCAAAGTCAAATAATGTCTTATTAACCTTATCTAACTACTATTATTTATTGTGATACGTACAGCCCATAAACAGCTCACTGTCTTCAATCATGTTGTCTCAAAGGAAATGAAGAAAAAACATCAGGCTAGACGGATGGGAGGGGCCAGTTCTCTAATATCAAATTATGAAGACAACAGAAACACCAGAGATGTTCCTCAGTCTCTGGGCTCGGTTCCAGGCTTGACTGAGACATTAACTGCTGGTGCCTTAAAGGCAAGCCAACTGCCTGATGGGTCACCAGAGAAAGGAATAGAAGTAGGAAAAGAAAATCACCAGACCAAAGGGTACGTTGCTGTACGTTTACTCATACCGTTTTACTGTTTTTTTTACATTTGAGATATACTGAAGTTGCCTGTATAATATAATAAATATGTTGTGTTTGTGTTTCCCCAGAACAAAATCAATGACCATACAAAATGCTGACCTGCACATGTGCGAGATGATTTTGGGTAGCTATATAAAGATTATTCTGAATGCAACTTGAATGTCCATGTTACCATAATAGCAGCCCTGTTGGTGGATGGTATGATCTAGTCCGAATCTCCTGTTGCAGATGACATTGATGATGACGAGGAGTTTCATAAGCTCTCCAGAGTTTCCTTCCCCTCCTCTAGCTTGCCTCAGCCCAGTTCAGAAAGTGAACCCATGGACCAGCTCACTGCCAGTGTAGGTCTTCAGATGAGCTGCGCCCTCTAATATCAACCAATGGGTTCATTTGGGCCTGATGAGTATTGTGCTGGAGCCAGACATGTGTTGGAATAAATGACTCTGTGTTTCCCACCAGGCCCTAAAAGAGCTGATTCTCGGCTCCAGAACTCGTTGTTTTAATGCAGAGTGGAGGAGTCAGAGTTTCACTTTCTCAGATATACCAGATCTGAGTTATGGGATCTTACAGAAGAAGGTATCATTGGATTGCCTTTATAAAGCTATTGTTATTCAACCACCTGTGTTAATAATACACCCAACCTGTGTTAATAATACACCCAACCTGTGTTAATATTACACCCAACCTGTGTTAATATTACATCCAACCTGTGTTAATAATACACCCAACCTGTGTTAATATTACATCCAACCTGTGTAAATAATACACCCAACCTGTGTTAATATTACATCCAACCTGTGTTAATAATACACCCAACCTGTGTTAATATTACACCCAACCTGTGTTAATATTACATCCAACCTGTGTTAATAATACACCCAACCTGTGTTAATATTACACCCAACCTGTGTTGATATTACACCCAACCTGTGTTAATATTACATCCAACCTGTGTTAATATTACACCCAACCTGTGTTAATATTACACCCAACCTGTGTTGATATTACACCCAACCTGTGTTGATATTACATCCAACCTGTGTTAATATTACATCCAACCTGTGTTAATATTACATCCAACCTGTGTTAATATTACATCCAACCTGTGTTAATATTACATCCAACCTGTGTTAATATTACATCCAACCTGTGTTAATATTACATCCAACCTGTGTTAATATTACATCCAACCTGTGTTAATATTACACCAAACCTGTGTTGATATTACATAATATTACAATATTTCAATAATTTATTTTTGTGATTTATGTTTTTTTATTAGGGACAGTGACATTAATGTTGTTTGGGGGCAGGTATTAATATAACTGTATTGTTTTTCCAGGGTGGTCCTTGTGGAGTTTTGGCTTCGGTTCAGGCCTGTTTTTTGCAGAAACTCTTATTTGAGTGTGCTGGTGCTGATTCAGAGATTCTGTAAGTACAGTATTTATTCCTGTTCTATGTCCGATGTTCTGGGCTAGGTCCCTATTATAATCATATTCCCTTTTTAGGACACTACTTTAATCCAGGCTCAGAGAGTAGTGTGCTATGCTAAAGGGAACAGCGTGCCAGTTATAAGGTAGTCCTCATTAGAAGTTAAATGTGCCTCACCAAACAAAAACTGACAGCAAGGACTACAGTCTTGATTTACAGCAGTTTGTATAAAGTCACAGACAATTCTGTAAATTCCAGCGTTACATGATGTTTTAACTTCAGTGGTATTTTGTTACTAGGAGATTGCGACCCTCTGGTGCTGCCAGAACTAGATGCCTGGCGTTGGCCACAGCGGAAATCCTATGGCGGGCTGGGGAGAGAAAGACTGCCACTATAGCCATGTACGTTCTAACATTATCTACCTGTGGAATCCAGCACAGTTACAATTACATTATAGAGATTGTTAATCTGAAATGGATGTACATAAATAAATACAGCCCTGGTTTAAAAGATGCCAAGATCATGCCTTTTATGGGGGTTTTATTACTAATTTTGTCGTATAGAACAACAGGAAGAAACCATTTCACCACCTCAGGCCAAGCTCGGTCTGATGGAGTACTAGAGAAGGTATGTGTATGTGAGGGATATTCCATCTTATGTATTACAGACGTATTACCCACTGACTGGATCTAGAAAGCACACTTCATTTTCATAGATACATATATACATATATAAGTCTGCCACATTCACAGTTTGAAGACCTTCTAAGCCAATTAGGTGAATTAGCCAATTACCGTAGTTGTTACTCTGTTGTGAGCTGATTTTCAGGATGCGGTTGTGACATTGTTTTAAATGCTATCCTAACAAATGTCTTTCCCTAAACATCTACTGTAGATCACACGTATTCGTGTAGACAATCGGAAGGACCTTGATGTTCTTGTGGAGCAGCACATACAACAGGTATGGCAAACCTAGCTGAATCAGTTCATATCCTTTATGTGAATCGTCCTCACTGAGGGCTCTGGCCAACCTAGCTGTATCAGTTCATATCCTTTAAGTGAATCGTCCTCACTGAGGGCTCTGGCCAACCTAGCTGTATCAGTTCATATCCTTTAAGTGAATCGTCCTCACTGAGGGCTCTGGCCAACCTAGCTGTATCAGTTCATATCCTTTAAGTGAATCGTCCTCACTGAGGGCTCTGGCCAACCTAGCTGTATCAGTTCATATCCTTTAAGTGAATCGTCCTCACTGAGGGCTCTGGCCAACCTAGCTGTATCAGTTCATATCCTTTAAGTGAATCGTCCTCACTGAGGGCTCTGGCCAACCTAGCTGTATCAGTTCATATCCTTTAAGTGAATCGTCCTCACTGAGGGCTCTGGCCAACCTAGCTGAATCAGTTCATATCCTTTAAGTGAATCGTCCTCACTGAGGGCTCTGGCCAACCTAGCTGAATCAGTTCATATCCTTTATGTGAATCGTCCTCACTGAGGGCTCTGGCCAACCTAGCTGAATCAGTTCATATTCTAATGTGAATCGTCCTCACTGAGCTGTGTTAGTTTTCATAAGGCTGTCTTAAGTGTTTTTATTCTGTTGTAGTTTGGATCTGGATCTCTAGGATGTATACTTCTCATCGTCTCTGCTATTCTCTCCAGATCTATTGACAGGTGAGTCTGTGCCCTGACACTTATAACGCATTATAATGCATTAGGACTGAACATTTAAAGTGAGAATACATTACGTCATTACTTTTAACACAGCAGTGTTGGCAGAGGTTAGGGTTCATTGTGTAACCCTAATCTACTCTTCCTCAGGGTCAAAGGTGATATGGACGTCCCCACCAGTACGCTAATCGGAGCTCATGGTTACTGTACACAGGTGGGTTTCCTGGCTAGCCCATGGTTACTGTACACAGGTGGGTTTCCTGGCTAGCCCATGGTTACTGTACACAGGTGGGTTTCCTGGCTAGCCCATGGTTACTGTACACAGGTGGGTTTCCTGGCTAGCCCATGGTTACTGTACACAGGTGGGTTTCCTGGCTAGCCCATGGTTACTGTACACAGGTGGGTTTCCTGGCTAGCCCATGGTTACTGTACACAGGTGGGTTTCCTGGCTAGCCCATGGTTACTGTACACAGGTGGGTTTCCTGGCTAGCCCATGGTTACTGTACACAGGTGGGTTTCCTGGCTAGCCCATGGTTACTGTACACAGGTGGGTTTCCTGGCTAGCCCATGAAGGCACGTGCAATGAATTAAATAAAGATGTAGATGGTTTGATTTGCTCCAAGCAGAATTTGTCTACACTACATCTGTTATTGTGTGAACGGCTCTATGAAATGTGTTCAATGACAATATAGAGCTGGATTATTTATTCCACAGGAGTTGGTAAATTTATTGTTGTGTGGACGGGCTGTATCAAATGTGTTCAACGACAATATGGAGCTGGATTCAGGCAATGGAAACATGACCCTTCTGAAGGGGGTGAGCGGACGTAGTGACATCGGACTGCTGTCCTTATTTGAACATTATAACATCTGCAAGGTAAGAACTCCTCACATGACCCCTGCTGTGGTGAATATACGTAAATGTAAATATAACCAGTCATACCTTTACATTGTCATTTGGATATTATTTCATCCATGATTACATGTGTCACTTCACCTGACAGTTTCGTCCTCCAATCTGCCAAACCCTCAACCCTCCCAGTTGTCCCTTTCTGACTATAATTGATGTGGACTATTCTATTTTTTAAGACTCTTTGCACTTAAAAAATAAATTTACAAAATATTAAACTAAACGATCATAAGTTCACTCAGGCTAAGCCAGAAGAGGACTGGCCAACCTCCAGAGCCTGGTTCCTATCTAGGTTTCTTCCTAAATTCGACCTTTCCTAAATTCGACCCATCATCTATCGGATTCAGGCCGGGTGTTTGTAAAAACACTTTGACAACTTTTTTGTAAAAAGGGCTTTATAAAATACATTTGATTGATTCACAATTTAATAGTTCACATATTTCAGCTTTTGGTCATCTGTTTTTAAGATTGTCTACCCACATTTCCTGTTTTTAAGGTTGGGTCCAACCTGAAAACCCCCAGGTTCCCCATCTGGGTGGTGTGCAGTGAGAGCCACTTCAGTGTGCTCTTTGGGCTGGAGATGGAACTGCTGAGTGACCCGTGTGTGGTCCAGGAGTTCAACCTGTACTATTATGACGGCCTAGCCAATCAGCAGAAAGAGATCCGCCTCTCTATCTGTACGTATGGAACCCAGATCACCTGGGTGATCCACCGAGACACTTTGGCATTTCTAACAATTTGGATTGGACAATGACCAGGCCTTATTTAGTCTGGTGTTCTGTAGTCAGAGCAGTAATGAGAATTTATATCAAGTTAATATTTACAGTCATTAATTTGTGTGATGTTTTACCCAAGTCTTTCCAGCTGCCTCCGGAAAGTCTCCCGCGTACCAGGACTCTGACCTCATTCCTCCTCTTGATCTCTGCATACAGACCAGGTGAGTTAATTCCTGCTCTTGATCTCTGCATACGGACCAGGTGAGTTAATTCCTGCTCTTGATCTCTGCATACAGACCAGGTGAGTTCATTCCTGCTCTTGATCTCTGCATACGGACCAGGTGAGTTCATTCCTGCTCTTGATCTCTGCATACGGACCAGGTGAGTTAATTCCTGCTCTTGATCTCTGCATACGGACCAGGTGAGTTCATTCCTGCTCTTGATCTCTGCATACGGACCAGGTGAGTTCATTCCTGCTCTTGATCTCTGCATACGGACCAGGTGAGTTCATTCCTGCTCTTGATCTCTGCATACGGACCAGGTGAGTTCATTCCTGCTCTTGATCTCTGCATACGGACCAGGTGAGTTAATTCCTCCTCTTGATCTCCGCATACGGACCAGGTGAGTTCATTCCTTTCTTCTAATAAGTGCCTCAAACACACCTTTCAGATAGCCCACGCCCTAGTAATGAACAAACTAGTTCCTAGTCAAACACATATGTGTTTGTGATTCTGGTTATTTATACTTCAGGTAACACTTTTTAAATGTATGTTTTTGTTGTTTTCTTTACATTTTCTGATTTAATATCTTGTGTTTCTTTAGATGGAAAGACGCCATTGTCAGTTGGAATGAAACCGAGCCCATTCTCTGATTGGCTAATAGATGGAGCAAGATGACTGTGGTCCTATTGGATGGCTGTTTACATCAAATGTAGCACTGTGTTGGCACATCTAGAATAGATGTACCTGCAGGTACATATCCCCATAATGGTGGTGTAATCAACAACCAAACGGGCGTGACAGCAGGTACATATCCCCATAATGGTGGTGTAATCAACAACCAAACGGACGTGACAGCAGGTACATATCCCCATAATGGTGGTGTGTTCAACATAGAAGAGCAAGACACTGTTCATACCAATGGAGAATAGATGTGTTCAACATAGAAGAGCAAGACACTGTTCATACCGATGGAGAATAGATGTGTTCAACATAGAAGAGCATCTTGGTCAAACACAAAGACATGCAGCTTTCATGACATTATAATGTGTTACAATATCAATTATATATCTATCAAGTCCTAAATAACATTTATACATACCTAACTATAAGATTATTTGTGAAATGGATATGCAGTGTGTATTTCTTTGGTTCGTTTATCTGTTATATTAAGTGAATGAAGTGCTTTTGTTTGGTCTCCTGTTAACTGCAAATGAACATGCAATACCATCACTGTCCTCCTGCGGCCGCTGTTAAGTTGTAAATGGATCTCGGATATTATCAGTCGGAGGATTGTGTAACCAATATAACACACACACATAATAATGTAATAGCAGGGGCGATTCTAGGGTCAGAGCTTTAGGGGTGCTGAGCAGGACGAGTCACCCACCCAGGTCCTGTGCTACTCCACAGCGCCGGCGACACGCTGGACTCCGCTACCAGGATTTCTCAAATAACGAGGTCAAAAATACCCCCCCCCCTATCTTTAATCAAAAGAAAATAGTCTGAGTTTGAATGTTGGCGAAATGCTGCTAACCTAACTGTAATATAGGTAGTAGCATTGGCGGACTGGCCATCTGTGTGATCTGGTACTGCATGACACACAGTCATCACTTGTTTCTACACTAATCTGTTTGGAGTTGTGGTTAGTGCGCTCGGCTATGGATCCGGGCGACGCGGGTTCGATTCCCCCTAACTGATGCCACATTATGTCTTTAGATTTTATTTTCTGAATTCTAATGTTGACCATGTGTATGATGTATGTAAATCAGCTAAACTTCAACATTTTACTCTAAAATGCCACATGCAGTAGCTAATATTAAGAAATATGTTGTGCTTTTACTTTTTTAGTCCCAGCCCGTCCCTGGGTAGTATCAGCTGGCTTTTTTAAAGTCCCATTCATTAAAGCTGTATAGTATTGCAATCGAAGTTCGCACTAATTCTACAATTCGAAATTCTAGTGAAATGCACCTAGTCGTTATCTAAGGGATTATGTTCACCAAATACTAAAAATATCATCCATGGGCCAAATGTCTGTCTCATTCCGCGCTCACAAGAGTACAAAGGTATAGGGAAAACATGACATGGATTTCAGGAGAAATAACTTTTGTTAATGTGTAAGGCAAGTCAAATGGATTTGTGAAATGGACCGACCGGGATTTTATATTTTCGGTGCTGAAAAGAAATATGTTATGTTTTGGCAGTCACATCGATATTGCCCGCATAATCATACAGTAGCCTATGATCAAATTGGGTGAATATTGGGGGGGGGCGTGTCCCCCTGCCCCCTATAGGATTACGCCTATGTGTAAAAATATATATTAGACGAGTTAAGTCCTGAAGACAACGACTACAGCCAACTATTTTTGTTTTGACTGACATGACAAGTAGGCTACGTGTCGGTGACGACGATCCGTAAACTTCTGGACTCGTCGGCTATTTTCCATTCACAATGAAATTACTCAATAAATATATATCACAGAAAAAAATACAGAGGACATGACCTCGGTGTCCTCAATGGTAGTTACGGCGCTGGCTGGACTTAAATAGTCCGAAAATAAACACTTATTATAGGTGTACCATGGTGATTCAGGATACTGACTCCAGTACTCACCGATATGGTAAAAGGTGTGGCACAGCTTTGGAGCAACTTAGTTATTTGACAACACTACATAACGGGTTGTCACTCTGCGTGTGTTTCACGCTGGATGCCGTTCGTGCTGAGCGGTGCAGGTAGAGGACAAGTAGAAGAGGAGAGGACGACACCATTTGCTAAACGGGGGTGTTTTTCATCCTTAACACATACATTTTAAACCACAAACTACGGAGTAGATTTTGGATATTATTTAACCTTGTCAAAGACGAACAAAAGTTCTTCTGGTCTGTATACTCCAAGTTTTAGGGGTGCTGAGCTCCTTTTTAGGGGTGCTGAAGCACCCCTAAAAAGGGGCTAGCCTCGCCCCTGTGTAATAGAATAATAAATACAATATAATACATCTATTTTGTTTATTCACAGTATTTTAACAAATAATGTTACTGGGAAATGTAGCTCAATTTATGAAGGTGTTCCAGAAGAATTCAACAAAGGTGATGCCTGGTTTTATTCCGTTCTTGTTGGGGAGGGGGAGGGGGGAATGGATCACAAGTGTTCTGAATCTGGGCCCTTCTGTTGCTAAGCATTAACATCTCCATCCATCCATGATGATGTTAATGACTGCCTTAACTCTGACCTCTAGCCGGAGCAAAACCTTCATCTCACACTTTTAACTTTAGAATATTTCTCATCTTAGGCTCATACTAATATCACATAAACTGCTAACATATGTCAATACTTTTCAAACAGGTGTTTGGTGATGTTTTTCTGAACTTACAAATACACTGCATTTGATTTAAGACAGATAACTGAATAAGTCCGACCATACTTACATATGTGAACCCGTAATATCACAGGCGGCTTGGAATTTGAATTTCTTAACAAACAGCTGGAGGCGGGGCTATCTGTTCATTTACTTATCACATCATAATCATTCATTTCTCTTTCAATTCATTTGTCACATCATAATCATCCATTTCTCTTCTTTTAGGGCAGTAAATGGCTTCAGCTCCTCATTGCATAGTTCAGATTGAACAGTTCTGGGATCAGATGCAGGCAGGGTGGGAGTGGAAGGAGACATGCCAACACCTCAAGCATCAACCCACCTCCCTGACGCTGAATCCCAGGACTCGCTTAATTAACAACACAGCAGACTGTTGTGTTACCAGAGTAGCCATTAGTAGTATTAAACAGCCAATACAGGGCTAATAGGTTCAATACCAGGGCTAATAGGCACTATACCAGGGCTAGTAGGCTCTATACCAGGGCTAATAGGCACTATACCAGGGCTAATAGGCACTATACCAGGGCTAGTAGGCACTATACCAGGGCTAATAGGCACTATACCAGGGCTAATAGGCACTATACCAGGGCTACTAGGCACTATACCAGGGCTAGTAGGCTCTATACCAGGGCTAGTAGGCTCTATACCAGGGCTAGTAGGCTCTATACCAGGGCTAATAGGCACTATACCAGGGCTAGTAGGCTCTATACCAGGGCTAATAGGCACTATACCAGGGCTAGTAGGCTCTATACCAGGGCTAATAGGCACTATACCAGGGCTAGTAGGCTCTATACCAGGGCTAATAGGCACTATACCAGGGCTAGTAGGCACTATACCAGGGCTAGTAGGCTCTATACCAGGGCTAGTAGGCTCTATACCAGGGCTAGTAGGCTCTATACCAGGGCTAGTAGGCTCTATACCAGGGCTAGTAGGCTCTATACCAGGGCTAGTAGGCTCTATACCAGGGCTAGTAGGCTCTATACCAGGGCTAGTAGGTTCTATACCAGGGCTAATAGGTTCTATACCAGGGCTAATAGGCTCTATACCAGGGCTAGTAGGCTCTATACCAGGGCTAGTAGGCTCTATACCAGGGCTAGTAGGCTCTATACCAGGGCTAGTAGGCTCTATACCAGGGCTAGTAGGCTCTATACCAGGGCTAGTAGGCTCTATACCAGGGCTAGTAGGCTTCCAGGGCTATACTCAGGGCTAGTAGGCTCTATACCAGGGCTAGTAGGCTCTATACCAGGGCTAGTAGGCTCTATACCAGGGCTAGTCTAGGGCTTCTATACCAGGGCTAGTAGGTTCTATACCAGGGCTAGTAGGCTCTATACCAGGGCTAGGCTCTATACCAGGGCTAGGGTTCTATACCAGGGCTAGTAGGCTCTATACCAGGGCTAGTAGGCTCTATACCAGGGCTAGTAGGCTCTATACCAGGGCTAGTAGGCTCTATACCAGGGCTAGTAGGCTCTATACCAGGGCTAGTAGGCTCTATACCAGGGCTAATAGGCTCTATACCAGGGCTAGTAGGTTCAATACCAGGGCTAATAGGCTCTATACCAGGGCTAGTAGGCTCTATACCAGGGCTAGTAGGCTCTATACCAGGGCTAGTAGGCTCTATACCAGGGCTAGTAGGTTCTATACCAGGGCTAGTAGGCTCTATACCAGGGCTAGTAGGCTCTATACCAGGGCTAGTAGGCTCTATACCAGGGCTAATAGGCTCTATACCAGGGCTAGTAGGTTCTATACCAGGGCTAATAGGCACTAAACCAGGGCTAGTAGGCTCTATACCAGGGCTAGTAGGCTCTATACCAGGGCTAATAGGCACTATACCAGGGCTAGTAGGCTCTATACCAGGGCTAGTAGGCTCTATACCAGGGCTAGTAGGCTCTATACCAGGGCTAGTAGGCTCTATACCAGGGCTAGTAGGCTCTATACCAGGGCTAATAGGCACTATACCAGGGCTAGTAGGCACTATACCAGGGCTAGTAGGCACTATACCAGGGCTAGTAGGTTCTATACCAGGGCTAATAGGCACTATACCAGGGCTAGTAGGCTCTATACCAGGGCTAGTAGGCTCTATACCAGGGCTAGTAGGCTCTATACCAGGGCTAATAGGCTCTATACCAGGGCTAGTAGGCTCTATACCAGGGCTAGTAGGCTCTATACCAGGGCTAGTAGGCTCTATACCAGGGCTAGTAGGCTCTATACCAGGGCTAGTAGGCTCTATACCAGGGCTAGTAGGCTCTATACCAGGGCTAGTAGGCTCTATACCAGGGCTAGTAGGCAATACCAGGGCTAGTAGGCTCTATACCAGGGCTAGTAGGCTCTATACCAGGGCTAGTAGGCTCTATACCAGGGCTAGTAGGCACTATACCAGGGCTAGTAGGCACTATACCAGGGCTAGTAGGCTCTATACCAGGGCTAGTAGGCTCTATACCAGGGCTAGTAGGTTCAATACCAGGGCTAGTAGGCTCTATACCAGGGCTAGTAGGCACTATACCAGGGCTAGTAGGCTCTATACCAGGGCTAGTAGGCTCTATACCAGGGCTAGTAGGTTCTATACCAGGGCTAGTAGGTTCAATACCAGGGCTAGTAGGCTCTATACCAGGGCTAGTAGGCTCTATACCAGGGCTAATAGGCACTATACCAGGGCTAGTAGGTTCAATACCAGGGCTAGTAGGCTCTATACCAGGGCTAGTAGGTTCAATACCAGGGCTAGTAGGCTCTATACCAGGGCTAGTATGTTCTATGCCAGGGCTAGTAGGTTCTATACCAGGGCTAGTAGGTTCTAAACCAGGGCTAGTAGGCTCTATACCAGGGCTAGTAGGTTCAATACCAGGGCTAGTAGGCTCTATACCAGGGCTAGTAGGTTCAATACCAGGGCTAGTAGGCTCTATACCAGGGCTAGTAGGTTCTATACCAGGGCTAGTAGGTTCTATACCAGGGCTAGTAGGTTCTATACCAGGGCTAGTAGGTTCTATACCAGAGCTAATAGGTTCAGTGTGATGACCCGAGGACCCGTGTGAGGACCTGAGGAGGTCCAGAGGTTGTCCAGATGAATGCACGGTTCAATCCCTAAAATCAAATCAACACTTAACAGGGAGAGGTATCCATCTCAGGTTTTATGAAGGCAGAGGATGTAGGTTCTCCTGATAATACATGACATATTAGTCATCGTGTCCAGATGTGTGCGTTCACAAAACAAGATACCGTGGATTTAACATGAGGCCATGTGAAATGAATTGAGGGGCCCCTGACAGAAACGTGTGGGAACCATGAAGATGTCATGCAGAGATCTACATAAAGCATTAACTATAAATGAAAATGTTTCTGCTCTCAGGCCTCGAGGATTTTTTAAATTGGATTAAAGGTTTACGTTTGCTGCAGATAAATAATATCTTGGCTTATTTCTAACGTACGTCACATGTAGAGTCGCATGTCGTCACACGTATTCACATATAATCATTGAGAACATGGTGTGGTAGTTCCTCCTCTCTGTCCCAATTGCTGCTGAAGAATTCATACAGAAAATGGCAACCAAGAGAAAGAAGATTTCATCAGTCCCTGAAGAAAGGAAAGGTACAATAACTCAACCCAGACTAATAATGTGCACTCTTACCATTCAACGTATATAGCATTACTGACCAAGCCATTACTGAAGGCCAAATACAGACCAGAAGAATGACAAGCCATTACTGAAGGCCAAATACAGACCAGAAGAAGGACAAGGCCATTGCAAATAGAATCAGGAAGACTCCAAGGCAGCGACGTAAACATTAGGGCGCACCATTCCCCTCTGTACGTGTCCCAAACAGACTTCATTTCCCTATTTAATGCACAATGTTGTGCCATGGCCCACAGCTGTGGTACATAGTAGGGTGTCAGGTAGTAGGGTGTCAGGTAGTAGGGTGTCAGGTAGTAGGGTGTCAGGTAGTAGGGTGCCAGTTGAGACCCGGCCGCTGTCTCTCTGGTTCTCCTGGTTGTTCAGAGGGGATTTGACCTGGCTTTACCTCTGTTTATCCCAGTGCCTCTCCTAGGTGACGTTGGGGATTCGTCTGTCTGTAATTGTGTTAGGGCCTTCTCACACTCAGTCCCCTGTGTATCTTCTGTCTCCTCCCTTAATCTGAGTGGTTTGTCTCCAGATAAATGATATCCTCTTTAGATTAGGATCCGGTGCTCCTGCCCACCGGCTGGACGAGAGAGGGATCCCCTGTGGTGTCTGTGAGGAGAGACCCCTTATTTATAGCGCCCTAATGCTGTTATGCTGCTGGCACATCCACCAGGCGTCGTGTTAATTGTCCTGGGTAATTACAATACAGCAAGATGTATGAAGATCACCATGATCAATGGTACCATTGATGATCTAAAAATATAAAGAGCACTTTTATTTATTGTATGGAAAGTAAATTGTGTCGTTTGGTTACTGGTTATGCCTTTCAAACAGTGTGTATTGGTGGTGTGTTTGGTGATGGAGGACGTGATTTGTAAAATGGCCTGGGTATGACGGAGGTTCAAGCCCCCTCAGGACCAGTGAAAATGACATCCATTTAGATGGAATTGTAAATTTTGTACCAAGCATTCCTCTGGAGAAAATAACAAATGTGGCCACAGGAAATGTGCTTCTAAAAGTATCACAGTAGCTGATACTCAGTCATGAAACATTATGCAGTGCCTTCAGAAAGTCTGTTTTGTTTTGTCAGATCACAGACGAAGCTAAAATGTTGGCACAGGGCGACAGTAGACCTTCTGCCTGTTTGGACCAGACGAGATAGCCTTCGTTGCCCTTACACATCACTGTCTGTAGGTATTCACCACTGCTGACCAGGACCACTGTAGGTAGGTACTCACCACTGGTGACCAGGTCCACTGTAGGTAGGTACTCACCACTGGTGACCAGGACCACTGTAGGTAGGTACTCACCACTGGTGACCAGGACCACTGTAGGTAGGTACTCACCACTGCTGACCAGGACCACTGTAGGTAGGTACTCACCACTGGTGACCAGGACCACTGTAGGTAGGTACTCACCACTACTGACCAAGACCACTGTAGGTAGGTACTCACCACTACTGACCAGGACCAGTGTAGGTAGGTACTCACCACTACTGACCAGGACCACTGTAGGTAGGTACTCACCACTACTGACCAGGACCAGTGTAGGTAGGTACTCACAACTACTGACCAAGACCACTCAGGGTAGGTACTCACCACTGCTGACCAGGACCACTGTAGGTAGGTACTCACCACTGCTGACCAGGACCACTGTAGGCAGGTACTCACCACTACTGACCAGGACCACTGTAGGTAGGTACTCACCATTGCTGACCAGGACTAGAATAATTTCAGAGTTAGCGTGACGTGTTCTTCCAGAATAATTTCAGAGTTAGTGTGACGTGTTCTTCCAGAATAATTTCAGAGTTAGTGTGACGTGTTCTTCCAGAATAATTTCAGAGTTAGTGTGACATGTTCTTCCAGAATAATTCCAGAGTTAGTGTGACGTGTTCTTCCAGAATAATTCCAGAGTTAGTGTGTGTTCTTCAATATGTTTTATTGTTCAGTAATCTGCTGCATTATTTCCATCGTTGTCATTCAACATGTTTTCATTGTTTGAAATCATTCAGGTGCCAAATTAAATGTAATGGTGACGGTGACGGAGAACCCAGAGAACACTGTCGGTACGTCCCAGAATGTAATACAGACAAATCATATTCAATTACATGAATTCACACACGATGAGGGAGAAAAATCTCTTCATCGAAAGTTCACAAAAATAATCATATTTCTGTATCCGTGTGAATATTTATATACATACAATTTTAATAAATAGGTGTATTCAACGTTAAATAAAGGTTTTTGTTTAAAAAAAAGATGTGTGACAATAAAAAGCTAATCTATTTGACAATACCAATTCTGTTGGCATTTTTTAATACATCCAGTATCAACAGAAAAAAATGCTATAAACAATTAAAATATCATGTTCCTAATGTGAACGCTGGAAATTGAAGGCACTTCCTTGGAAAAACATAGATCCCTCTTACAATATTTTGAACCTGAAACACACAGCAAAACACAAATAAATTAGCATAACATCACTGGCATGGAACAGAAGGGCAGAAAACCTCCAAATATTGAGTTCAAAGGTGTTTAATCTTCATGTTATTCATTGTATACATGATGTGCAGACAGAGAAATGTACATGCTAATTGGACATTGAACATGAAGAAAATTACTAAGAATAAAAAAATGAATAATGAATAAAATAAAAACCTTGTAAACAGAATATAAAGTTGAGAACTAGTTCTAGTTGCGGAACAGGTTCTCGATCCTCTAGCTCCTCAGATCCATATGATGGAGACACGTTTTCTATTTTATTCAAGTTTACTACTTTTATTTATGCACCATGCATGCACATACATTTATTTCCATGATTGAATAAATATTTTTGCATCTGAGCCATAGTTTGGACCTGATCTTATTTTGTGTGCGTCTCTATTCTCAGAAATATATATTTTTTCCTTAGGAAGTGAAGGTTAAACTAGCCCATATTAATAATGGCACTTCTTATTCTAAGGACTCGATGAATCAATCAATTCAACTCTTTCAGGTCCATCCTGTAAAGTCTCCTTCTAACTACCCTGTCTCAGCAGAGTGACCGCTCATTAAGGTTAGAACACGAACACATTAATAAGAGTCAAACACAATGACTACTGCACAAGCTGACGATCGGCTAATGCACCAGCTCGAACAATTTTCCAGTCAAAGTGACACTGGAACTAAAGTGGTGCTTGTAATGGGCTATTCGCCGAAATCCTAATTCACGCTCATGGTTCACGCTCATGACATGGAGTCAGGTTTTAACTCATGAGGCCCACGGAAATCTCTGCCTTCGTCAGTCTCAGGTGGAAACAATAGATGATCAACTCAGCACAGATGACAGTCCAGTCATTTCTAAATCACTGGGTGACAAAGCAGAGGACGTCTAATATTGTGAGAGTCAAATATGATAACACATGGTTTCACTTCCTAATGAGCCGTGTTTAAATCATATTTCAGGCTTATCTTGCAGATGTCTTCTGGATTTCGTTTTACAGGAGAATTCTTCTAGTTCAGTTGTCAATCAGCTGTCACGACTGTCCATCCAAAATTCAGTCAGCGGGACAAGGACGTGTCCTTACATTTTTATGGTTTATGAATTTACTGGCTCCTATTCCGATATATTTTATTTAACTGTTTTTGTTTTCTGACTATAATAATGCATATATTTATGTGTAAAGAAATAAAGTTTGAATAAATAAAAGGCCTAATCACATCCCCATGGGCGCATAAATGTAAGAGAATAAAAACAAATGTGTGTTTAAATGGTACAGCTAGAGGTCAGAACAAATACCGTAAGTGTGAAAGCAGAGTTGATGAATAAACCTGATTGTGATTCTAATATGTTTATGCCAACACATATACTCACATGTAATGGAATGTACTCGCATGTAAAGTAATGTACTCACATGTAATGGAATGTACTCGCATGTAAAGTAATGCACTCACATGTAATGGAATGTACCCACATGTAAAGTAATGTACTCACATCTAAAGTAATGTACTCGCATGTAAAGTAATGTACTCGCATGTAAAGTAATGTACTCGCATGTAAAGTAATGTACTCGCATGTAAAGTAATGTACTCGCATGTAAAGTAATGTACTCACATGTAAAGTAATGCACTCACATGTAAAGTAATGCACTCACATGTAAAGTAATGTACTCGCATGTAAAGTAATGTATTCACATGTAAAGTAATGTACTCACATGTAAAGTAATGTACTCACATGTAAAGTAATGCACTCACATGTAAAGTAATGCACTCACATGTAAAGTAATGTACTCACATGTAAAGTAATGTACTCACATGTAATGTTATGCACTCACATGTAATGGAATGCACTCACATGTAAAGTAATGTACTCACATGTAATGTAATCACATGTAATGTAATGTACTCACATGTAAAGTAATGTACTCACATGTAAAGTAATGTACTCACATGTAAAGGAATGTACTCACATGTAAAGTCTACGACTGTGAGCAGAGTGGACTCATTGCTAGCCGAGTTAGCAATCTGGCACATCTTTTGTAGTCTGTAAAACATAAAGACAATGTTTAGTCATGGGTCTATATTTTGTCTGTCAGTCGGTCTGTCAGTGTGTCCCAGTGGGTTCTTCTATGTGATATGAATTCCCCAAACTTTGATCTCTCTGTCCACAACACTTCCTCTTCCTCTGTTCAGTGTATGTGTCCTTTGCCCATCTTAATCTTTTATTTTTATTGACCATTGTGTCCATTTTTGACTAGAATCCAAGCATCCCGGAATCATGTCTTCAGTGTTGACATTGAGACTGGTGTTTTGCAGGTACTATTACATGAATCGGACAGTTGAGGACCTGTGATGTATTTGCTCCGTTGTGCACCAGGGCATCCCACTCCTCTTTCTACTTCTCTAACTTAACGTTTAAAGTTTAGCGTTTAACAACAATCTTTTCTATCCTAGCACAAACATATCTGTAACCAGGCTACAATATTTCATACAATATTTCATAAAGCAGAAACACGTTATAGAGCACAGACAGACATCATATTCTGATTGTAGAGATACATACATGCTGGTGTGGAACAATCTCTTGTGTTGTTGTAGAGTCTAT
This sequence comes from Dallia pectoralis, assembly GCA_029465975.1. Taxonomy (NCBI): domain Eukaryota; kingdom Metazoa; phylum Chordata; class Actinopteri; order Esociformes; family Umbridae; genus Dallia; species Dallia pectoralis. The sequence goes on from CM055751.1 coordinate 13,702,502, forward strand.
GAAAATGTGTTTTGCATTCCAATGAGAACTTGACTGGTCCTGCTTAAAAAGAAAAGCTCTCATCAGGAACACATTTTTCATTATTTCAAGAACAGTAGTGAAGTGGATACAATGTGCCAACAACATCAGATGAGAAAACATATTGGGACAAGATACCCGTTCACCAAGTCACAATACCCGTTCACCAAGTCACAATACCCGTTCACCAAGTCACAATACCCGTTCACCAAGTCACAATACCCGTTCATTCTACTCTCTGGGTAGGTACTCTGGGTAGGCACTCACCACTCTGGGTAGGCACTCACCACTCTGGGTAGGCACTCACCACTCTGGGTAGGCACTCACCACTCTGGGTAGGCACTCACCACTCTGGGTAGGCACTCACCACTGTGGGTAGGCACTCACCACTCTGGGTAGGCACTCACCACTCTGGGTAGGCACTCACCACTCTGGGTAGGCACTCACCACTCTGGGTAGGCACTCACCACTCTGGGTAGGCACTCACCACTCTGGGTAGGCACTCACCATTGCCACTTAAGTCACTCAGGTCTTTATTACAGCACATTTCTTCTACATTGAACATGTTGAGTACAAGAACTGGTTTAGCATCTAATCTATCCAGAACCTGACACGCCTCCAGGTTATAAAAATGTCAACGTAAATTCTGAATCAACTCCCCCACTCTATACAAACATCTCCATTTATATGATGTAATCTAATCCAGAAACCAATATGGAAAACATTGAATGTTCATTGAATACATTTTGATTGCAGTTTCCATACCTGTAAAATGCTTGATGAACTTGTCTTTCAGGTGTATATCTCTTGAGACAATATCTAAAAAAGAAACATTAACAAACAGAGAGAAATCTGTTAACAAACAGAAAATGAGTATCCAAAGCATTTTGAAATAGTATTATTTTTGACCATGGCAGCTGATTCCAATCCAAGTACCAGTAAGTGTTTGCCTTTAGAAGGAGTGCCACTTCTTTTTTAAACTGTGAATGATTTTTTTTTCTAGCAACCATTTTTAACCAGTTGTGTCAATCAGTAGATTAGGAACTTAGGAACCAAAGATGTGACCAAGTTCTGTAATTTCCAACTGTGGCCCTTGGACTTAACATCAGGAAGTTTAACTATGTTCTTATCTCTGCTTCAGCATACACATCCTTGACCCAGCAACTATAAAACTCTGGTAGAAATGAGCAAACCACAAACAATGGTATGTGATATACTTTATATCTAGTATTTCAGCTATTTCTTTGTACCTGTTGCCTGATTGATGTTCGACAACTAATTGTGGCTTGATGTTTGAAAGGTCTTTGGTAACGGACGAATAATGGATTCACATGCGTCTAATATGCATTTTATACGTCAGTTACACAGGAAGACATGGAAACTATATCATTTTATTTTGTTTGATATTATTTGAAGAATGTTTAGGGATCTCAAAAGATAAATTAATAAAGTTACTACTAAAACACCATCGCTTTCTTGGTATACAAAACTATCATGTTTTTGCATACAGTAAAGGTAAATATTTTATGTTATACTGTATGTTCTGCTCCTCATCTAGGATGCCAGTCATTGTGGAAGTGACTATAAATCCGAACATTAACAAGCATGATTATTCTATATCCAGTCATTTTGTTTTGACTTTTAGTTAGTTATTCAAATATGTTCTCAGAGCAGCATCGCATCTGATTGGTTCTCTCAGTCGTCCAATCAGAGGCGGGACATGGTTTGAAGCGGCAGCAGGAGGCGGGACTTGGTTTGGAGCGTGCCGGCTTGGATACGTTTAGCTAATGTGGCGAGTAGCTTACTTACGTTAGTTAGCTAGTTAAATAACAGCTCGATAGAAAAACAAGCTTTACTCTACTCCAAATACTTTTAAATCTTTACATTTTCTAATATGCTTCAACATAAAACATACCAAACAGACCATTACCTTGACTGCAACGATTTACTTTCAAAATGTCTCTTGAGTCCTGAGAAAGAAATTAAAATGCCCGCTCCAAACCAAGTCCCGCCTCCTGCTGCCGCTCCTGCTGCCGCTGATTGGACAACTGAGAGAACCAATCAGATGCGATGCTGCTCTGAGAACATATTTCAATAACTAAAAGTCCAACCTGAGTCTGGATGTGGCATCCTACCTGAGAATGTGGCATCCTGTGGCATCAGAATGTGGCATCCTACATCAGAATATGCCATCCTACTGACCCCCCCAGAAACCCAATATTTTCTCTTAAGTCTCTTGAGTCTCTTAAAACATATTAATTTTAATTCTGGATGTTGACTTGGCCAGTAAAGAACTTTGAACGTAGTTGATCAAACCAATCTTTGGGGTCAATATATTGCTGTATGACAAAGCAGTGTCAGTTGGGTTTGTTTCCAGATGTTTCAGGGCACTTTCTGCTGCTGCCGTCATACTGTGTCATTGGTCACATTGTCTTGAAGTATGACGAGCAAAACGAAGATTGTGGAGGAATTTATGTCAGCAGTGACATCATCAATACAGACAAGTGAGTCAGTTCCTGTGGCCATTTTTTGACAGCTGAAGTGGTATACTGTGAATTTTCTTCAGGAGTACCTTAAGACCAAACTACAAACGGCCAAAAAAACGTTTTAGGTGATTAAAATTATAACAGCTCAGAGATGTTTCATTTTGCTTTCTAATTTATTTTGTGAACATACAACATGTGTGTAAGCATTTGTATGTCAGCATTATTCTGTCTCTAATGGACCATAGAACAACATCCTATTAGAAGGTCTTTAAAATGTCTTTAGGGACACCCGCTTGGACAAACCGAGATCTAGAAAAAAACTCCAGAGAACTATGACACAATACTTGGTTCAGAGGATAGTTAGAACCATCCCTGTGATGTATTGAGGACATGCTGTGTTCACTGGAGTTAGCAATTAATTAACCAGTGGTTTAACCAGGTAACTGACAAAATGTGGCACATTCTGTTTCCACAAGACAACACAATTGTTCCAATTTTATTTTCTAGTGTTTTGGCAAAAAGCTACTGAATGTAGTAACAAAGGCTGCGTTTTCAGAGATGACCGTCAGAGACATGAGTGTCCAGTTCAAACATCACCCATGATACAGCTGCTGGCTGGCTAAGGACCGACACAATAATTATTCAGGTTCTGAGATTCCACCAGGTTCTCCTGAACTGAATGAATCATTCACACGTTCAGTCAGTTAATGATGATTCTCTATGTGTCCAGCCAACAGCATCAGATGTTAATCTATTACACAACAAGGTGGCACCTCACCCTCCTAGAGGATGAGCGCAGGGTGTCATCTTAGGGTCCAAGGGTATACTGCTTTTAAATACACACTTTGGCTCCAGCACAGCAAGGATATCAATACAAGTCCCCATAAAGTCCCATATAATCAGAACAATGTTAGCTGTCAAGCTCCAGTAATTAGTTATTACAGTCTCACCAGGACCTAACAATAAATATAAATAATAATAAATAATCTTATCTGCTTACCTATGTGTCTGTGGTTATCCAGCCATTGAATATAGAAAGGCTTTTCTCTAGAGGAGAACTTCGTGTCTTGGGCTGCGGCATTCAGCCGGCTATAGTACCTGGAGACTGAAGTCTTGTCCCCCTGAGGGCTCTCTCCTATAACCTGTAAAATGATCTCCAGGAGGGTTTTCCTTTCTATCTGCTTCACATCTTTGCAGTCTGTACACTTGTTTGATGCAATCAGCAACAGGAGTACACTCAGCAGTAGGTGACATTTCCTCTCAGCCTGCATGCTTTTCTGGATGAACAGGAAAAAACAAATCGACTTAGATAATAGGACTTAAAAAAGAGTGGGTTTCTAACCAGCAAAGTTCAAAGTGGCTTTTGTACTTCCATCACCCCAAAAAAGATAGATATCAGTGCAATTTGGAGAAAACAGAAGCAGTTTATTAATTGAAGCATGCAAGTGAACTTCAGATTGACATTAAACTGGATAACCCAGTCAAATAGTTTAGACATAGAATATCCTAATTAAAAGGAATGAACATCACTACTTTCAATACCATTGTGGTTGTCCTACTAGTTCACACTACTATAATAATGATTTATAATTACTATATATATATATATATATATATATATATATATATATACTATATATACAGTATAGTTTGTATGCATATATTTTTCCACAGATAAAACAAGATGAGAGCAGGTGATGAACAAGTAATTTTAAGTGACAATAACAAAACTCTGAATTTAAAGAAAAGAACCAGGTAACAATGACAGGACATACCTGTTGACCCCCCACCCAACCCAAAACGTCAGGAAATGTATGCTTCATTTGTGCTGGTTTGTGCAGCACATTATTTCGTTTGTGCTGCCTTAAATACAAATGTGCAGGTACTTTTCACTTCTTTCCAAATTTGGTGATGTATTACGTGAGTCCAGATTCCACGCTTCAACACTGTGTATTTACATTTTTGTGTTTTAGAGAACTTGTCTATGTTTCAGGCATTAATTCAATCCATTTCTCAATTGGAACTTCAAGCTCATAAGCTTGCAGTCTTCTGCGCTCAGAGAAAAGGACTGTGGCTCAAACTCTGTGTCATCATACAGCACTTGTTACATGTTCATAATTTAACCCTTAAATTAGTCTGTTTAGTTTAACAAATGTGTACAGGGCCTTTGCAGTGATCTTGTTTTCTAGCTGCTCATTCAGCACTGTCCAGATGACGTTACCATGAGTTGGTATTTTATTATTTGTTACTATGGCCTCTGATGAACACAGGACTGTGAAAATTGAATCCCTGCATGTCTACTGCTTGGCTTATTGGACATCTGGCATAATAAAGTAAAACATAATTAATGACTTCTATTTTGGGTCAAGTGTTGCATCAACAGTATAAACATGTTCATGTATAATAAGACTATTCTATGAGGACATAATTTACTACACAGTCCTTAAAAGAGTACTTATGATGCATTAATGATTATAGTTATTTTGGGTTCAACGAACTAGTTTTCCTTAATATCGAAGAAACTAAAGCAGCACAAACGATTGGCACGTTTGCTTAATTATGAGCTTGTGGGGGGCTGAGTGACCCCTGAATGACCTATAAAATATTATTTTATTTAAAAAAAACTAAAGCAGCACAAACGATTGAGACTAATTTCACTTAATCTGGAGCAAGTGGGGGGGCTGGTTACGTCATCGGTCATTATTAAAAACTAAAATATCGCTACAGCACAAACTCTAATTTTAACTGCACAAACCAGCACAAACGATTGACACTATTTTGGGTTTATCCTGAAATTGTGGGAGTCTGAGTGACCCCTGAATAACCTATACAGTTTTATTTAATATAAAACAAACTAAAAAAATTTGCAGCACAAACGAATTAATGTGCAACACAAACCAGCAAAACCGGTTAAGACTAATATCCCCCCGTTTTGCGCTGGATTTGGCTCCAACTTCACCCAGATCAAGGACATACATATGCGATCTCAAAGTTAAAAACCAAATCAAACTTACTTGAAGTTGTTAAAGGATGAAGAGTGCACCGGATTTGTCAGTATGTCACTAGGTAGTGTCGGTTCTGATGCTTTATGAGAGTAGATTCCGTCTGCAACCAGTCCTGAATCAAGCATCCCGTTTTATAGGATCAGAGAGCATGAAGGTAATCGATTTGGAGTGGGTGGTAGACATCTGTAGACATCTGTGGTTTGGTATGAGCCCCTCCTTCACGTTAAGAACATCACGGAAAATAGATGAAGAACATCACTTGGCTCCTCTTATTTTCTCTTATCACAACATTGTATAGTTGTTGTATTGTAATGAGTATAGTATATAATCGTATTTAATATAATAGTATTTGTATAGTAATGAGTACTATGGTATATATAATAGTATTTCATATAATAGTATTTGGATAGTAATGAGTACAGTATATCATATTTAATATAATAGTATTTAATAGTATTTAAGATAATAGTATTTGTATAGTAAAAAAAACAGGCATATGTTATAAGATATGTAATATATATATAGTCTAAGCAGAGACTTGAGAGTAACATAAAATATGCATTTTGGTGACATGATATGTTATACAGTAAGTTTGGCAACTACTACAGAGCGTACTGGTGCGTGCGCTACTTCCGGAACTAGTCGGTTGCCATGGTCACAGACCGAACACAAATAATATAGTTGTGCGTTGGTTTGACATTATTAAACTGGTTAGCTAAACCTGCTACACTAGCTAACAGTGTTTAGTACAAACAGATAACACGTATTTAGACCGATAATATATAGCCAATATATAGTTAATATCACTATTAACATTTAACGAGCACTGAAAACGACTAGTATTTGGTTCGTGGCATCACCATGTCTCACAGGTTGGTGGTACTACTATAATACTTACTATAATACTAGTAGTACAGCTACTATGATACGTACTATAATACTAATAGTACAGCTACTATAATACTAGTAGTACAGCTACTATAATACTTCTAATATGGGAATCTGTAGTATTAGTTGGCCGTAATAACTGTAAAATTAGCTAGCTAGAGTCTGTTTATGTAGTCTGGATTTCTGCCGACTGTCCATACCATCATTATGCATACCATCATTGTGCATACCAACATTGTGCATACCAACATTGTGCATACCAACATTGTGCATACCAACATTGTCCATACCAACATTGTCCATACCAACATTGTGCATACCAACATTGTCCATACCAACATTGTCCATACCAACATTGTGCATACCAACATTGTCCATACCATCATTGTGCATACCATCATTGTGCATACCAACAGTGTGCATACCAACATTGTCCATACCAACATTGTGCATACCAACATTGTCCATACCATCATTGTCCATACCATCATTGTGCATACCAACATTGTCCATACCAACATTGTGCATACCAACATTGTCCATACCAACATTGTCCATACCAACATTGTCCATACCAACATTGTCCATACCAACAGTGTGCATACCAACATTGTCCATACCAACATTGTCCATACCAACATTGTCCATACCAACATTGTCCATACCAACATTGTCCATACCAACAGTGTGCATACCAACATTGTGCATACCACCCAGAAAGTGTTTCAAAGACAAATGCTGTTAGAAGTAGTAAATAGTGAGGTGATGTTATTTGTTTTTGTGCAAGTTGTGTCAGGTGATTTAATGGTCATGATACATATTCATCCACTGATGTGTCTTCCTTTCAGTACATACAACAGAATGTGGTCTGAAGCTCAGGTGGAGTTGGAGTCCCTCTTGACTCAGGAAATACCAGCTCAGCCTCTTCGTCCTGAGAAGGACAGAGTGGTCTTCTTTCAACGCCTGTCCGTCCTTTATGTGCGCTACGTGCAGATCTTCAGGCAGCTGGAGGAGGCATATGACCAGGTGGTTCACCCCCAGAAGAGACGAATCATTCGAGGGGTTCTGGACGGCGTAATGGGCCGTGTGGTTGAGTTAAAAAATGAGATGGTGGAGAAAGAGTTCTCCGAGTACCATTACATGGACGATGTCATCCAGGATTTAAAGCTAACCCCTGTGAGTTAATGCCTGCAAATCCATACGTTTAAAGGTTTTGGTTATTTTCAATAAAAGTTGATACGTCGACTAAACACAAGTCTCAGGAATACGTGTAATAAAAGCATGTAGAGGTCATCACTTAGGGAGGTAATATAGTCTCATTTAGGAACATGTTCTATTGAGTGGAACATCTTTTCTCTGTGCCTTTCTCACTGCGCCGTGTGTTTCCTTACAGGAAGACATTGAAATTCCCATCCCTAGATATTTTCTCAGTGAGCGCAGCACGATGCTGACGGACAGAAGGAAGAAGCTCTCCAACATCCTCATGGAGATTCTAGAGAAACCCAGAGTGAGTGAGGCTCTATAGTAACATGTCAGTCATACTCAGGCTTTATGTACACACATGTACCTGGATGATGGTAACTGGATTAATAACATGCAGGTAGCCTACATACCAAATGTATGAAGTGCAATCTTTAGTTATTCTCAAAGACGGTTACTGTTTAAAACAATGTGAATATGTCAGTTAGCCACCAGGAGAACACACTCACAACCCTAGCATTACTAATTCCACACTCCTCTCTAACAAATCTGTGTTGCTTGGGGCCCCCAGACTCTAGGGGTCCGAACCCTGAAGCTGGAGGAGGCCATTAGGATAATCCAAGTGTCGGAGAGGGCCCGGCAGGGGCGTCTGAGGGCCAAGTTCATGAGGGATATCCAGAGGGACGAGGAGAGGCTGAAGAGAGCCAGTGACCAGGATGTGGGGGCCGCCACCGTCCACGCCGCTGTGGTTCTTATCCAGAAGGTACAGGCAGCTGTGGTTCTTATCCAGAAGGTACAGGCCGCTGTGGTTCTTATCCAGAAGGTACAGGCAGCTGTGGTTTTTATCCAGAAGGTACGGGCAGCCGTGGTTCTTATCCAGAAGGTACAGGCTGCTGTGGTTCTTATCCAGAAGGTACAGGCAGCTGTGGTTCTTATCCAGAAGGTACAGGCTGCTGTGGTTCTTATCCAGAATGTAGGAGCAGCTATGGTTCCCATCTAGAAGGTACAGGCAGCCGTGGTTCTTATCCAGAAGGTACAGGCAGCTGTGGTTCTTATCCAGAATGTACGGGCAGCCGTGGTTCTTATCCAGAAGGTACAGGCTGCTGTGGTTCTTATCCAGAAGGTACAGGCAGCTGTGGTTTTATCCAGAAGGTACAGGCTGCTGTGGTTCTTATCCAGAAGGTACAGGCTGCTGTGGTTCTTATCCAGAAGGTACGGGCTGCTGTGGTTCTTATCCAGAAGGTACAGGCTGCTGTGGTTCTCATCTAGAGTGTATGGGCTGTTGTGGTTCTTATCCAGAAGGTACAGCCATGCCGATGCCTCCACTTAGTCTTAGATAGTTAACACTGCTGTGCAGGGCTTGTAGAGCAGGTCAAGGGCGTAATCTTTCAAAGGCAAAATTAGAGGTCTGACCTGCGCTACTTTTTGTGGTTGCTTGTCTGGTATATATATGTGTTGTGTGAGGCGATCATTAATGATACAACTCAGAAGCTAAACATGCCACCTCTCTATTTCCAGGTGTGGAAGGGTTACGTACAGAGGAAAAAAACTAAGAGGGAACGCGAGGAAGAGATGATATTTTTGGGGATGGTAAGTGTGAATAATGTGAAATAGGGTGAAAAGTATTGATCAGTTTACCAGCAAGTGGAGCTGTTGGACAGTTTTTTGATGCCACAGAATGCCATTTTTCCATGTACTGATTGAGCACTAATGACCCACAGTCTCAACAATTAACCATTAATCTCTTCATCGGTGTTTTAGCTTAAAGATAAAAGTATATGTCTGGAGAAATTCAACTACTCTGAAATGTAGCTCCAAATTTACAATTCATGATATCAACATACTAGTTCTAACATGGTTTTGTAGCTGTAGAGTAAATTGTTTCCTAACACTGGTGAAAAAGTTTTAAGCTTACGAGGCATAACTGGCTATCAGTCACCAGGGCTTTGTAAACATCTTTTTCCATTCACCCCTTAAGGCCATGGAGTCAAGCCTCACTCAGCCCAGTCCAGTCCGGGTCTCTGCCCAGGCCAACAAGGTCCGACGCCGAGCCAAGCAGGAGGAGTATGAGGAAGACTACCAGAAATCCACAGTGGCCATCAAAGAGGAACTCAGAGAATTAGAGGGGGCTAAAATGAGAGAGACTATGAAGGACCAGATACGACAGTGGTTTATTGAATGCCGGTGAGTTTAATACAGTGGTTTATTGAATGCCGGTGAGTTTAATACAGTGGTTTATTGAATGCCGGTGAGTTTAATACAGTGGTTTATTGAATGCCGGTGAGTTTAATACAGTGGTTTATTGAATGCCGGTGAGTTTAATACAGTGGTTTATTGAATGCCGGTGAGTTTAATACAGTGGTTTATTGAATGCCGGTGAGTTTAATACAGTGGTTTATTGAATGCCGGTGAGTTTAATACAGTGGTTTATTGAATGCCGGTGAGTTTAATACAGTGGTTTATTGAATGCCGGTGAGTTTAATACAGTGGTTTATTGAATGCCGGTGAGTTTAATACAGTGGTTTATTGAATGCCGGTGAGTTTAATACAGTGGTTTATTGAATGCCGGTGAGTTTAATACAGTGGTTTATTGAATGCCGGTGAGTTTAATACAGTGGTTTATTGAATGCCGGTGAGTTTAATACAGTGGTTTATTGAATGCCGGTGAGTTTAATAAAGTGGTTTATTGAATGCCGGTGAGTTTAATACAGTGGTTTATTGAATGCCGGTGAGTTTAATACAGTGGTTTATTGAATGCCGGTGAGTTTAATACAGTGGTTTATTGAATGCCGGTGAGTTTAATACAGTGGTTTATTGAATGCCGGTGAGTTTAATACAGTGGTTTATTGAATGCCGGTGAGTTTAATACAGTGGTTTATTGAATGCCGGTGAGTTTAATACAGTGGTTTATTGAATGCCGGTGAGTTTAATACAGTGGTTTATTGAATGCCGGTGAGTTTAATACAGTGGTTTATTGAATGCCGGTGAGTTTAATAAAGTGGTTTATTGAATGCCGGTGACTTTATGCCTGGTTGTCATGGTGCATACTGTTTACAATATGTCTGGTTGTTAGTGATGCAACAGGAACCTTCCCTGACTACCCTGATGAAGAGGAAGGAGGCTCGGCTCTCATCTTCACTGAGAAAACTCCTCAACAGGTAGTCATTACTGAACCACTTCTGTTCCCAGGGGAGATACTGCTAGTCATACATGATGACTACACAAAATAGGTGTGTGTGTCTGTCCTTGTCTGCTTGTGTGTGTTTGAGTCTGTGTTTGTGTCTGAGCGTTTGTGTGTGTTTGTGTGTGTGTGTGTATGCTTGTGTGTGTGTGTGTGTGTGTGTATGTTGTGTGTGTGTGTGTGTGTGTGTGTATGCTTGTGTGTGTGTGTGTGTGTGTGTGTGTGTGTGTGTGTGTGTTTTGCTTGTGTGTGCTTTTTTAAGGTAATTGAAGAGCTTGCTGCAAAAGATGAGGACGTCAACAAAAATTCAAAAGTCAAGGAGGGAAAAGAGAAAGGAAAGAAAGAGAAGGGAAAAGTAGAGGAAGAGGTAACATGACACACACACACCAGGTTGATCACACACACACACCTGGTTGATCACACACACACACACACACACCTGGTTGATCACACACACACACCTGGTTGATCACACACACACACACACACCTGGTTGATCACACACACACCTGGCTGATCACACACACACACCTGGTTGATCACACACACACACACCTGGTTGATCACACACACACACCTGGTTGATCACACACACACACCTGGTTGATCACACACACACACACCTGGTTTGGCACACCTGGTTGATCACACACACACACCTGGTTTGTCACACCTGGTTGATCACACACTTACACACCTGGTTTGTCACACCTGGTTGATCACACACACACACGCACCTGGTTTGTCACACCTGGTTGATCACACACACACACACACACACACACACACACACACACCTGGTTTGTCACACCTGGTTTGTCACACACACACACACACCTGGTTTGTCACACCTGGTTGATCACACACACACACACCTGGTTTGTCACACCTGGTTGATCACACACACACACACCTGGTTTGTCACACCTGGTTGATCACACACACCTGGTTTGTCACACCTGGTTGATCACAGCACTCTCCTGCTTTATTACACTGAGAACCAAAACATACAAGTTAGCTGGACACATTGGTACTAGAACAGGGGCTTTACATTATCACTGAACACATTGGTACTAGAACAGGGCCTTTACATTATCACTGAACACATTGGTACTAGAACAGGGGCTTTACATTATCACTGGACACATTGGTACTAGAACAGGGGCTTTACATTATCACTGGACACATTGGTACTAGAACAGGGGCTTTACATTATCACTGGACACATTGGTACTAGAACAGGGGTTTTACATTATCACTGGACACATTGGTACTAGAACAGAGGCTTTACATTATCACTGGACACATTGGTACTAGAACAGGGGCTTTACATTATCACTGAACACATTGGTACTAGAACAGGGGCTTTACATTATCACTGAACACATTGGTACTAGAACAGGGGCTTTACATTATCACTGGACACATTGGTACTAGAACAGGGGCTTTACATTATCACTGAACACATTGGTACTAGAACAGGGGCTTTACATTTTCACTGAACACATTGGTACTAGAACAGGGGCTTTACATTTTCACTGAATTGTCTGACAGGAGGAGGCTGGGTTGAAGATGCTGCCTTCTGCTTTCCTAGGAGACATGGAAGTTGGAAATAAGACTTTTACAGGTGAAAGATAATGTCCTTTTATGTTTCCTTTAAACTGACCTCTGGCAGACCATCTATACAGTACCAATAGATATCTGTAGAGATAGAGAGTTTTTGAGTATTTGTGTGAAGTTTTAAAGTTGATTTAAAGCAGATGTTTGTCCATCTGACAGAGGTTTGGCAGAATCGCACAGATTCCAAAAACTTTAGCCAGAGACACGAGGCTGAACTGATCAAGGAGGAGAAGAGAAAGGATCTGGAGGTTGAGGTCAGACTCCAGGTGAGACCACTTTGTCCCTCTGTGAGGTTAAAAACAGTCACACTGACCTGAGGTCAGTGGTCTCTCCACTGCATTGATTGGCATGATCTCTTGTCGGACTGTTCGTGTTATGTGTTTTGCTCGGTTTGCACTGTTTGTGTAGGTTTTAAAATGTGTGTTCTAAATGCTGAAGCTCGTGGTCAGAGAAAAACCCTTGTGTGCGTAAACAGACTTGTCAAATGATTCTGAATCTGGAGTGGATAGAGGTACATTTGACTGCTGTTAATGAGGTGAAGTTACTGCCTGCATAGTGACCTGTTGTGTTTGACCCAGGTGGATGAACTGATGAGGCAGGAGCTGGCTAACTGGAAACTGGCCGTAGATAACGAGAAAGGAGGCAAGGCAAAGGCAGGAGCCAAGGTAACACGCTATAATATATAGGAATATATCAGGTATCTGTGAGACAGTTTCTGTTTGAATCCTGTATAAATATGTATAATAATAATAATATATCAGGTATCTGTGAGACAGTTTCTGTTTGAATCCTGTATAAATATGTATAATAATAATAATATATCAGGTATCTGTGAGACAGTTTCTGTTTGAATCCTGTATAAATATGTATAATAATAATAATATATCAGGTATCTGTGAGACAGTTTCTGTTTGAATCCTGTATAAATATGTATAATAATAATAATATATCAGGTATCTGTGAGACAGTTTCTGTTTGAATCCTGTATAAATATGTATAATAATAATAATATATCAGGTATCTGTGAGACAGTTTCTGTTTGAATCCTGTATAAATATGTATAATAATAATAATATATCAGGTATCTGTGAGACAGTTTCTGTTTGAATCCTGTATAAATATGTATAATAATAATAATATATCAGGTATCTGTGAGACAGTTTCTGTTTGAATCCTGTATAAATATGTATAATAATAATAATATATCAGGTATCTGTGAGACAGTTTCTGTTTGAATCCTGTATAAATATGTATAATAATAATAATATATCAGGTATCTGTGAGACAGTTTCTGTTTGAATCCTGTATAAATATGTATAATAATAATAATATATCAGGTATCTGTGAGACAGTTTCTGTTTGAATCCTGTATAAATATGTATAATAATAATAATATATCAGGTATCTGTGAGACAGTTTCTGTTTGAATCCTGTATAAATATGTATAATAATAATAATATATCAGGTATCTGTGAGACAGTTTCTGTTTGAATCCTGTATAAATATGTATAATAATAATAATATATCAGGTATCTGTGAGACAGTTTCTGTTTGAATCCTGTATAAATATGTATAATAATAATAATATATCAGGTATCTGTGAGACAGTTTCTGTTTGAATCCTGTATAAATATGTATAATAATAATAATATATCAGGTATCTGGACCATAAGTTATATTTCACTGCTTAGAAAAAGAAGAGTACAAAAAGTGGAAAGAAGAAAAAGAAGGACAAAGATCTGACAGCTGATAGGTGAGATTTGACACCCCTGATTCTGCCATTATCGTTTACCCATGGAATAGTTAAGATTTGACGTAAAAGTCAGTAATAATGCTTGATATCTGAAAATAATCTGAATATTTTTATCCTGCAGGGATATAGAGTCTCTGTATCAGGAGCTGGTGGAACAAGGCTTGTTGAAACAGCCGGAAGATGTGAAACTACAGGATTATTTAGGTAATACTGTTTGCTGTAACACATGTTAGACTTAAAGCCTCTGATTCACCTTGAAATGAAGGATTTCTAGTTTGTTTTCTCAGGAAACATTAGAATGTGTTAAAGTATTTTGTGCACACATCCAATTGATTTAGTGAGCAAACACTGCTCTCATCTGGACAGGTCTGGTAATATAAAACACTGCCCTCATCAGGACAGGTCTGGTAATATAAAACACTGCCCTCATCTGGAGGTCTGGCTCTCATCTGGACAGGTCTGGTAATAAAACACTGCCCTCATCTGGACAGGTCTGGTAATATAAAACACTGCCCTCATCTGGACAGGTCTGGTAATATAAAACACTGCCCTCATCTGGACAGGTCTGGTAATATAAAACACTGCCCTCATCTGGACAGGTCTGGTAATATAAAACACTGCCCTCATCTGGACAGGTCTGGTAATATAAAACACTGCCCTCATCTGGACAGGTCTGGTAATATAAAACACTGCCCTCATCTGGACAGGTCTGGTAATATAAAACACTGCCCTCATCTGGACAGGTCTGGTAATAGAATACTAATAACAAACTTATGCATTTAGATGCATTCTATTTGTACTGTTTAAAGTAAGATGGTAAATATAACCAGTTTACAATGATCTGTAATAAACTGTGTAATATTGTCAGAGTGGAGGCTGAGGACTGCTCTCTCCTGGATCTCAGGTGATTATAGCTACCTGGGAACAACATTAAGACAGACTGACATTGAGCCCATGCCTTCGCTGTCCGATGTCCGACAGGTTATGGCTCTGTACGCTGTTCTACCTTTAGGTACGTTCAGAATGTTTGGTGGAGGAGATGTAAAGATTAGGCCAGTCTGTTGAGAGGAGATGTAAAGATTAGGCCAGTCTGCTGAGAGGAGATGTACAGATTTGGTCAGTCTGCTGAGAGGAGATGTAAAGATTAGGCCAGTCTGCTGAGAGGAGATGTAAAGATTAGGCCAGTCTGTTGAGAGGAGATGTAAAGATTAGGCCAGTCTGCTGAGATGAGATGTACAGATTAGATGTGTACAGTCTGTTGAGAGGAGATGTACAGATTAGGCCAGTCTGCTGAGAGGAGATGTACAGATTAGGCCAGTCTGCTGAGAGGAGATGTACAGATTAGGCCAGTCTGCTGAGAGGAGATGTACAGATTAGGCCAGTCTGTTGAGAGGAGATGTAAAGATTAGGCCAGTCTGCTGAGAGGAGATGTAAAGATTAGGCCAGTCTGTTGAGAGGAGATGTAAAGATTAGGCCAGTCTGCTGAGATGAGATGTACAGATTAGGTCAGTCTGTTGAGAGGAGATGTACAGATTAGGCCAGTCTGCTGAGAGGAGATGTACAGATTAGGCCAGTCTGCTGAGAGGAGATGTACAGATTAGGCCAGTCTGCTGAGAGGAGATGTACAGATTAGGCCAGTCTGTTGAGAGGAGATGTAAAGATTAGGCCAGTCTGTTGAGAGGAGATGTAAAGATTAGGCCAGTCTGCTGAGAGGAGATGTAAAGATTAGGCCAGTCTGCTGAGAGGAGATGTAAAGATTAGGCCAGTCTGCTGAGAGGAGATGTACAGATTAGGTCAGTCTGTTGAGAGGAGATGTACAGATTAGGTCAGTCTGTTGAGAGGAGATGTACAGATTAGGTCAGTCTGTTGAGAGGAGATGTACAGATTAGGTCAGTCTGTTGAGAGGAGATGTACAGATTAGGTCAGTCTGTTGAGAGGAGATGTACAGATTAGGTCAGTCTGTTGAGAGGAGATGTACAGATTAGGTCAGTCTGTTGAGAGGAGATGTACAGATTAGGTCAGTCTGTTGAGAGGAGATGTAAAGATTAGGTCAGTCTGTTGAGAGGGTATGTGAATGGTCATAATGTTTTGGCTCATTAGTGTATAATTACTGTACTGTACTGTACTGTGAGTCTGCCATCCTATGCAGATTGATTGCTTTCTTTGTTTAGAGGTCCTCTTCAAGGTTGTTAACGTTCTGAATGTTGCTTGAAGGTTCTCAGGTAATCCATGAGAAGGCTCCCCTGGTAAAGGCCATCCTGTTGGCAGGGCCCGCAGGTGTGGGCAAGAAGATGCTGGTCCATGCCATCTGCCAGGAGAGCGGTGCCAACTTGTTTGACCTCTCACCTCTGAACCTGGCGGGAAAATATCCTGGCAAGAATGGCCTGTCCATGATGCTCCACTTGGTGTTTAAGGTGACGTTATAATGATGGATGCTCTCAGAAATGGAATGTACAGTAATGTTATAATGATTGATGCTCTCAGAAATGGAATGTACAGTAATGTTATAATGATTGACGCTCTCAGAAATGGAATGTACAGTAATGTTATAATGATTGACGCTCTCAGAAATGGAATGTACAGTAATGTTATAATGATGGCTTTTATATGTTATTCATCCCATTAACACGGTGTTCAGGTTGCTTTTATATGTTATTCATCCCATTAACACTGTGTTCAGGTTGCTTTTATATGTTATTCATCCCATTAACACTGTGTTCAGGTTGCTTTTATATGTTATTTATCCCATTAACACTGTGTTCAGGTTGCTTTTATATGTTATTCATCCCATTAACACTGTGTTCAGGTTGCTTTTATATGTTATTCATCCCATTAACACTGTGTTCGGGTTGCTTTTATATGTTATTTATCCCATTAACACTGTGTTCAGGTTGCTTTTATATGTTATTCATCCCATTAACACTGTGTTCAGGTTGCTTTTATATGTTATTCATCCCATTAACACTGTGTTCAGGTTGCTTTTATATGTTATTCATCCCATTAACACTGTGTTCAGGTTGCCAGACTTCTGCAGCCATCAGTGGTTTGGATTGGAGATGCAGAGAAAATGTTTTACAAGAAAGTGCCAAAAGAGGATAAAGAGGTAACTATTTCTAGTTAGTAATGACATCAATCTATGATAATGTGAGTGTAAAAGAACATACGTCTAAACATACGTTTAAAAGTGATATTTATTCTGAAAGTTGGTAGATTAGTATTTTAAATGCAAAGAACATCCTGTATTGACTTCCTACCAATTGAATTGTTTACAGTTAGATCCAAAACGTTTAAAGAAAGATTTGCCCAAGATCCTCAAATCGATCAAAGGAGAAGATCGTGTTTTAGTTGTGGGAACGACTCAAGATCCATTCAATGCTGACCTCAAAGCACTGTGCAAGGTTTACGACAAAATCATTCTCATTCCAAGGCCAGACTACGCCTCACGATATAGTAAGAACGTATCATACAGTTATGAAGTCTTTATGAAGAGCAATGCTTGATTGTGTACCTGTTATAAAGCCCTTATGTAGACACCTATACAGGTTCTAACAAGAACTTGTTTGTTATGATCTCCATCCAGTCATGTGGAGTGAACTCATCAAGAAGAACGGAGGAGAGATCACAGCTGCACTGGACCTGAGCTCCCTGGCCAAGATCTCTGATGGCTACACCCAAGGTCACATGATGAAGGTGGCGAGGAACCTACTGACGGAGCGTCGTGTTCAACAACTCCCTAAACGACCGCTGACTGCTGCCGAGTTCGTCGCTCTGCTGGCCAAGATCGACCCGGTGTTTCAGGACGAGGAAGAAGCCCTGAAGGTAGACGAGAACGTACCACGGACGGGTTTTCACTCATTCACATTCTGCATGAGTGAATGCTAAGAAGATGGCTTATAATATAATGCTTTTGGTAGCGTTGCTTTGTTATCATGATTACTTATTTCTTGGCAGAATTGGTACGCTAAAACTCCCCTGGGCAAGAGACGAGCCAGAGCTGCTGCTGGTATAGAGGGAGAAGAAGTGCCACCTACAAAAGGAAGCAAAAATGTCAAGAAGAAGGGGAAGTAGTGAACCTTTACAACGATGAAGAAGGGGAAGTAGTGAAACCTTTACAACGATGAAGAGGAGAAGTAGTGAAACCTTTACATAAAATACAACCAAAATGGACACCAAATAAATGTATACTTATATAATTGTATATAATGTTTTCTTGAAGTAATGGTATTGTGAAAACATTTATTATATTTCCTTTTCCTTGTGATGCCCAGAGACTCCAGAGAACACCAGCAATTAAGTTCATTGCAATTCTTGTAGTATTTAAAATGTGACCTCCCAGAGACCCAGCCGGGTTCCACTGTGGACATTAGAAGTCATACTAAAACTGCTTTAGGATTTGTAGTTTTTTGGGTTCCCACAATAAGGGGGTTAATATGAGAAAAATAACCCTGGTCGGGACAACAAAACCTTCTGCTGCTATGCTAACACTCATTGATCTGCTGACCTGAACATAAAACATCTCCAGAAGTAGATACACAGAACATCCCCACTCAAATCACAGTCTGTGGTCAATAAAGAAAGGTACTAATTCCTGACGGGTGATACTACATATTTTTTTAAGTCTTTTGAACAACCCATTGTATTGTTTCCACCAGTGTTGAACATGATCTAACCTTAAGATCAGCTAGAAAAGGACAAACACTAGTTCCTAATGACATGATGTCTGAGCCCCACGGGCCGGTGTCTTGGGCCGGCGTCTCATCTGGCTGGGCATTTGTCAGACACAGGTCCATACATAGAGGTGTGAAGGTTGTGTACTCCACACAGCCCAGCCAAGGACATCTAATGCTAGCAGTGCAGTCTGCATTTCCAGAACTAAACAATTGATCACTTTCTT
This sequence comes from Dallia pectoralis, assembly GCA_029465975.1. Taxonomy (NCBI): domain Eukaryota; kingdom Metazoa; phylum Chordata; class Actinopteri; order Esociformes; family Umbridae; genus Dallia; species Dallia pectoralis. The sequence continues at coordinate 13,721,547 of CM055751.1, forward strand.
TTGAGACATGGTAGGTATATCACTCTATAGACAGAGACCGAGATCACCCAGGGAACTGGTTGTTTTACACGTTTTACAGAGAGTTGTGTGCACAAATGGCCTTTCTCTCTGACGTCGACAGTCAAGTTGGGCAATGGGCTGTTTTCCTACAGCAGCTGGACAGCATGGAGATTATCCTGTCAGAAGAGTTCCACTGAGCTTATAGGGGCTCTGGGCCACATGGGGTTGTCTGTCAAACTACAGTGGATAACAACAGACTGGGCCCTGCTTTGTCCAGCGTCTGGACGAGGGAACCCCAGACAAATACACACAGATGGTCTAACTATTCATACATGTTAACTACATAATTGCCACTCTGGCTAGAGGCAGGTTGAGTGGGAGGAGCTAGAGGCGTGATGGAGAAATACAGAGGGCGTAGAAGTACAGTCTGACTAATTGGAATGCATCACAGTGAGCTATTCATCCCACTACTCAGAGATCATTGAGAAGTGACCGTCACTGGCTGGACTCAACTGGACCCAACTGGACCCAAATGGCCTGGTGATATTCTAATCCTAATGCCGCCCCACCAGTGATGCTGGACAGGAGTTACCTCACAGCAGTTAAGCCGGGACTATCTTGATGGTGGTGTTTAATGACACTGGTCTATTTTAGAGTCTGAGAGGAGAGATGTCAGCTGTTCTGCATTATGTTTTCCCAAAGCAGAAACAATCTAAAGGTCCGCCTGTCTGTTCCCGGGTCTGACATTCAGAACACTCTAACCTGGGAACTCTCTAACCCAAAACATAGTCGTTACGCTTCAGGGATCTGGGGAGAGAACGTCTTATCGGATTGACCTTTTATGAACAGTGGATATTTTTGTTCCAGATCTTCCGTCCTGTTAAAAGACGTGTATTTAGTTGGAAACGTGGGAATAAATGCAAGCAGAGACTTCCCCAGAGTAGCTCAAGAACCAAGGTCGGTACCAGAACACAAGGCAGTCATATTTCTAGTAGAATTTGTGTGTAAAATCACATAGATTACTGTTACACAATTGGGACAGTGAGGAAGCTTGGGAAATACAAGATCTATAGTTGTTAAATAGATCTATGTTGTGAAATGATGATTATTCAAAGCTTTAGATATCTGCTATTCTGATTAAAAACTGCAGTGACAGTTCAAGCGTGCTCATTTATAACTTAACAGTTAACAGACTACGGGAATTCCACAAGGTATTAGGATATTCCCACTAATGAATGTCTCAGGAGAGATCGTGGAATGGCCGATCCCCTGGGACTTCAGTGTGTCTGTATATCTGTAATGAATACGGCATCACATAAAGAGAATGATATGACAGGTCAATTGATGAGGTGTGCTTTACTTCCCCCATTAGAGATGTTTCTTGAGCCTTCCCCTTTTACTTTTAGCATCAAAGCCATCGATTTGAAATATTTCGTCATATTAATTGGTCGTGAGAGTTTGCTGGACTGTTGATTCAGCACAGATGAGACCATATATGTTACGTTGAGCTCAGCCAAGACAGCCCACTGAGATTACCTGCTGTCATCATTACCTGCTGTCATCATTACCTGCTGTCATCATTACCTGCTGTCATCATTACCTGCTGTCATCATTACCTGCTGTCATCATTACCTGCTGTCATCATTACCTGCTGTCATCATTACCTGCTGTCATCATTACCTGCTGTCATCATTACCTGCTGTCATCATTACCTGCTGTCATCATTACCTGCTGTCATCATTACCTGCTGTCATCATTACCTGCTGTCATCATTACCTGCTGTCATCATTGCCCAATGAGAATAAGAGTGGGCGGGATATTTACAAATCAAAAGGTGTCTCATGTTGTCTATCAAACTCTAGTTTTAGCCCTGAGGAGAATCTGGAGGTAAAGAAAAGAGAGACGTGAATCCAAAGAGGTGGAGTCCTTCCAGACAAACATGGGAGACAAGATTGGTGGGAAAGTATCAGCTGCAAGTGAGACCTCCCTAATGCAGATATAATTCAGTTGCTTCAGGCTTACATTTTGTTCAGACTAGTGTGTGTGTGTGTGGCACACTATTTTCTCCCCGTCTGCGTCCGTTCCACAGAGAACCAGATCCAGCTGCAGTTGGTGAAGGGTCTGCAGGATGTGGAGGTACAAGAGGGTGATCAGTGCACCCTAGAGGTGACCTTTAACATGGCCTACATATCGGGCAACTGGACCAAAGATGGGGTCAGGCTCAGGTCAAAGCCCACTGGCTGCATCTCCGCCCAGAGAAACAAACACACACTGACGTTCTCCAGGGTCGCCGTGGGAGATTCAGGTCTGTTCTCTTTCCAGACTGATGGGAACCACAACTGGATCCAAACCTCAGGACAACTTGTTGTCATAGGTAACAGAATAGATAATGTATTTAGTCTGTCAGTTTCAATCTTCTAGAGACTAGAACAGATAGTATATACCTTATGTTTGTCTCTACACAACCCAATAAAGGACAATCCCAATGCACATTTGAACCTTTAGTGAATTCAAAGTACAGATGCTGAATCTCGACGTCTTGGGCTCCACTAATGTTCATGTCCCCTTTGTGACTTTTCTCTGCCAGCCAGAGACATCCAAATAGTGAAGGAGCTGGAGAACCAGGAAGTGACTGAGAGACAGAGTGTGATGTATCTGTGTGAGGTCAATTATGAGGATGTAGATGGGCGCTGGTACAGAGATAACTCCAGGATCAGACCTGATGAAAACATCTGCATCAGACATGAAGGTATGCATGGAACACAGCACACCGTAGTCATGGAAACCTGTCTACAGCACAACGTACTTATCAGATAATCAGTCTATAGCTTAGGATAGATCTGAAGGAATCTGGTTATAGGTTAGGATAGATCCGAAGCAATGTAGTTATAGGTTAGGAGAGATCTGAAGGAATCTGGTTATAGGTTAGGATAGATCTGAAGTAATCTGGTTATAGGTTAGGATATATCTGAAGGAATCTGGTTATAGGTTAGGATAGATCTGAAGGAATCTGGTTATAGGTTAGGATAGATCTGAAGGAATCTGGTTATAGGTTAGGATAGATCTGAAGGAATCTGGTTATAGGTTAGGATAGATCTGAAGGAATCTGGTTATAGGTTAGGATATATCTGAAGGAATCTGGTTATAGGTTAGGATAGATCTGAAGGAATCTGGTTATAGGTTAGGATAGATCTGAAGGAATCTGGTTATAGGTTAGGATAGATCTGAAGGAATCTGGTTATAGGTTAGGATAGATCTGAAGGAATCTGGTTATAGGTTAGGATAGATCTGAAGGAATCTGGTTATAGGTTAGGATAGATCTGAAGGAATCTGGTTATAGGTTAGGATAGATCTGAAGGAATCTGGTTATAGGTTAGGATAGATCTGAAGGAATCTGGTTATAGGTTAGGATAGATCTGAAGGAATCTGGTTATAGGTTAGGATAGATCTGAAGGAATCTGGTTATAGGTTAGGATAGATCTGAAGGAATCTGGTTATAGGTTAGGATAGATCTGAAGGAATCTGGTTATAGGTTAGGATAGATCTGAAGGAATCTGGTTATAGGTTAGGATAGATCTAAAGGAATCTGGTTATAGGTTAGGATAGATCTGAAGGAATCTGGTTATAGGTTAGGATAGATCTGAAGGAATCTGGTTATAGGTTAGGATATATCTGAAGGAATCTGGTTATAGGTTAGGATAGATCTGAAGGAATCTGGTTATAGGTTAGGATAGATCTGAAGGAATCTGGTTATAGGTTAGAATAGTTCTGTTTATATTTCAGGATATTTCTGATCAAATCTTTCAACAGCTCAAGATACTTCTGAGGGATTCAATCAATATCTCAGAAAACATATGACTTCTGAAATCTATATTTCTCTCTAAATACAGGTAGAACTCATGTCATGTGCATCAAGACCGTCAGACCAGCAAATGCAGGGATGATCAAATTCACAGCAGACCGGGTTTCATCGTATGCAACTCTGACAGTTAATGGTGAACATTCTAGAAACTATCAATACTTTCCCAATCCCTTAAAAAGGTGAACATTGGATAAATGATCTATTTTGAACTCCCGTCTCCATAGAGCTGCCTGTCCGGATTGTGAAACCTCTGAGAGTGAAAATCGCCATGTACAAACACAAGGGTCTGCTGGAGTGCCAGGTATCCAGGGTCAACGCCCAGGTCAGATGGTTCAAGGACAGGAAAGAGATACAGCCCAGCAGAAAACACAAGATTGTCAGCAACGATGTCTACCGGCAGCTTCACATCGATGACGTAGCCACGTCAGATGAGGATACCTACACCTGTGAGGCCGAAGACGACACAACTTCCTGTCGGCTGCTAGTGGAGGGTGAGACGCTCACAACGGATGATGTCAGTTCAAACTTGTTCTCTTCCAATGTTACTTCTATTTCGATATTAACTGATGCACGGTTTGTATTCAGATGTTTGTTTGAAGTGTGACTCTCACAGACAAACAATTAATCACCAACCAGATGTCCAGATAACCAGATATCCTTCTATATCTACAGTGAACTTCTAAAACCATCTCACTACCTTCTAGTCTGTCTTGCTCTCTCTCTGCCATTAGTCTGTTGTTTCTTTTTCTGTTGAAACTGAGTGTTGGTCCTTGTGCGTACAGAGCAGGCCCTGGTTATTCTGCAGGGGATGAGGTCAGTGGAGGTGACTGAGCCCAGGGAGGCCACTTTCCAGGTAGAGACCAATCTGAGACCGGGAAGGCCCCCCAGATGGACCCTGGGTGGGAACGTCCTGACGGAGGGGCTTGATGTCAGGCTAGATTGGCAGGGGACTCTGCACAGACTCTGCTTCCTCCGGACCAACAGCTCCATGACAGGCTCTGTTCAGTTTGCTTCTGGCAAGAGCCGCTCAACTGCCCAACTCACGGTCAAAGGTAACCGATAGTCACTGTGTGAAGGTGAACCCTGCTTGCCTTTCAGAGTAGGCCTTTATGCTAGAACACTACTAGTGTGCACACCCTTAGAAAAAAGATGTATGTTGCATGTATGTTCTAGCAGCTTTTGTTCCAATATTTTACAGCGCAGAATAATATGGTTCTACATCCTTGGTGTCTGTCTAGAACGTCCTCTAAAGGTGCTGCAGCCCATCCCAGACATGGCGGCTAAAGAGAACGGCTCTGTCACCCTGAGCTGCCAGTTCGCCCCGTCCCCCAGGGTGGTGCGCTGGTACCGAGGACGCACCGCCCTGCAAATATCTGGCAAGTACAGCATGAGGACGAACAAGAATCATGCCGAGCTGACCATCCAGGGCCTTAAGGAGAGTGACACCGGCCACTACAGCTGCATGGCTGGAGGAGCGAAGAGCACAGCCAAGGTCACTGTGGAGGGTAAGGAACGTGTAAACACCCAGATGTCTATCTTTGACATAAAATCTGCCCAATCCTGGAGGTGTACTGTCCTCTAGGTTCTCATATTATTCTAATAATTAACTGGATGAAAAGCTAAATCAGGTTACAGGTCACAACTGGGAAGAGAAACAGAAAAGTACATATCCAGGAACAGAGTAGGGCATCCTGGGAGGGGGTACTGTGTACTGAAAAATTAATCTGTGCACTTTTTTGTTTTGTCTTTTTATCAGTACGAAGGCTAGCTGTCATCAGGCACCTGGAGCCTGAGGAGGTGGAAGAGGACAGCAACGCCACATTCACCTGTGAACTGAACTACGTGGTCGCCAACGTGCAGTGGCTCCTGAACGCCAACCGAATTAACGCCAACCCTGTCACCAGGATTCAAAACATGGGCACCCTCCACAGCCTCACCATCAAGAGGTTGTGCCCACAGGACAGCAGGGTGACCTTCAAAGCCGGGCTTCTCACGGAGACCACCACGCTCAAGGTCAAAGGTTAGCCTTGAAAAGTTGTTACTTCTTGAGATAGAATTGCAAGACGTATTTAGAAACTAATTTAATGCTACTGACAAGATATTACTGTTACTAGTTTATTTCCAACACAATTGTTTAACTTATGTTTAAGTTCTGCGTATTTGGAAGATGAGACATTTGGACTTGCGAACTGGATGTAGGACCAGAAAGGGAGACCAAGAGATCTAACCATGTTTTCTTGTCTTGCCTCCTCCAGAGAAGCCAGTAGTGTTCCTGCGGTCTCTGGAAGACATGTGTGGAGAAGGTGAGGGGACGGTGTGTCTGCAGTGTGAGACCTCTAAGGAGAATGTCACTCCTGTCTGGAGGAAGGATGCCGTTGTTCTGGCCAGCAGTGACAAACACAAGCTGCTCAAGGTTGGAAAGGCCTTATCTCTCATCATCCATAATCTGACTAAGGAAGATGGCGGACTCTATAGCTGTGACCTGGGGACCAGCCTGACCAAGGCCAAGGTTCTGGTACATGGTGAGTCCAAAAGGATACAGTTAGTTCGGATATTCCAGATGATTTGGGATTATTTATAAGGCTCTTCCTACTTTACTTTTGCCATTTCAGTGGTTTAACAACCAGAAACAGCCAAACAATGTTTTCAAAACTCTAGTGGAAATTAAGGCGACTTACAGTTATCCTTAAGAACTTAATTAGGGTGGAATCTCCCTTTAAAGTCTGAAACTTTACATACTGTTATCATACAACCAAACAGCAACGATATGAAAACATTGAAACATTTTCCTTTGCAGACCTTCGCATCACCTTCACCCAGCGTATAAAGACAGCCTCGGTCCTGGAGGGGGAGAGCTGCAGCTTTGAGTGCACCCTCTCTCACGATGTCATTGACGAGTCGTCTTGGACTCTAAATGGCCAACCTGTGGTCAGCAATGACCGCATCCAGATCTTCAAGAAGGGCTGCAGGTACAAGATGACCATGCGAGATGCAACTGTGGCTGACGCCGGGGACGTGGTCTTCTACGTCAAAGATCTCAGTTGCAGGACCATGCTGTTTGTCAGAGGTGAGTTCTCATTGGTTGTCTCATGACACCTGACCTCATCTCCAGAACAGCTGGAATACAGGATGGTTCTCAGCTAATAAGGATTTCAGTACATAGTGTTTAGGAGCGCTAGAAAGAAATGAAACAAATGATTCTACTCCTTCGTCTCATAGAAAAGCCAGTTCATGTGTTCCGGGACATGGTGAACATCACAGCCGCCCCTGGCGAGGATGCTGAGCTAAACTGTGAGATCACCAAGCCTGAGGCCTTCATCCGCTGGCTGAAGAATGGCCATCAGATCAGGCACAGCCCCCCAAAGTACCACATCAGTGTGGAGGAGCACCTTGTACGGCTGGTGGTCAGGAACACCTGCAGCAGAGACTCTGGAGAGTATTGTTGTGAGGCAGATGGTATCGCCACCCGGGCCAAGCTGGAGGTCAGAGGTAAGTATAGGAAGGTAGTACAGGAAGGTACCACTGAAAAATAATGGAACAGCTGTGGAAATGTTGCGCATTTGTCTTTGACTGACCATGAGAGATGACCATGAGAGATGACCATGAGAGATGACCATGAGAGATGACCATGAGAGATGACCATGAGAGATGACCATGAGAGATGACCATGAGAGATGACCATGAGAGATGACCATGAGAGATGACCATGACCATTTCGCCCCCTGCAGAGCTGCAGCACGCATTTGCACGTGAGCTACGAGACACCCAGGCCAACGAGAAGGGCAAGGTAACGCTGGAGTGTGAGACGAGGCTGCCCGCCAAGCGGGTGACGTGGCTGAAGGGCATGGCAGAGCTCCGCTCGGGAAAGAAGTATGTAATGAAAGAGAAGGGCGTGGTCCTCAGTCTCACCATCACCTCCATAGAAAGGAGTGACTCGGACGTGTACATCTGTGACGTAGGAACCATGCAGACTCGTGCACTAATGACAGTGCACGGTAAATCCCGAAGGACACACCTGTCTTGCCAATTAAGTCAAGAGTCGGGTTTGATCTTGGACCGGTGGCCATATTTTTTGTCCTAACCAATCAGCATGTGTTTCCCTGCAGGTCAGAAAGTGTCAATCACAGATGAGCTGGAGGACGTTCAGTGTCTGGAGAATGACACGGTTACATTTAGGTGCCGCATCTGTCCGAGCGACTACGCTGGGGTGAAGTGGTACTTGGATGAGACGCTGCTGTACACCAACGAGCTTAACGAGATCCAAGTGCATCCTGGGGGCAACCACACCCTCACGTTTAAACAGCTGGCTCGTAAAGACTCGGGCACCATCTCCTTTGAGGCTGGCGACCAGAGGTCTTACGCCTCATTGCTTGTTAGAGGTAACGTCAACGTGAATAAACCTGTACCACAACAAATATTCACACATAACTATTAATGATGTTACGTAGAGTGTTCTTACTTTACGTTTTTTTACATTCTGGTAAAGAGAGGCGTCCCACCATCACGAAAGCGTTAGAGGACTGTGAAGCCATTGAGGGAGGCAGCTTTGTGCTGGTATGTATGACATCCAAGCCATGCCGCATCATGTGGTACAAAGATGGCTGCCTCATGTGGAGCTCTTCGAGGTACTACGTCAGTCGGTCTGGCAACGAGGTCCGGTTGACAATCCGGGAGGTCATGGAAAGCGACGCTGGGGTATACGAGTGCAGTGCTGGGTCAGTGAGCACCAAGGCCGTCGTCAGGGTAAAAGGTGAAAACATGAGCATTTCAATCACTTAATCATTTAAAATAATACTTTGGAAAAAGCCAGTGGTACTAGAAGATTCAAATGATTCATAAACAATAATGAATTACACAAAACACTTCTGTTTAATTGACGCCTGTCCTCATGTTTTCTAATAGTTGCAGTACAATGGCAAACATGTGGTCATTGGTCCTTTCCTTTTCCAGCCATCCCAGCTGAGTTCATCCAGCCGTTACAGAGCCTGGAGGTGACAGAAGGGGAAGATGTGTCCCTGTCCTGTCAATACTCTCTGCCTGGGGTGATTTACCACTGGAGACGGGGACTGCAGTCCCTCAGGGCTGGGGAGAGGTACCTCATGGGGCAGAAGTCGTCTCTTATCTTTCTGACCATCATCGGACCGAAGCCTGAGGACTCGGGGGAGTACACCTGTCAGTGCCGGAACCAGCAGACCACAGCCACCCTTACTGTGCGCGGTACGACCACAGTTTAGCTGTTTATGTTTTATTATAAAGCACCTCAAAAAATCAGATTAGGCCCGCCAAAATAAACACATTCATTTCATTACTATTATCATTCTAGATTTGTCATGCAGTCTTTAATACTTGTCCGTTTACACCCCAGCTGTTCCCATTTACTTCACACAAGAATTAACCGACATACAGACTGAGGAGGGGAACAGTGTCACATTGCGCTGTGAGCTCTCCAAACCAGGAGTCTCCGTACTGTGGAAGAAAGGAGATGAACTGGTGAAGAATGGAGTGAAGTTCCAAATAAGGAAGAGGGAGACGCTATCAGAGCTTCAGATATGGAAAGGTGTGCCAGAAGACAGTGGAGTATATAGCTGCGAGTTTGCAGACCAAAAAACCAAGGCCATGGTTAAAATTAACGGTAAGAAGTGGCACATTATGTTCTCCTGTATGAAGGTATAACTTTTTTAAATTAGCATTTTGGTAATTTAAATATAGGCAAACCCCATTGCCCTATTCTCATTTCTTCAGCCCTGCCCGTTGTCTTCAAACAAAAACTGAGGAACACACAGGTTGAAGAGGGACACACTTTGGAGCTACACTGTGAGCTCTCTAAAGTAGGAGTCGCTGTTGATTGGATTAGGGGAGATGAGCGACTGGAGAATGGAGAAAGGATACAAAAAAGGCAAAGAGGGTTGGTGAACGAGCTGAAGATCCTGGAAGCAAAGCCTGAAGACAGCAATGTATACACCTGTGTTTGTGGCAATGTGACATCCACAGCTGTCGTTACTGTGACCGGTAAGGATGGCGACCACTGACAAAACATTCAAATTTAAAACCTGATATAGGGGAAATGTTCTATGCAGTTTACAACAGCATGAAAGCAGAACTTAATGGACTTTCTTGGATTCTTCCAGCAATTCCCGTCACTTTCAAGCAAAAGCTTAAGAATCTACAGACCGAGGAGGGGAACACGGTCAGGCTGCACTGTGCCCTATCCAAGGCAGGTATCCCAGTGGAGTGGAGGCTGGGAGGAGAGACGCTACTGTGGAAAGGAGACAAGTACCAGATCAAACAGAGAGACTCAGATCAGGAGCTCATCATCAGGGAGGTCGTGCCTGAAGACAGCGGCGTCTACAGCTGTGTGTGTCGAGACCAGAAGACCAAAGCTACCGTCAAGGTCACTGGTAGGTCCATTAATGCCTTGTGTTCTAACAAAACTACTGTCATCGATGTTCATCGAACTTTGGTGATTGGTAAATGGCCGACAGTGCAGTCCTTAGCACCAAGGTCAGTCAGGATCACACTTGTACTTGACGAAAACAAGACTGTTCTGCAAACCTTGCTTGCATGGTCTTCTCCTTACAGACTATGTATCTCTCCCCAGCTAAATCGGCCACATTTAAAGTGGGTCTGAAGAACCAGGAGGCCCCAGAAGGGGGGCTGGTGACCCTGCGCTGTGAGCTGTCTAAGGCTGGGGCCCCGGTGGAGTGGTGGAGGGGGGGGACAGAACTGTTCCAAGACCTGTCTAAAGGAAAGTACCAGATGAAACAGGAGGGGAAGATGGCTGAAATGAATATAATCAACATGCAACCAGAAGACTTTGGGAAATACAGCTGTGTCACTGGAGACCAGAAGACTACAGTCGAAGTTAAACTGCAAGGTAGCTAACACCGACAGTTCCTCCTATATTATTTAACATTTGCAGGTGGGAGGTGTGAAGGACTCTTTTATTAGTGATGTTTCATTTATACGGTTTTACTCATGAAATGTGAAGCAGTGGTCATGGTTCCACAGTTCTTCCGGTGACGTTCCGCCGTCAGCTCCAGAACGTGATGATCAAAGAGGGGGACAGTGGGACGTTCCTCTGTGAGCTGTCAGAGGAGGGGTACAGGAGTGGGACAAGGGTGTCAGAGGAGGGGTACAGGACTGGGACAAGGGTGTCAGAGGAGGGGTACAGGAGTGGGACAAGGGTGTCAGAGGAGGGGTACAGGACTGGGACAAGGGTGTCAGAGGAGGGGTACAGGACTGGGACAAGGGTGTCAGAGGGGTACAGGAGGGAGACAAGGGTGTCAGAGGAGGGGGGCAGGAGTGGGAGAGGAGGGCTACAGGAAAACAGAAGGGAGACGGGGGATACAGGAGGAGTAGTTAAAACATTACTGCTTTGGGACACCAGGATTGGATTGGGAATCACAGATGTTTATGTCGCATGTAGAAAATGTCTCGCTGAGGCTTGAATACTCCAATACTACTGTAGCACTGCGGAGTTCCAGTAACTTTTCCAAAAACCTAGGATTATCTTGTCAAATTCTGGTTTGAGGATTCAGATATTCACTGCTGAACTTTCGTTGTTTTCCTTCAGGCCAACCACCAACCTTCAGAGACAATCTAAAGAACGTGGAAGTGGAGGAGGGAAAGACAGTGACTCTGCACTGTGAACTGTCTAAACCAGCAGCCTCCATTGTGTGGAAAAGAGGAGCAGAGTTGTTGACAGATGTAGACAAGTACCAGATAAGGAAAAAAGATCAACTAGTTGAATTGAAGATCGTCAATGCATCTGTGGAAGACTGTGGCGTTTACACGTGCATCTGTGGGCAACAGAGAACCACAGCCACGGTTTCTATAAAGGGTGTGTGGAAGCAAAAACATTAATGAGTTGATAAGCATGTTCTAGAGACGTTGACAAATTAATTAATTTAATGTAACAAGTAAAACACAAATATTGGTTAACTCCCAGGTGCATTTGTGAGAAGTCGTCTTGACTTTCGTTTCCCGTACTTTTAGCACGGCCTGTTACATTTCTGGACGAGTTGAAGAACGTCCAGGTCGAAGAGGGGGGCAACGTGACGTTACGCTGTGAGCTCTCTAAACCCAGGACGTCAGTCGAATGGAGGAGAGGAACAGATGTTCTGCAGAATAGTGAGAAGTACCAGATGAAGCAGAAAGACACATTGCTGGAGCTGATCATCAGAAGATCTTCACCTGAGGACAGTGGAGTCTACAGTTGCTCAACAGAGGACCAGAAAACATCTGCCACCGTCATCATCACTGGTAGGAGAATGTTGAATAAAATGTGTAGGCTTGACATAGAAAAACTCCTGAGTCCCACACACTGTTGATGTCGTATTATTTTGGTTGAACAGCCATGCCAGTCACTTTCAAACACAAGCTAAAGAACCAAGAGGTTCTGGAGGATGGCACTGTGACGTTGCGCTGCGAGATCTCCAAACCGGGAGTTCCTGTGGAGTGGCTGAAGGGAGGAGAACCTATGAGGGAAGGAGAGAAGCACCACATGAAGCAGGAAGGGAAGATTGCAGAGATGGTTATCAGGAACGTGGTCCTTCAGGATTCCGGGGAGTACAGCTGTGTCACCGTTTGCCATGCCAAATCCACCGCCACTATCAAAGTCAGAGGTGTGTTCAATGCTAACAGTCACTACATGCTAACATTCACTACATGCTAACGTTCACTACATGCTAACATTCACTACATGCTAACAGTCACTACATGCTAACATTCACTACATGCTAACATTCACTACATGCTAACAGTCACTACATGCTAACAGTCACTACATGCTAACAGTCACTACATGCTAACATTCACTACATGCTAACAGTCACTACATGCTAACAGTCACTACATGCTAACATTCACTACATGCTAACAGTCACTACATGCTAACGTTCACTACATGCTAACGTTCACTACATGCTAACATTCACTACATGCTAACATTCACTACATGCTAACAGTCACTACATGCTAACACTACATGCTCACTACATGCTAACATGCTAACATTCACTACATGCTAACATTCACTACATGCTAACATTCACTACATGCTAACATTCACTACATGCTAACGTTCACTACATGCTAACGTTCACTACATGCTAACGTTCACTACATGCTAACATTCACTACATGCTAACGTTCACTACATGCTAACGTTCACTACATGCTAACGTTCACTACATGCTAACATTCACTACATGCTAACGTTCACTACATGCTAACGTTCACTACATGCTAACATTCACTACATGCTAACGTTCACTACATGCTAACATTCACTACATGCTAACGTTCACTACATGCTAACGTTCACTACATGCTAACATTCACTACATGCTAACGTTCACTACATGCTAACGTTCACTACATGCAAATAGGGATTTACTACTTATCTTTCTAATTGTCTGCCAATTACAAGTATTAGAATAATGTGTTTTAATTTTGCATTGCATCTAACCCAAGGATTATTGTCAATAACTCACGTGTAACTTTTGGGAAGGAGTCAAAGCAGCTGAGTGAGCTCCAAATATGCAGCTGACTCAGCTGAATAATGTGTCCATAGCGCTTCCTGTGACGTTCACACAAGAGGTCCAGAACGTGATGATCAAAGAGGGGGACAGTGGGACGTTCCTCTGTGAGCTCTCCAAGCCTGGAGCCCCAGTGACCTGGAGGAGGGGGAGAGTAATTCTAAAGTCTGGTGACAAGTATGAGATGAAGCAGGAGGGACATATTGCTAAACTGCTCCTCAATAATGTGGAGGAGAGCGACGCTGGGAATTACACCTGCAGGAGTAATGACGCCCAGTCAACTGCTGAACTGACAGTGAAAGGTGAGTCAGACTACATACATTAACTACATCAACAGAAACTTTAGAAGCCTTCTTACATTAATTCAGAATTTAACCACATCAGTAGAAAGAAACACAAAAGAAACACAAGAGATATGAAGTATTTTTCATCATTTGTATACTGCCCTCAGCTCCCCCGATTACGTTCATGGTGAAACTGAAGAACCAGGAAGTTGAAGAGGAGAACAGTGTGACGTTAGTCTGTGAGCTCTCTAAACCAGGACTGGTGGCGGAGTGGAGAAAGGGAGAAACGCTGTTAAAAAACGGAGTGAGGTACCAGATACAGAGAAGAGATGCAGTGATGGAGCTAATGATCAGACACGCCGCGTTGGACGACACCGGAGTCTACAGCTGTGTTTACAAAGACACCAAAACCACCGCTTTTGTCAGCATTACTCGTAAGAGGAGATGGGTTTCTTATAGCAGCCAAGCAGGGTTTTATACCAGTAAAGTCTGTTACACCTGTTACCACTAAAGGATAATACACTCTAATAATGTTCACCATTGCATTAGCATTTCTGTCACCCCCACTGTCCTTTTCTGTGTACTTAAAAGGTAAAAAATCTAGTTAGTTTTTTGTGTGCTATAATGGTAAAAACATGCCAAATGTTTGGTTTCATCCTCAGCCACCCCGATTATCTTCAAAACGGGTCTGAAGAACCAGGAGGCCCCAGAAGGGGGGGTGGTGACCCTGCGCTGTGAGCTGTCTAAGGCTGGGGTCCCGGTGGAGTGGTGGAGGGGTGAGGAGAAGGTTAGCTCTGGGGGAAGGCACCTGACGAGGCTGGAGGGGAAGGTAGCAGAAATGCTCATCAGGAACATCCAACCTGAGGATGTGGGCGAGTACAGCTGCATATTTGGGGAGCAAAAGACCACCGCCGAGGTTAATGTGAAAGGTACATTCCAAAGACACATAGGAGTTATAAAATGTCTGGCCTGTTTGTGTAATACACATGAACACAACGTGACTTCCATTGGATGAAGGATTTCACACAAGTATAAAAAACTGTGGGGAAAATTGAAATGAAGTTGTGCACAAGAGAGATAACAGCAATGATATTTCTAACAATATCCCCTGGTTCTTCCAGCTGCTGTGTCAGTGTCCTTTGAGAAGGAGCTGGTGAGCCAGGTGGTATTGGAAGGTAAATCAGTGGTCCTGTCCTGTGAAGTGTCCAGTGCCACAGTCCCGGTAACCTGGAAGAAAGGTGCCTGCCTGGTCACTGATCGGGAGAGGTTCACTGTGAAAAAGAAGGGCCCCGTTCATTGTCTGGAGATCAAGAATTTGATTGTGGAAGACACAGGAGAATACAGCTGCATAACCAGAGGAAAGAGGACCACAGCTATGCTAGTTGTGAAAGGTAGAACAGGTCCATTTGTAAAAGTACTGTATATTATTGTATCATATTCACAGTTAGACTTTCTTTGTACTTACAGTTTGCCATGGAAGTATTGGACTTTTCTCATTTCTTTCTCGGGGACAGAGTTATACATATGTGCCAAACATCTGGAGATTTGATGTAGCAACCTATTTGTGACGGGTCAGATATATTTTAAGAATATTTATCCTTTTAAATTATTCATATCCCCTTCTCTTCAGAGCGTGTGAAGATTGTTTCAGGTCTTAAAGACGTGAAAATCCTGTCTGGGCAGGACGCAGTGTTTGTGTGTCAGCTCTCCCACCCAGACGTGGCTGATGGAGAGTGGTGGTTGAGCGCCAGCCCTCTTCAGAAGAACCAGATGAACCAGATGAGCTGTGAAGGCAACCAGCAGCGCCTGATCCTGACCATGACAACCCCAGAGGAAATGGGGACTGTGGAGTTTGTGCTGGAGGGGGAGAGGACCTCTGCCCAACTACTGGTGCTCCCGAAACCCAAAGGTCTGGCACCATGTCACCCTACAGATTCTAATTAACCTTCAGCCATCTCTCTACGGCATTCTATGTGGCATAAATCCTAATGGATTTGTTTGTTTCCTGTTTATGTACTGATCAGTTCTGATTGAGAAGAATCTCCGGGACATGGTCATCACAGAAGGGGAGACAGCTACTTTATCCTGTACGACCTCTGACCTCACCACTCCAGTCACTTGGAGATGCAACAATATACTTCTTCTGAACGGAGACAAATACGAGATGCTGAAGGAGGGGAATCTCAACCAGCTGCTGATCCACAATGTGGTACCAGACGACTCTGGGATTTACTCCTGTGACACTGGAGACGTGCAGAGCTGCGCCAAACTGACTGTCAACGGTACAGACTGAGAAAATAAACCCTTATGCACCTGTTATCCTATTCTTTAACTTTTGAGGAGAATTAAAGTAAAATACTCAGTAGAGTAATACTCTCTTCCTTTTCTACAGAGCTGCCTCCTCACTTTGAGGAGGAGCTGCAGGCTGTAGAAGCTGAGGAGGGAGGTACAGCCTTCCTGTTCTGTGAGCTGTCTAAGCCCAGAGTCCCAGTCCAGTGGAAGAAAGGTGAAATTACTCTCCGACCAAACAGGAAGTACCTGATGAAGCAAGAAGGCTGCGTGTTTCAGCTGCACATCCTGGATCTTAAGCAGGCGGACAGCGGCAGCTACACGTGTCAGGCTGGGAACGCCGAAACCACGGCCTCTGTGGCAGTAAAGCTTCCCCCAACCAAGACAGAACCTCTCAAAACAATGCATTTCACAAAGGATACCAGGAATGCTGCCTCTTCCATTTTTTCAGCACAGGAAACTCAACCTCGACCTCCGGGACTAAAGAAGCGGGGTTTGACTCGAGGATCCACTGTGGAGTTAGAAGAAGAGTGTGAGGTAAAAAAGACAGCAGTTGAGTCTCTGGAAACACAATCATTGAGGTTCACAGAGACCGAGTCCAAACAGCAGAAGACTAAAGTAGACCAGAGGGTCAAAAAGCAACTAAAGGAAACTGGGAATCATTTTGTAAAACAGCTGATTCCATCAGTGAAACAACAACCTATCGTTTCAGACACCAGGATAGACGAAGTAAGGAAACTACCAGTGCTACCAGCGAGACGAGCATCTGTAGATTCAGATGACGGTTTAGACAAGCTTACAAAACAGCTGGTTCCATCAGCGAGTCGAGCATCTGTAGTTTCAGACACTTGGATGGATGAAGTTAAGAAACTACCAGTGCCACCAGCGAGACAAACATCTATAGTTTCAGCTGACTGTTCAAAACAAGTTACAAAACAGCTGGTTCCACCAGCGAGACGAGCATCTGTAGTTTCAGATGACGGGTCAAACCAAGTTACAAAACAGCCGGTTCCACCAGCAAGACGAGCATCTGTAGTTTTAGATGCCAGGATAGACGAAGTAAGGAAACAGCCGATTCCACCAGCAAGACGAGCATCTGTAGTTTCAGAGGCTGGGATAGATGAAGTTAAGAAACTACCAGTGCTACCAGCGAGACAAGCGCCTGTAGTTTCAGATGAAGGGTCAAACAAAGTTACAAAACAGCCGGTTCCACCCGCAAGACGAGCATCTGTAGTTTCAAACGCCGGGATAGACGAAGTAAGGAAACAGCCGGTTCCACCAGTGAGACGAGCGTCTGTAGTTTCAGACAACGGGATAAATGAATTAGGGAAACAGCCGGTTCCACCAGCGAGACGATTATCCATAGTTTCAGATTCCGGGATAGATGAGGTTAGAAAACAGTTGGTTACACCAGCGAGACGAGCGTATGTAGTTTCAGACGCCGAGATAGACGAAGTAAGAAAACAGCCAGTTCCACCAGCGAGACAAGCATCTGTAGTTTCAGATGACGGGTCAAACCAAGTTACAAAACAGCCGGTTCCACCAGCGAGACGAGCATCTGTAGTTTCAGATGACGGGTCAAACCAAGTTACAGAAAAGCCGGTTCCATCAGCAAGACGAGCATCTGTAGTTTTAGATGCCGGGATAGACAAAGTTAAGAAACTACCAGTGCTACCAGCGAGACAAGCATCTGTAGTTTCAGATTCCGGGGTAGATGAGGTTAGAAAACATTTGGTTCCACCAGCGAGACGGGCGTCTGTAGTTTCAGATGACGGGATAGACGAAGTAAGGAAACAGCCGGTTCCACCAGCGAGACGAGCATCTGTAGTTTCAGATTCCGGTGCAAACCAAGTTATAAAACAGCCGATTCCACCAGCAAGACGAGCGTCTGTAGTTTCAGATGAAGGGTCAAACAAAGTTACAAAACAGCCGGTTCCACCCGCAAGACGAGCATCTGTAGTTTCAAACGCCGGGATAGACGAAGTAAGGAAACAGCCGGTTCCACCAGTGAGACGAGCGTCTGTAGTTTCAGACAACGGGATAAATGAATTAGGGAAACAGCCAGTTCCACCAGCGAGACGATTATCCATAGTTTCAGATTCCGGGATAGATGAGGTTAGAAAACAGTTGGTTACACCAGCGAGAGGAGCGTCTGCGGTTTCAGATCAAGGGTCAAACAAAGTTACAAAACAGCCGGTTCCACCAGTGAGACGAGCATCTATAGCTTCAGATGACGAGTCAAACCAGGTTACAAAACGGCCAGTTCCACCAGCAAGACGAGTGTCCGTAGTTTCAGATGCTGGGTTAGACGAAGTTGGGAAACTGCCGCTGTCTCCAGCAAGACGAGTGTCCGTAGTTTCAGATGCTGGGTTAGACGAAGTTGGGAAACTGCCGCTGTCTCCAGCAAGACAAGCATCTGTAATTTCAGATGCCGGGTCAAACCAGGTTGGAAAACAGCCGGTTCCACCATCGAGACAAGCATCTGTAACTTCAGATGACGGGTTAGACGAGGTTGGGAAACAGCCTTTGCTGCCAGCAAGAAGACCATTGGTAGTGTTGGATGCTGGACTAGAGACATTGGCCTCATTTGCAAAGGAGAAAGTCAAGCCCATAGTCGCTGTAGCTGGAGTTCCCAAGGGGATCCAGACTGTTCAGCACAATCCTAAGACAGGACCTGAGATGGACATTCAGATCCAGACTGTTCAGCACCATCCTGAGACAGAACCTGACATGGACATTGAAATGCGGGAAGCTGCCATTAAGATCCAGGCAGCCTTCAAGGGATACAAAACCCGCAAAGACATGCGACCGGTCTTCAACCAGGTGTTTAAGAACCAAAGTGTTGAGACAAATGGTACCATCAGCCTGGAGTGTGTGGTTGAAGGAAGGCCAAATGCAGTACGCTGGCTGAAGAATGGCCAGCAAATCATAAGAGACCAACGCCACTACATAAACACCACAGAGGACGGCATCTGCACGCTGGTGATCAACAACGTGTCTGCAATAGACACTGGGGTATATACTTGCGAGGTGGTGAACACGTTCGGTGTGACCTCATATAATGGCAACATTACTGTAGGTCAACCTCAAAAGAATCCATCTATCACCCAGAAGGCTGCAGACACCACCAAGACCTCCACTCCTTCTGTGCACCCAGTCTTGGGCTCCATTGGCCCTCTCCAGCCAGCCCTGACTTCCACCTCTGGGACGGGGGCTAAGGGGTCTGTAGAGAGTGAAGGGATTTCCTTGTGGCAGACCTACAACCTGACTGAATCAAGCACAACCTTACAACAGAGACAGAGGGCTTCTCTGATTGCGGCCAGCTCTAGTAAGTCAAGTAAACATTTTCTGTCCTAAAATGTGAACACGGTGATACGCATTCCTTTTCTGCTAGGGGTTGGATCAGTGATGGCTGCAATTATAAATGGTTTATTTGGTTTTCAAGACTTCAAGTCAATGGTTAATAAAACGGTGTTATATATTGGAGATTATCTGTCACGAACCGTAGGGTGTAGTGCAGGATGAAGCCAGGTGCAGAGCCAAATAATCCGTTTAGCGGGTTTTATTCAATACAACAAAAGTAAAACAAACCGTAAACGGCGAAAAGTGCTAACTGGGCTAATGAAATAAACAGTGCGCATATCGCGTCTTATAATAAACATATACCACCAACCACAATAGCACTCCCAATATACCAACACTCACCTCTACTATATTGTGTGACATGTAAACAATGCGAAGCAATGAGTGCACTGCTCATGACCCTCTTATATCCCAACATAAAGTGACAGATTACTAACAGCTGTGACCACGTGAAAGAGGAAGTAATCACAGCTAGTGAGAACAAAAACACGGAAGTGGATCACCGAAATGGAAGTGTAGCAACGCCACCACACCAGTCGTGACATTATCAAATCTTTTGTTGTTTATTTTTGAATGACCTTTAAGGAATGTAATGTTATTCAGTCAGTTATTTTCATGTGTGTATGTGTTCAACTGTGTTTTTGTATTTAGATTTAAAAATAAGTAAAATATGTGTAAAACTTTTCCAAAAACGTAAGGGACCCCATTTCCATCTAGTAAATTTGAGAATATTAACAGGAATGAAGAGATTTATTGGATAAATGAGAATTATTATTGTTACTTCCTGATTACCTATAACTACATGATCTCAGCTGTTATTATCTGATTACATATAACTACATGATCTCAGCTGTTACTACCTGATTACCTATAACTACATTATCTCAGCTGTTATTACCTGATTACCTATAACTACATTATCTCAGCTGTTACTACCTGATTACCTATAACTACATGATCTCAGCTTTTATTACCTGATTACCTATAACTACATGATCTCAGCTGTTACTACCTGATTACCTATAACTACATGATCTCAGCTGTTACTTCCTGATTACCTATAACTACATGATCTCAGCTGTTACTACCTGATTACCTATAACTACATGATCTCAGCTGTTACTACCTGATTACCTATAACTACATGATCTCAGCTGTTACTACCTGATTACATATAACTACATTATCTCAGCTTTTATTACCTGATTACCTATAACTACATGATCTCAGCTGTTATTACCTGATTACCTATAACTACATGATCTCAGCTGTTACTACCTGATTACCTATAACTACATGATCTCAGCTGTTACTACCTGATTACCTATAACTACATGATCTCAGCTTTTATTACCTGATTACCTATAACTACATGATCTCAGCTGTTACTACCTGATTACATATAACTACATTATCTCAGCTTTTATTACCTGATTACCTATAACTACATGATCTCAGCTGTTATTACCTGATTACCTATAACTACATGATCTCAGCTGTTACTACCTGATTACCTATAACTACATGATCTCAGCTGTTACTACCTGATTACCTATAACTACATGATCTCAGCTTTTATTACCTGATTACCTATAACTACATGATCTCAGCTGTTACTACCTGATTACCTATAACTACATGATCTCAGCTGTTACTACCTGATTACCTATAACTACATGATCTCAGCTGTTATAATAAAACAACTAGCCCATGTGAAGCTGTTTAGTTGATAGACTGATCGAAATATACAATTAACTGGGCCTTATTTTTCACTTTATCCCAAGTGTCCAGTCCCTCTGATTATGACACAGCTCCAGATTACATTGAGTCTGTTGAAGTCATGACTACAGATCAGCACAGGTCAGACTGCCACAATGTTCTTTTAAATTATTTTCAATTTGAATTACAATTTTCTTTGTGTTTTCACTAGAATTTTTAATAAGAAAATATGTATTTCCCTAGGGATAAAGAAGACATTAAATCAGAGGACCAGCCAGCCCAGATAGATAAACCACAAGACTTCAGCCCTCGACCACCAAACAGGCATTTGAAGGTCAAAGGTCAGTCATTTTGTTGAATCTATTACCCATTTAACATTAAAGTCAGACTCAGTGTATCAACAATTTATACATTCCCCAACGTTTAGTAGAACGTCGCTCACTTTTAATTTGCTTGGTCACTGTTGTTACAAAAAGTGCTTACAATACATTTGATTTGACCGACATATTAGTTTTGGTATAACAGTAAAGCGTTTCCATGACACTCACTACAGCTGCTGATGCCAGTTTAAGGACTTCCTCTCCGAAACACTACCGCGCCCACCCCTCAGCAGTTCTTACAGGTTCTGGCTCAGATTCAGAAGGTGAAGGTGATAGACGGGAGGTATGGAAACAATTTGAAATAAGTCCCTCATATGTTTCCGGAATGTCCAAAACAATATTTGTTTTGATCGTCAATGGGCAGAGCACAGTGTCCTTTTTTACTAACCGTTTACCATTATAGGTATTTCAAATCTATGTGGCCAGAGCTAACTACAGCCCGCCACAAGGTGGCAGCAAGGAGAGCTTTGTGTTGAAAGAGGGCCAGTATGTGGAGGTCCTGGACTCTGTACACCCGGATCAGTGGTTGGTCCGCACCAAACCCTCTAAAGCCACCGCCTCACGCCAAGGATGGGTCTGCCCTGCATACCTGGAGAAGAGGAGCCAGGTAGGAGGATGGGTACCTAGAAAAGAGGAGTCAGGTAGGAGGTCTGGGTGCCTGAAGAGGAGCCAGGTAGGAGGTCTGGGTACCAAGAAAAGAGGAGTCAGGTAGGAGGTCTGGGTACCTAGAAAAGAGGAGTCAGGTAGGAGGTCTGGGTGCCTAGAAAAGAGGAGTCAGGTAGGAGGTCTGGGTGCCTAGAAAAGAGGAGTCAGGTAGGAGGATGGGTGTCTAGAAAAGAGGAGTCAGGTAGGAGGATGGGTGTCTAGAAAATACTTTTTACAATGGTCACATTTGACTTTGAGTTTTGTTTGTTTTAGGAGGTATTCCCACAAATGAGAATACAACAACAAGAAATGGGTGGATTAGGTTCTGGAGACGAGGAGTACAGGAAGACACTGAGGTGTGTGAATACATTAGATTATATTCCAGTATAAATGACATGTAGTTTCTGTTCTGTATGATATGTGACGTCCCGGCTGTCTGTAGCAAACTGATTCAGGGCCTCATTAATGGGGAGGAAGAGTATGTGAAGGAGATGAAGGCGTCCCAACACCTCTTTCACTTAGACACCAGCCCTGTCAACATCCTCAACAGGAAAGAAACCATCTTCAGAAACATCAAGGACATTATTCATTTACATGAGAGGTAAGAATGGCACTCCTCTCTTCTGTTAAAAATGTGTTCAGGTTATTCAAATGACACATATATATATTTTATTTTACCTTTATTTAACCCGGTAGGCTGATTCAGAATGTGTAAGACTTTAATTTAAATCCTGTTCTCATTTCCCACCTCGTCTCAGGTCTATCCTACCTGGTCTAAGGGATTGTTCCACTGAAGATGATGTGGCATTACTTCTGGTCAGACATGAAGAGGACTTAGAGAAATATGTGCAGTACATGGTGGGCCAAACCCCAGCAGAGGCCTGTCTCACTGACAAGAACATCCAGCAGTACTTCAAGGTATCCAATCAGATCATGGATCATCACGCATGAAAAAATCTAACCCAGAAAATGATTTGCACTCACATGCACCTCCTGTCTCCTGCTCACATGCTCCTCCTGTCTCCTGCTCACATGCTCCTCCTGTCTCCTGCTCACATGCTCCTCCTGTCTCCTGCTCACATGCACCTCCTGTCTCCTGCTCACATGCACCTCCTGTCTCCTGCTCACATGCTCCTCCTGTCTCCTGCTCACATGCTCCTCCTGTCTCCTGCTCACATGCTCCTCCTGTCTCCTGCTCACATGCACCTCCTGTCTCCTGCTCACATGCACCTCCTGTCTCCTGCTCACATGCTCCTCCTGTCTCCTGCTCACATGCTCCTCCTGTCTCCTGCTCACATGCTCCTTCTGTCCCCAGCAAAACACAGAAACAAAAGCTGAGTCAGTCTTGGATGTCCTCACCTTCTTGCAGAGACCAGTGGAGAGAATTCAGACCTACCAGAGTTTGCTCAAGGTCAGAGCTCCTCATCTGGTTCTAGGTGTCCATGTTGAGGCCTTTCAGACCCCTGAATGCTGACATTAAACCTGTATGTGTGTGTGTGTGTGTGTGTGTGTGTGTGTGTGTGTGTGTGTGTGTTGACAGGAGCTGATCAGGAACAAGGCTAAGTCTGGGAAGAACTGCTTCCTGCTGGAGGACGCCTTCTCCATGATGTCACTTGTGCCCTGGCGAGCTAACAACCTGCAGCAGGTGTCTTTGATAGATAACTACCCTGCCCCCCTCACTGCTCTGGGGGAACTGATACGGCAGGTAACTCACCTCCAGTCAAACCCCCTGCTGCTCAAATCTTGATTTACTTAACATGTTAGATGTCCATGTTGATGCAGACATCTGAGTACGGTAATAACTTAATGACGCATGCCAGTCAACCTGAAGCTTTTGCACCACATCTTTCTTTCAGGGCCATTTTACTGTGTGGGAGGAGTCTCCTGATTGGCAGACCTCCTCTAGGGGGCACCAGAGGCAGATATTCCTTTTCCAGAACAGCGTATTGCTGTGTAAACTCAAAAGAGACCCAGGCATGAACTGTGACGCCTACGCTTTCAAGAACAAGATGAAGGTAAAACCTCTGCCACCGTTGTCTTGAGTTGGGACGCCCATATCCATGGATTCTGGTGCTATTGTGAAATCTTAACCAACCTGCTCTTCTCAGCTGAACGACGTGGAGGTGAAGGAGATGGTTGGGGGAGATGAGAGGTGCTGGGGACTTTGGCACGAGCACCGCGGCTCCGTGATGAGATACACACTACAGGGGCGCTCTGCTCTGCTCAAACTGTCCTGGATTAAAGACCTGAAAGAGCTGCAGCAACGTTCCAGACTAACCAGCAGCTGTGAGTTCCTCTCACTTCTATCAGTGAGCTGGTGATTCACTCCATCAACCACACAGCTGGGTAACACTATCAGTGACCTGGTGATTCACTCTGGTGATTCACTCCATCAACCACACAGCTGGTAACACTATCAGTGACCTGGTGATTCACTCTGGTGATTCACTCCATCAACCACACAGCTGGTAACACTATCAGTGACCTGGTGATTCACTCTGGTGATTCACTCCATCAACCACACAGCTGGGTAACACTATCAGTGACCTGGTGACTCACTCTGGTGATTCACTCCATCTGCCACACAGCTGGGTAACACTAAACATATATGATACCATGTCTTTACTACATTTGTGATGTGTGGGTTTCTCCAGGTCCACCGGAGTTCAAAGTTCACCTGGCCGACTGCAGTGCAAAGATCGGGCAGACGGTCAAACTGGCCTGTCAAATCTCAGGGACGCCCAAACCAGGGGTCAGCTGGTTTAAAGGTATACAAACCAGGGGTCAGCTGGTTCAATGGTATACAAACCAGGGGTCAGCTGGTTTAAAGGTATACAAACCAGGGGTCAGCTGGTTCAATGGTATACAAACCAGGGGTCAGCTGGTTCAAAGGTATACAAACCAGGGGTCAGCTGGTTCAATGGTATACAAACCAGGGGTCAGCGGGTTCAAAGGTATACAAACCAGGGGTCAGCTGGTTTAAAGGTATCCAAACCAGGGGTCAGCTGGTTTAAAGGTATACAAACCAGGGGTCAGCTGGTTTAAAGGTATACAAACCAGGGGTCAGCTGGTTTAAAGGTATACAAACCAGGGGTCAGCTGGTTTAAAGGTATACAAACCAGGGGTCAGCTGGTTTAAAGGTATACAAACCAGGGGTCAGCTGGTTTAAAGGTATACAAACCAGGGGTCAGCTGGTTTAAAGGTATACAAACCAGGGGTCAGCTGGTTTAAAGGTATACAAACCAGGGGTCAGCTGGTTTAAAGGTATACAAACCAGGGGTCAGCTGGTTTAAAGGTATACAAACCAGGGGTCAGCTGGTTCAATGGTATACAAACCAGGGGTCAGCTGGTTTAAAGGTATACAAACCAGGGGTCAGCTGGTTTAAAGGTATACAAACCAGGTTGTCTGGATGGGTTTGTCTATAGCCAACATTGCATCCTTATGGATTTAGTTTTAGATTGAGATTATATGATCCTACCCTGTCCCTGTTGGTCTCAGGAGGTGTGTTTCGCTCTTCAGTTCACCCTCTAACATTGTGACATCACTTCCTTAGACGGCGTAGCTTTAGAGGATGGCCCACACCACATCATCACCGGGGACCGGACGGGAACTTGCTGTCTCATCCTGGATGGGGTCACGGCTGAGGACTCTGGCCAGTATTTTTGCTACGCTCTTAACTCTGTGGGCCATGCCAGCACTCTGGCCCATTTGGTGGTGGACGGTAAGTCATTAGTCACTTATGGAGGTCTCATAGGAGACACAACAGTGTCAGATGCTTTTATTAGTTCTAATATGTTATAAACTATTTACTGTCTTCAGCTCCACCCAGGTTCATTACCAGGGTGCAGAATGAATGTCTGCTGGAGGGAGAAGACATCATGTTCTCCTGCTCCACACACACAACCTCTACACCTAGAGTCAGGTATGTTACAGCACACGGAACTGGAATGTTCTATATCAGCACACAGAACTGGAATGTTCTATATCAGCTCACAGAACTGGAATGTTCTATATCAGCACCTGGAATTGTAATATTCTATATCAGAATAATGTTCAGTTTAGACGTCATTAGTGTCAAATTGCAGATGTAAAACTGTTAAACCTGGACAATTCCATTCAGATGAATCCACATGCTGGTTTCTGATTGGTTGGCACATTTTTTCTGGTCAGGTGGTTTAAAGACGGCATCGAGCTGACAGACTTAAGTAAGTACCTTATAGAGAACGATGCCCGCAGTGGATTCCTGACCCTCACCCTCCTAAACCCAGGAGAGACAGACCTGGGTCAGTACCAGTGTGAGGTATGTTTAGAGCGTGTTCAGGTATACAGTGTTCAGGTATAATTTACACAGAGTGATGATATGGACTGTTACATTTTATTCATATCAGGGAATCTTTGGGACTGCTTATAAATGGTGAGTTTAAGGTTGATATATTGTTACGTTTCAGCTTTGGAACCAGTTGGGTTGTGCCAAGAGTAAAGCAGAGCTGTGTTCCGCCTTCGCACATGTGATTGACAGTGAGCCTGACCAACCACAGGTCGTTTTGGCCAAAGGTAGGGGGGTTCCAAGCAATCTAGGTAAATGTCCAGAACGGTTTTGGAAGGGGTATTGTAGAGATATTATTAATGTATATTGACACTGCACTGTTTAATCCTCCGGTTGTAATTTAATTGAAGTCTAAAAACCCCAGTGCCAGAATCCCATGAGCTGACACTGAATTACAGATATTTTGTTATTCAGATTCAGTCTTGTGGACAAAACAAGCTGAATTATAGATATTTTGTTAATCAGTTTTAATCCTGTGGACGAAACAAGCTGAATGAAGAGAGAAAGCACATGCCATTTCTTGGTCTCACCTAATTTCACTTCACCAGTTCAAATCACTTCACTTTGTATCTGTTTTTACACTGTCAGTCATCATTGTAGATCCTCATTTTCAGTTTTGACATTGATTCATTATCTAGGTTACCCTCTGACGTCCATTTAATTTCAAACACCCCCAAACATCATGAAACAGCTACATTATTATTTCTCAACATCGTTGGCATATAATTCCTGGTTGTACGTGTTCATAAAATACATTGATACATGTTTGTATTTAATGTGTTTGCTTGCATTCTCATCATGTCTCCATCTTTCAGAGATGAATTGCATTGGAACAGAACGGGTCATTTCTACTCATTTGACTGATCTTGGATCAGTTTGGATCTTTGGATTTCCAAAAGCCTTAACTACTCCAAACAGGCGAATATAAAGAGCCATAATTTATCTGCCAATCACTGCAGGTTTCTGTGATGCAGATTACACATAGTCTTGGACTTTAAAGGCTTTTCTTATAGCTTAGTCTTTAGTCCAAGATGCCATTTTTCCCCATGTGTGATGATTAGCAGATAGCAGAACTTTGTTATATTGATATACCTGCAATATGTAATGATTACAAACTCCTTCAACAAAACACATTCATCAACTAAAGTCAGTTTGCTATATTTCAAGGCAGGATCAGCTTTATCTAATGCGCAGTAATTAGTCAATATTCCATTTGGCTTTTGGACAGCAGTTGATCATTTGAGTGAATCCATTTCCCTATGACCCTACCGCTCGCCAGACCAATTTCCTGTGTAGTTTGCGAACAGGAAGTACCTCACAGAGGCGTTACCATGTAAGTCTCATTAGCATGTAAGTCTCATTAGCATATAAGTCTCATTAGCATGTAAGTCTCATTAGCATGTAAGTCTCATTAGCATGTAAGTCTCATTAGCATGTAAGTCTCATTAGCATGTAAGTCTCATTAGCATGTACGTCTCATTAGCATGTACGTCTCATTAGCATATACGTCTCATTAGCATGTAAGTCTCATTAGCATATACGTCTCATTAGCATGTAAGTCTCATTAGCATGTACGTCTCATTAGCATGTACGTCTCATCATGTTTACAGTACCATGGGTCCCCATGCAGCATCAAGTGTGAAGGTAAGATGGTTATGTTGTTCCTGATAGTGTGAAGGTTAGATGGTTATGTTGTTCCTGATAGTGTGAAGGTAAGATGGTTATGTTGTTCCTGATAGTGTGAAGGTAAGATGGTTATGTTGTTCCTGATAGTGTGAAGGTAAGATGGTTATGTTGTTCCTGATAGTGTGAAGGTAAGATGGTTATGTTGTTCCTGATAGTGTGAAGGTAAGATGGTTATGTTGTTCCTGATAGTGTGAAGGTAAGATGGTTATGTTGTTCCTGATAGTGTGAAGGTTAGATGGTTATGTTGTTCCTGATAGTGTGAAGGTAAGATGGTTATGTTGTTCCTGATAGTGTGAAGGTTAGATGGTTATGTTGTTCCTGATAGTGTGAAGGTTAGATGGTTATGTTGTTCCTGATAGTGTGAAGGTTAGATGGTTATGTTGTTCCTGATAGTGTGAAGGTTAGATGGTTATGTTGTTCCTGATAGTGTGAAGGTTAGATGGTTATGTTGTTCCTGATAGTGTGAAGGTTAGATGGTTATGTTGTTCCTGATAGTGTGAAGGTTAGATGGTTATGTTGTTCCTGATAGTGTGAAGGTTAGATGGTTATGTCGTTCCTGATAGTGTGAAGGTAAGAATCAGGACTATTGTCAAGTTTGCCAAATGTACATTCCTTCTGTAATAGGTTTCCTTTGCGATTTTGATTAATTATCTGACAGACCTTGTTTACTTTAGTTTCAAGAAATAATTTCATTTAAAGAAAGGCCAGCTAACGGGATAATTAATTGCTTTGGACAATGAGACTCTGAGAGCTGCTGAAAACATCGGTCAGTTGGTGAGTTATGTCACTTTGCTTCCAGACACAGAGGGCTGGTCTGCTGCCATGGTGACACAGTGGCTACAGACAGACTTTAGCCCCGCCTCTATCACCAAGACGCTCTTCCAGCCTGGATACCCTCCCTCGTGAGTTGGCTGCCCTGATCTGTCAATCATGAATCGTTTCGCTGCACCATTTCTAATAATAATCAACTCTAATAAGGATTTTCTCCACAGAGCCGAGGGGAGCCTAGAGGCAATGGAGCGCTGTATTGGAGGTCACATAATGGGGCGGTTCCCAACTGATCTGAGACCTGATGATGTGGAGGAACTTTATGACCCTGAGTTAATGCAGGAAATGTCTGAAGGTACTGTACTCAGCATGCTCACATTGTCGTCCATTTAGAAGATGTCAGTGAATGACCTCACTTTCTTTCTTTAGCTCCTCCTTTTATCCAGGTACCAGCAGAGGACATGTGTGTAGAGCCGGGCCAATCAGCTACCTTTACCATCATAATCACAGGAAGGCCCGCCCCTGAGATTCAGTGGTACAAGGTAGAGATCCTTGAAACGAAGAAGCTTCTTCATTCACTGTTATGGTTCACTTGTGACTTCTGGGGCTTCTGGGAACCTGAAATGGTCCCTTATGTCATTTACGTTTCACCGCATGAAAACCTCCTGCTTTCAAACGTGGAACGTGGCTAACTGAGATATTTCAGCGATTTGAGTATTATTATTAGCCTATTAATGGAGTAGTGATTATTCAGATTGATCTTTAAGTCTTTATTTCTACAGAGACTGGATGTGTCTGACCACACTCATTCATTAAATGAGCAGATATTTCAGTGTCCCATCCATCACTGGGTCTTACTTTAGAAGCTGTGACTTACTATGTATTATTGCTCTCATATGATTGGAGGATGGAGAGGAACTGGTGGCCAATGAGAATGTGGAGGTGGTCCAGAATGGCGTGCGTTGCTGTCTGACTGTGTTGTGCCCAGAAGACGAGGACAGTGGCATCTACACCTGCTGGGCGTTTAACAACTCTGGAAACACCTCCTGTCAGGCTAAACTCATGGTGGAAGAAGGTGAGATCCTGAACCACCTCATCTGTTCCTGCTAAAGGGATTTCTGCTAAAGGAGCATATACATTTATCAGGTTACGACCCAGACACCTACTGACCGATCAACTGACCGATCAACTGACCGACTAACTAACTGATCATGGTATCAAAGGAAAAAGTATATTTTTAATGCTAGCAGGGAAACGTGATGTTTTTTCACACGGTACAACTGAGGTTCAGCTTATCTCCTAAATGCCTTGCTTTGGGACAGAATAACATATTTATATATAACACATTCAGTTATTGTCCAGCTGCTCTAACCTACTGACTAGACACCTGCCTCACACAGTGAGCTTCTGTGTTCTTACTGATAATATCGACCCTCAGACTCCAAAATGACATCAGAAATCAGATACACTGTTCTCCTGCGCCTTCACGCTTAAGCTCCTCTATTTTGTAGGTCCACTGGAGTTTCAGGAGAGGGAGTTGGAGCTTGGCAGGAGAAGGAAACTGCTGTCTGTTTATGATGTTCATGAGGAGATTGGGAGGTACGTGGTCACTCTGGAGGTGACTCTGCCCTCAGCTGTGACCCAGTTACCTGAACTGGCTTATGTTTTGTGCATGTTCTCCATGTTCTCCATGTTCTCCATGTTTCTGTAGAGGAACATATGGGGTGGTGAAGAGAGTCACTCACAGAAGTACTAGTGAGGAGTTTGCTGCCAAGTTCTTGCCCCTGAGTAGAAGCACGAGGACCAGGGCCTTCCAGGAGAGGGACCTGCTCTCCCGGCTTGCCCACCCCAGGGTGGCCTGTTTGCTGGACTTCTTCTCTACCCGCAAGACACTTGTCCTGGTCACTGAAGTGTATCCTTCCTGGTAAATACAGTGTAATAAATACAGTGTAATAAATACAGTGTAATAAATACAGTGTAATAAATACTGTGTAATAAATACAGTGTAATAAATACAGTGTAATACAACATGTTAATGTCAAATGCAAGTGTATATTAGCCAACAAGCTTCAGGTAAGATTCCTTAAAATTCCACCTCATTGTTCATAGATAACGCAACATGGCAAAAGAATAAATGTGCTCAATTTGATGACACTATAATACGTTAAATCATTCTTGACATAATTCATAGCTGCTCCTCTCATGGCCTTCTGGATCATTTGTTCTTGAAGGGCTCCGTCAGCGAGTTGGAGGTACATTCACACAACTTAAACACAACATTACCTGAACTTTGACCTGTCCCTCGTTTGTCTAAACGTTGTTATGAACCACCATGGTCCCATGTTCCCAGGTGCAAATGTATGTCCAGCAAATCCTGGAAGGAGTCGGTCACATCCACAACATGAACATCCTCCATCTGGACATTATAGTAAGTTCTCCAGTCACATCCACAACATTATAGTAAGTTCTCCAGTCACATCCACAACATTAAAGTAAGTTCTCCAGTCACATCCATAACATTATAATAAGTTCTCCAGTCACATCCACATCATTAAAGTAAGTTCTCCAGTCACATCCATAACATTATAATAAGTTCTCCAGTCACATCCACATCATTAAAGTAAGTTCTCCAGTCACATCCATAACATTATAATAAGTTCTCCAGTCACATCCACATCATTAAAGTAAGTTCTCCAGTCACATCCATAACATTATAATAAGTTCTCCAGTCACATCCACATCATTAAGGTAAGTTCTCCAGTCACATCCACATCATTAAAGTAAGTTCTCCAGTCACATCCACATCATTAAAGTAAGTTCTCCAGTCACATCCACAACATTATAGTAAGTTCTCCAGTCACATCCACAACATTAAAGTAAGTTCTCCAGTCACATCCACATCATTAAAGTAAGTTCTCCAGTCACATCCACATCATTAAAGTAAGTTCTCCAGTCACATCCACAACATTAAAGTAAGTTCTCCAGTCACATCCACAACATTATAGTAAGTTCTCCAGTCACATCCACAACATTAAAGTAAGTTCTCCAGTCACATCCACATCATTAAAGTAAGTTCTCCAGTCACATCCACATCATTAAAGTAAGTTCTCCAGTCACATCCACAACATTAAAGTAAGTTCTCCAGTAACATCCACATTATGAACATCCTCCATCTGGACATTAACCCCTTCATAATGCAGGTTTAATTTTACTTAATTCAAACCTTTTGTCTGTATTGAGACCACATTTGAAGGGTGGGTCGTTTACATGGCCTGCTTGGTTTCGACATGACACCCACAGCCGGACAATATCCTGATGGTGTTCACACCCAAAGAGGAGATCAAGATTTGTGACTTTGGCTTCTGCCAGGAAGTTGACACTTCGAGACACCAGTACAGCAGGTTTGGCACTCCAGAGTTTGTAGCCCCTGAGATCGTACATCAGGACCCCGTCACTACTGCAAGTGACATCTGGTAAGCTAAAGAGAGTGTCTGATTTGATACCACGTGCTACTGAATGCTCCTTTATGAAGCCAAGATGTGATGAGTGCTTACAGAAATATCTGCTCTCCTTTGTCAGGTCTGTTGGTGTTGTGGCTTATTTATGGTACGTGCTGTATGTTTAAGATTAATGCAATACCTGTTACTGTCACTGCCCATTAGAGTGAGTGTTTGCTCATTACTTAAATCTAAAATGTTATTATATTACGTCCTATAACATTAAGTCCTCATCAAAGGACAAGAACGTTGATTCTCCCAAACCAGCTGTGGGGCTGTGGCCATAACTGCAAATTGAACATCACAAAATTGCGAGAGTAGCTTAAAAAGATCAAGAGAATGTATGAAAGTAATTTTTATATATATACCTTGTCCCGGGCAGTCTGATTGGCCGCTGTCCGTTTATCGGGGAGACTGACCGGTCGACCCTGCAGAGCGTCCAGGTCGGGACACTGAACTGGGACTCAGCTGATCTCAGAGACAGGAGCCTGGAGGCCCAAGACTTCCTCCGCTCAGTTCTACAGCCTGACCCAGAGTAAGACATGTAACCATGGATACCGTATGCTTATATTATAAGTTTTATATATCATAAGGTTTATATATCATCCGCTAATGTGGATGTGACTCAAAATCATCGGTTCTCTCCACAGGAAACGACCGACTTCCTTTGAGTGTCTGGAGCACGAATGGTTCCAGGTGAGGATTTAAGATGTGTTTGTGTGAGTCAGGGTGGATGGAGACTAATGGAATTAATTTTGGAAAAGCACATTGAATCGTGTTTAACCTATTCTGTCATCTGTATGATGTTTTCAGAGCGAAGATGAAGATCGGACTGATAACATCAATACAACAGCTCTAAAGGCCTTCATCTCAAGGAGAAAATGGCAGGTACAGAAGCAACGTGTTTTTGTTTAACTGTCCAGTGTTTCATTTCTGGTCTTACATCTTCACTGAAATTTGAATGAAGTTGACTCTTTGCCCGGATATGTCTTCTCTCTTGCCATTTAACGGATGTGTCTTCTCACTTGCCTTTTAACGCATATGTCTTCTCTCCGGCCTGCGTTCTCCTCCGTCTCCCACCAGCGTTCTCTGACCTGCCTTGGCTCGGTTCTGACCCTAAGACCCATCCCAGAACTGCTGAATGCCCCTCCTCGAGAGACCTCTGTTACAGCTCCCAGAGACCCACACGAGCCCAGCAGTACTTCTGTGAGCAGTGGCTCCTCCTCTGAGTACGACGAGGCAGATGCCTGGGACTTCTTCCATCACTGCCCCTCTGCAGAGGAAGACGAAGAAGACTTCGACATCCTGATCGAGAGAGCCAGGATCGCTGAACCTCTCGACAAACTGAAATTAAACGAAGAGGAGGAAGAGGAGGAAGAGGAATTCAATGAGACGGTAGAAGAGAGGAGTGTTCCGGAGGGTTCCTCCGATGCCTCACAGCAGCCGACCCCCCAGAGGGAGAGGAGGTTCAGCCGAGACAGTAGCCCGTCCCTTTACCTGTCCGAGGGAGACGACGGCTCTGTGTCCGGGAGTGAAGGAGGACGCATCGCCAGGAGCAGCTTGATCCGCAGCACCTTCTACAGCAGCTCCACCCAGCTGTCGCCCATGTCCGCACGTCACATGACCCTCAGGGACAAGTTCCAGGCCAGGAAACAGGAGAGGGGCCGCCGGCACCATCGGAGCCTCTCCAGCCGCCTCAACGAGCCGCTCATTGAGTATGTGGAGGATGAGGGAGCGGCCAATCAGAGGCAACGGCGCGGGTCTTTGGAGTTGTCAACGCTCAAGTTCCGCTCCTTTGACAGTGGCGTTAGCCTCCAGTGTACCGCGCCCCCGAAGAGGAGGAGCAGGTCGTTGGACGAGTTCTCCCGACGTTCCATGCTATCTGAAAAACACAGAGAAGTGGAAGGTGATACGAGTTTTAAGGATGATTTCCCGGACGTGGGGCCAGATATTCCCCCTCTCCAGGTCAGATGTAGAAGAGGTTCAGTAGCCTTGGCTCCTGCTCTGTTAATGGCTAGGCTTCAAAATCTGGATGAGAAACCACACCCTGCCAGTTTCAAGAGGAGCCGCGAGACAGAACACGGGAGTCCAAGTGAGGAGGATGAGGAGAACCTGGAGGGCTCTCAGTGCTCCCTGGCAGAGTCAGTTAATCTGGAGCACGACTCTGAGGCTTCCAGCTGGTTGAGCTCTTTTGAGGAGCTGGCCCACGGAGGCTCTGCCACCACACACAGAAGGAGATCTGGGGATGAATGTGGTGACCCGGATGAGCCCCCAATTTACCAGCCCTGTCCCCGGCTTCAAGGGCTGCAGGCTGAGGAGGTTGCAAAGCAGCCCCACCGTGGGAGCGGCCAACTTCAGATCCCGACGAGAAGTCCGCCCCATCCCAACCAGCACTCAGCAGACAGAAATTGTCCCCTGGTGTTAAAACCCAGTCTCGTCCGCAATGCCCCAGAGAGGCCCCCAAGGGCCAGCAACACAGAGTCCAAGCTCCACGCCTCCACCTCTGCACTGCAGGTCAAACCAACCACAGGGAAATCTCCCAGACTGTCACCCAAAGTCGGGTTAATGAATCTGCTTCGCCGCAAGTCTTGGGCGGGTCATTCCTACTCCCAGCTGGAAGGCTCGGAGCTTGGACCAACACTAGGGGAGCTGGAGCCCAGAACGCCGACCCTGTCACTCAGGAAGAGGATGATGGGGTCAGCCTCCAGCCTCACCAGACTGTTTACTAAATCGCCCAACAAGGAGAACATAACAACAGGAGGTGAGCTACCTGATACCTCATATTTATAAGACAGGAGGGGTGTGGTACATGAACATAACAACAGGAGGTGAGCTATCTGATACCTCATATTTATAAGACAGGAGGGGTGTGGTACATGAACATAACAACAGGAGGTGAGCTACCTGATACCTCATATTTATAAGACAGGAGGGGTGTGGTACATGAACATAACAACAGGAGGTGAGCTACCTGATACCTCATATTTATAAGGCAAGAGGGGTGTGGTACATGAATGGAAATATACCAGGGCTTAGAGCTGTTCTTACCCACAATGCATTGCAGTTAATTACATTATGTTGCCTTGCTATTTTGAACTATTATTTCAATTTAATTTAAAAAATCATGCAATTTTTTTTATTGAATATTTGTCGCATATGAAAAAAAATAGTTTTATCATAAGTATTGTGTAATAGCCTGTTATTGGAAAAAAATACTTGTTGTTAATGACTTGCCAGTTAAAATAAAGCTGAATAAAATAAATCAACCACAAAGCACAGAGGTGCCATATTGCCATTGTAAAATAATTACGAACGCAAAAGTAAAACGCATGTTGTGTCGAACACGTGGTACACAGTTTCATCTACTATGGCTTTCAACCAATCAGCATTCAGGGTTCAAACCTCCTGGTTACTGAAACCTTCCACTTCTTGGTTGGATGCAGGGCCGATTGTAAAGGGTTCATCGCCTGTTCCATCTGAGGCGAATCCTGGGTCAGAGAGCCCTAAAAAGAAGTCCAGGTTCTTCTCATTCAAAACACCCAAAATACCTGCGTTCAAGAAAAACAAAGGTGAGGTATATTTAGAGGACATTTCCGATCTATTTGCAGGAGTCTGTCTAACGAGCGTTTGGTCTGTTCTCCAGAGAATCCCATCCATCTCACTAGGCCAGATGTTTACCCCCTGGAGTCAGGTGGAGTTCTGATAGTATGGAGGCCAGTGAAGTCCAGTGGACCAGTGGTTTATTGTGTTCAGTACAGCACAGACGGTAACCCGACTAAAACTAAAAATATAAACTGCGTAGAGATCAAACACATAATATATAGACTTTACATTTCACAAGCTGTATTGAGCTGTTATAGTAAACTATGTCTAAAATATAATACCAGCTGAACCTTGGCAGGTGGGGAATGGAAGCAGCTGTCAGGCCAGTTGACAGACAGTTGCTATGCGGTGACGGACCTGCCCAGAGGGGCGGGATACATTTTCAGGGTGGGCTGCATCGCCGCGAAGGCAGCGGCAACTTTCAGCGACGCTTCACCACCTGCTGTCATGGCAACCCATCCTGAAGGCAAGACAATATGGTGTTTCTCTATGCCTACTCCTTGGTTACTGTTTGGTTTTACTGTTGTGTTTTGGTGTGCCTCCCACTTCAACTCTGAGACCAGACTAAATGCATCCTTTCACCTACAGACACGCACATTCCCCTCATTCAGACCAAGTCCCCGGGTTCAAAGGGCAATGGTTCAGAAGGTCAATGTGACCACAAGACCTACTTGTTCCTCTCAGAGATCAACAGGTATTGAACGGTCATTACTGGTTCAGAGAAGATGCCAATTTGTTTAGTTAATGTCTACCTGAAGTTGCAAATCTTGTAGCTGCCTTCAACAACATTTTTGTTGTGAGTTTAAAACAGTTTGATGTGGCGTTTGTTTCTGTGTCAGGGGACGTTTCAGCGTGGTCATCCAGTGTCAGGACAGTCAGACGCAGCAGCTGTTTGCCGCCAAGATCACCCCGTGTGGCCCGGAGAAACGGCAGCTGGTGCTCCAGGAGTACCAGCTGCTGAGAAGGATCAGTCACCCCAACGTGGTCCAGATGCACACAGCTTACATCACCCCCCTCTACCTGGTGCTGATCCAGGACCTGTGTACCGGCAGAGAGCTGCTCCACAGCCTGGCCGAGAGGTCAGAACGGCACTAACACTGCTGACTAACACTAAGCACTGTTGTGGGTTAGGTGGTGCTAACGGATGAGGGATGAATGTCCCCATACAGAGACCTGTACTCTGAACTCCACGTAGCAGAGCTGCTGGCTCAGGTTCTGAAGGCCGTGGATTACCTGCACGGCCGTCGTATCGTTCACCTGGACCTCAAATCCGACAACGTGTTGGTGACGGACCAGAACACGCTGAAGGTCGTCGATCTGGGCTCGGCTCAGTCTTTCACACCCGGACAGACACTCAATATAGAGCACATTCACGGCCAAGAGAAAGGTACTTGGTGTGTTTTGGATTTTGTGTTCTAGGACAAATGTCTCACAAAACTGTCTGTCTTGTTTTAAAAACAGAATGTGTTGGCTGCTGACTATTAACTGACTGGCAACTGTGGGTTCATTTAACCCGGTAACCCGGTCAGAATACCGGTATCTTTAGGATTTGTATTCTGACTCTGTCTTTGTACAACTTTAAAGCGGTAGAATTTTGTGCCATTTAAACATTGTTCATCTTAAGCTTAATGTATAGTTATTTATATAGTTATTTTGCAGCTACTACTTTTTAACCTCTCACATAGACTGCTTTAGTCTCTCTGACAGTTGGCCTGTGTACATCAACATTGAAAAGATGCCTGGAAATTCCTTATTTTTACCCTCATGTACTCAGACGCTTCTTTGAGCATCTTTTGGTGAGCTTGTTTGCTGTAGTTGGGACAGTCTGTCCCTGGTACTTCATCAGTCAGTGGAAAACAGACTATTTTAATAAATGTCCTCATTATATGTTGTGTTTTGAAAACTGTTCTCAATCTGTCATGTTCTGTCAGTTTACATTGTTCTTCCTAAAGCTCCGGAAATCCTTGAAGGCCGAGGAGTTGGACCTGAGACGGACATCTGGGCTGTTGGTGTCCTGGCTTTTATAATGTGAGGAAAAAACAAATGTGATTCCTGGCTTTTATAATGTGAGGAAAAAACAAATATGATTCCTGGCTTTTATAATGTGAGGAAAAAACAAATATGATTCCTGAATTTTATAATGTGAGGAAAAAAACTAATGTGATTCCTGGCTTTTTGTATCGATTGTACATCTGTAAATATTTGAACACACTGGATGTTTAATTTGACTCTATATAAAGGCCATGTGTTCCTCTGTTTCTCACCTGGCTTCCATCTCACCACCCAGGTTGAGTGCTGATAGCCCGTTCCATTCAGACCTCACCTGGGAGGGTGACAGAAACATCCGGAAGGGTAAGATCCAGTTTGGCCGTTGTTACCCCGGGCTGTCAGAGGGAGCGATCAACTTCATGAAAAACACACTCAGTAACAAGGCTTGGTGAGTCCATTAGTCACATGTGATGTTTCCTCCCTGGTCCTGCCGCTAACCTCAGTTAGGCATGTTGGTGATCTCTAAACATTATCAGTATATAATGATCACACTCAGTAACAAGGCTTGGTGAGTCCATTAGTCCAACATTAGTCACATCTGATCTATAGGGTTCACATTGTGATGCGCATCCACTCCTCGCTGATGCTCCATCTGATGCGTCTCCTTTTTTATGGTCTCCTCCACTTCTCCTTGATGTTCCATCTGATGCGTCTCCTTTATGGTCTCCTCAGGGGGAGGCCGAGAGCTGCTGAGTGCCTCCAGAACCCGTGGGTACGCGGTGAACGTCCTTCCTCTAAATACCAAGACTCCGTTCTTTGTTTTTCAACTGATAAACTGCAGGCCTTCCTGAAGGACAGACAGGTGAAAAGAGACGAGGTCTCCACCAAGATGCAAGGCCCGTTCTTCTAGTGAACGGTTTCTCCAGTCAGGATGTGTAAGAGTCATTTGTTCTGTCAAACGTTTGGCTCTGGGAAATCCAAAGCATCTCGTCCCGGATGATGTCTCTTTGTATCCCACAGATCGATCGCAAATATGTCATGTTTTAAAATGATTCACCTGACAAGTACTGATAGAAAGAATACATTTGTGTTATTAGAATACATTTGTGTTATTAGAACACATTTGTGTTATTAGAATACATTTGTGTTATTAGAATACATTTGTGTTATTAGAATACATTTGTGTTATTTCAATACAAAATGAGTTGTGTATTACAGCACAGTATCACTGGTTAGATACTTAATGCTCATGATTTATAAGTTCTCATGTCATACAAGGAGCCATGTGCATATTTCATTAAAGCCATTTGTGATAATTAAGGCTGTGTGGCATTGAGACAGAGAAACATTTTTTTTTCTTTATTTACAATATTAACAAATAATTAATTAGATAAATGATGCATGAATGTGAGAGGGCTTTCTTTGGTGATAGATGTACTTGCTAACGACTCAATTAAAACAGTCATTTTATCAATTCAGCCTCTGCATTGCTGTGTAATATACAGACTGGTTTAAGTAAAGCTAAACATTAATGATTAAGTTACAACAGAATTATTTTTTATGAAATAAGCTACGATTTTGTTAATTGAGTCCCTCTACACATCAGACCAGAGCGCGCCCTCTAGTGTTGATGTAATAGTGCTACATCCGCCACCAGAAACAGGCTCATCAGAACATGTGACCTCAGTAAGGTAAGAGCACTGTATTGAAAACAAATGCTTTGCCACATGAATGTGTTGTCGCAATGAGTTTGATTTACTTTTGCAAATATAAGTTTAGTTCGTTTCATTTGTTAGGTTGCACAGGCATGGATGCAACAAGTGGCTAATTAGCTAGCCAACAACCGTTAGCTGTATAAATAACGGACATGTGTGGTACAGGTTAGCTAGGAGCTAGTAGCCAGTAGGTGGATAGGTAATAGAGACAATTATTAGCCATATTCTTCACTGACATAAGTTGCTTGACTAGATACCTCATCTTGTTGCTAGTTATGTTAGCGTGTGAACATTCACCATTTAGACAGCAAACCCTTAGATTAACCGTGTATATAGCTACCTAGTTGGGGTATGTTGACCTGACCAGCTGCAATTATATATGCTAACTGTTGATATTTGGATTGATATTTGGAGTATCCGTAATATGGAAATATAAAATGCTAAAGAAATATCAGATTAACTTCTGCCTAAGGCTGTATGGGGCATGTTTCACTAATGTCAATGGCAAAATTATTATTTTCTGCAGATTCTAGGTGAGAGACCACATATTGTCGTTTACAAATAGTCTAACCTAGTCTAACGTTTTTTAGCTTTAAGTAAAACTCGACCCGAAGTAATTTATGTTTAATTCTTGGTCCCATTTTGATTATCAGCAGAACATATTCCCCCCCCAATCATCTACAAATGCTTTATTGACAAACGGTTAGACAAAATGGATCAACTTTTATAGACTGAATAAACATAGAAAACAACTTAAGAATCTAAATAATCTATATAATCTTAATTTCTTTTAGCAGGAACCCCTAAAAACATTGTCTTGTGTGAATCAGCTGCTGTCAGTTATGTGAAGCTCATTGTAGTTCAGTGTATATGGAGTGAATTATGCTGGTGGGAAAGTCTTCATATCCTGTTATAATCACGAAGAACTGGAAATGTTGCTAGAGTTACTTCCTGTCATGGACTTTTGCTATTTCCTGTTGAGGAGAGGAAGACCCTTAGTTGTCATACAAATGCAATCCAGACTTAAGCCAAATGCAATCCAGACTTAAGTCCAATGCAATCCAGACTTAAGCCAATAACAAAAATGCCACCTTTGACTTAAATAATGTCCATAAACTTATTGAAAGAGATTCATTGACATATTCGCTTAATGATGAGAAGATATGAGCAGTAAATGTAAAAAAAATATTTACGGATAGTGTTTTAAATATTTTTTCTTTAAAATGTTAAGTGTCAAGAGATATTCCTTATTTAAATGTCCTCATCGGTCTGTCCATCTGTTTTCATGACTTCTGTTGCCCCCTGATTTAGACACTTCACCCAACCTGGACTAGCTAGTACTATACCAGTCAGTACTATTCCTCCAACCTGGACTAGCTAGTACTATACCAGTCATTACTATTCCTCCAACATGGACTTGCTAGTACTATACCAGTCAGTACTATTCTTCCAACCTGGACTAGCTATTACTATACCAGTCAGTACTATTCCTCCAACATGGACTAGCTAGTACTATATCAGTCAGTACTATTCCTCCAACCTGGACTAGCTAGTACTATACCAGTCAGTACTATTCCTCCAACCTGGACTAGCTAGTACTATACCAGTCAGTACTATTCCTCCAACCTGGACTAGCTAGTACTATACCAGTCAGTACTATTCCTCCAACCTGGACTAGCTAGATCTATACCAGTCAGTACTATTCCTCCAACATGGACTAGCTAGTACTATACCAGTCAGTACTATTCCTCAAACCTGGACTAGCTAGTACTATACCAGTCAGTACTATTCCTCCAACCTGGACTAGCTAGATCTATACCAGTCAGTACTATTCCTCCAACCTGGACTAGCTAGTACTATACCAGTCAGTACTATTCCTCCAACCTGGACTAGCTAGTACTATACCAGTCAGTACTATTCCTCCAACCTGAACTACCTAATACGGTTCCCTGTATAAATAAAATAATCAAATAAAGTTATATTTAAATGAAATCTTGTAAATGTTTAAGGCAGGATTCTATACAGTGTCCCTTTAAGGTGCCCTCTAAAATTTTAATTTAATTTTAAAAGGATTATTGTTATAAAGTAATTACTATGTAATAACATGGTAATAGAGGTTATCATTGTTGGTTATTACACAATTGGAAGAAGCACCACGTAACTAACCTGCTCTATATTCCACATGGATAGTTGAAATGTTAATAGCACATGACACGTACACTATTGCTGGAGCCTAAAAGTTGTTCAATTGAAATGTAAATATTAATTTCTGATTTGGTTTCTGATCACATTTTGCATATACATTCATGCAATCATCTTAAGATGGGTCAGTGGCCTTTGACAGAGACTGATTGGTTGAACATATATCCTTGTGAGGTTCACTATAAAACAAACCCACTTATTAGAAGACATATTCCCAACCACTCATTGTCATATACTTTAACGTCTTCATATACCACAACCTGGTAACAAAACTATTAATAAAGCTTGCTATAACATTACCACAGATGGTTTTCAATGCAACTGCAGGGGTTGTATTTACATTCTCGGGTCAACTTTTTGTCCTTTGACGACATAAGGCAAAAACCCTTTACAAACGTAAAAGATGCTGACTAGAAAGTTTTGCAGGATGTTATTTTCAACTTGAATCACATTTTTGTTCATTCTTTACAGTGTTCGTTATATTAGCAGTTGTACAAAAATGAAAAGAAAATACACAAGAAAAACAAAATGTTGACAGCACTTAGCCTTTAATACATTTGTAAAGATACATATGTTTAAACAATTGAATTTCATACAATGAGTAGCTGGGTCTCTAGCTATATTACACTGTGAAACAATTTACATCGTGAACCCTGTGGTAAGCATTGTCTCCAATTGATTGCATAACGCTAAATATTACTTTAGAATGACGAGAGTTGATTTTCACCACAAATGTCCAAAACAAACGAAATGAAAGCATGGCTTTTTTTAAACCTTTTTTATAGACAAACTATGATGTTTGCTTGTTCATGGTAAAATATTCAATGCTTTCCAAAATAAAAAAATAACAACATTGCAATTACAAATCCGGGTGATGTAACTTAAAAGTTTAACTTGACATTCATTGCTTGTGTCTGAAAAGTAACCTAGTATTCACATTAATGTCCCTGCTTTACTGCCTCACAACTTGGTATTTAGATACAGACTTAAAGCAATGTTACCATTAGATTAGATTCAACTTAAATTTCATAGAACAGTACAAGTACAGTACAACGAAATGCAGTTTAACCAAGTTATCAATCAGGAAGTGGAGTAAAACCAAACCATCTGTGGTTAATGTAAGCTTTGTTAGAAGTGTTGTTACCAGGTCATATCATACTAAGATCCAAACAGAAAGAACATACCTTTAAATACCTGAGAATTCAGGCCATGTAGTTAATAATATCTCTTAATGTTCTAAATGGGCCTTGTGTTGTTTATACACAGATCATAAGTAAATAAACATATGTATCTACCTTCATTCAATGGATTTCTAATTACAATGACAATGTCCAATTGCGTAATAACCAATAGAAAATCAGTTAAAATGAAATTAAATAGCAGGTTTGGCCTCGAAAGGCTTTCATCAAAATCACATCCGACATTTCCTGTTGAGAAAGATGTAAAAATATCAACAATAGAACCAGAACCAGTTTGAATCACGTCAGACTATAACAACAATATAACCAGTTTATAAACAGTCTGAATCACGTCAGACTATGACAACAATATAACCAGTTTATTAACGGTCTGAATCATGTCAAGACTATGACAACAATATAACCAGTTTATAAACGGTCTGAATCACGTCAGACTATAACAACAATATAACCAGTTTATAAACGGTCTGAATCACGTCAGACTATAACAACAATATAACCAGTTTATAAACGGTCTGAATCACGTCAGACTATTACAACAATATAACCAGTTTATAAACGGTCTGAATCACGTCAGACTATTACAACAATATAACCAGTTTATAAACGGTCTGAATCACGTCAGACTATAACAACAATATAACCAGTTTATAAACGGTCTGAATCACGTCAGACTATAACAACAATATAACCAGTTTATAAACGGTCTGAATCACGTCAGACTATAACAACAATATAACCAGATCATAAACGGTCTGAATCACGCCAGACTATGACAACAATATAACCAGTTTATTAACTCTGAATCACGTCAGACTATTACAACAATATAACCAGTTTATAAACGGTCTGAATCACGTCAGACTATTACAACAATATAACCAGTTTATAAACGGTCTGAATCTCGTCAGACTATAACAACAATAGAACCAGCTCATAAACGGTCTGAATCACGTCAGACTATAACAAACATATAACCAGTTCATAAACTGTCTGAATCACGTCAGACTATAACAACAATAGAACCAGCTCATAAACGGTCTGAATCACATCAGACTATAACAAACATATAACCAGTTCATAAACTGTCTAAATCACGTCAGACTATAACAGACATATAACCAGTTCATAAACTGTCTGAATCACGTCAGACTATAACAAACATATAACCAGTTCATAAACTGTCTGAATCACGTCAGACTATAACAGACATATAACCAGTTCATAAACTGTCTGAATCACGTCAGACTATAACAAACA
This sequence comes from Dallia pectoralis, assembly GCA_029465975.1. Lineage (NCBI taxonomy): Eukaryota > Metazoa > Chordata > Actinopteri > Esociformes > Umbridae > Dallia > Dallia pectoralis. Next base: position 13,765,875 of record CM055751.1, read on the forward strand.
TATAACCAGTTCATAAACTGTCTAAATCACGTCAGACTATAACAAACATATAACCAGTTCATAAACTGTCTGAATCACGTCAGACTATAACAAACATATAACCAGTTCACTAATAAGACTATAACATATAACCAGTTCATAAACTGTCTAAATCACGTCAGACTATAACAGACATATAACCAGTTCATAAACTGTCTGAATCACGTCAGACTATAACAAACATATAACCAGTTCATAAACTGTCTGAATCACGTCAGACTATAACAACAATATAACCAATTTATAAACTTGTGATGATGAATGCACATGTGTAGAATTTATGTATAAATTATAATATATATAATAATAATGGCCCTGCAATCAAACAAATTGCTGTAATGATTTTCCACAACTAGCCATTAAATACATTTAGACTCACCTCTTTAAGAACACTTTGTAGCTTTTCGTATGCTTCATCCAGGTCGTCATTGACAATGACAATGTCAAACAACCCAGGCTCGTTGCCTGAATTAGAAGATGGAAGACAGCAAAATAATGTTCAGAGATGATTTACGCAGGCTGTCATTAGCTCAATATCCTCCAGAGACTTTAAACCAGTTTACGTGTCAGTAAAGGGCCTCACACTCTTTCATTTCAGTCCGTGCTGCCTCCAGACGACTCTGTAGTTTCTCCTCTGTGTAGTTTGCTCTAGCCCTCAGACGCTCTTCCTGTACACACATCAGTGACATCAGAGAACAATTGTTTTCCTCTGGTACATGAATCCTCTTTGAAGTCTTACCAGGACCTCTATTGAGGGGGGCTGAATTGACACATATATGGGGTCCAGGTCTGTCTCTTTAATGATCCGAACTCCCTCGATATCCACATCCAAGACACAAATAAGGCCCTTGGCCCTCACGTCCTCTACAGCGCGTTTACTGCAGAGAAAACAAACAACTTGTTCAGTCATTGGGTATGCATTCCCACAGAAAAAACGTGCAAATCTTTCCTCAGTTTCCTTAAATAAATTGATGCTGTAAGACATTTAGATGCTAATCAGGGGATTCACGCTACCTTGTTCCATACAGGGTACCAGCAAACTCATCTGTCTCAATGAATTCTCCCTTGTCAATATTTTTCTGCATTGCCTCCCTGTTTGTGAAGTGGTAATCTGAAAATGGAAAGCAAGAAGGAGCAATATGCCATCAGTCAGACATGGTTAGGTTCGGGTCAGGTTAGGGTTAGAGGATTAGGGTCAGGTTAGAGTCAGGTTAGGTTACGGTCAGGTTAGGGTCATGTTAGGGTTAGAGGGTTAGGGTCAGGTTAGGGTCAGGTAAGGGTTAGAGGGTTAGGGTCGTCAAAGTACAATTCAGAGTGCTAGTATTCAGGCACTGCCCGTCTTAAATGAAACAGTGCTTGGAGGATACTTTAGGGTTCTAAATGGAAACTGTGAAACATATTTGAATGGTTCTCTGAGGAACCATTATTAATGGATAATTTGAAGAACCCTCTAAAGTATTGTTTCTAAAAGCATTGGTATATACACATGTGCATTCATTATCACATGCAGTCAGAAACGGAAACACTCCAAGTATGAAGACATAAAAAGATGTCTGAATGAATGCTTAATGGTTAGGTTGAAGAGCAGGACAGATCACAGTTTGAAATGTCAAACAAAATGGCTGTCAAATTAAAGTAATTTAAGAAATGTTGTAATAATGTTTACATTGAGTTTCTGTTGTGTCAAATAAGTTGTTATCTAATGGAGGGATTGACTATTGAGGATTCACATGGGGCTATTTTCAAAAGCTTCTTACTCCAAAGTGCAAACTGGCATTTGTATTCCACTGAATAGTGCACCCATTTGTCCATCATGACCTTGGTCTTGTTTACATGTATTCACTCTGTACTGGGAAGATGAAAGTAACCCCCATCACTCTCTCTTACTAATGTTGGTTAATCACATTTAGTTGTGGTTCGATAGAACCCAGAATGAGTACAGATATCTCCACCTGTGGATGTGACATTGGTCAGAACATCTGCTAGGGGCAGTAACGTAGTCCCCAGAAGCATAGGCAGACAGAACAGGCCTATGGAGAAAACAGAAAAGGCACAATCTATTTAGGGCTGCCATTGGTTCTGTGGACTTGGGAGTAAGAAGCGTCGTAGCAGAATGAAGCGGGTTGTGTAAAAGAACTATAATGTAGTGATTAGGGAGTAAAAGAACTATACTGTAGTGATTAGGGTGTAAAAGAACTATACTGTAGTGATTAGGGTGTAACAGAACTATACTGTAGTGAGTAGGGTGTAAAAGAACTATACTGTAGTGATTAGGGTGTAACAGAACTATACTGTAGTGATTAGGGTGTAGCAGAACTATACTGTAGTGATTAGGGTGTAACAGAACTATACTGTAGTGATTAGGGTGTAACAGAACTATACTGTAGTGATTAGGGTGTAACAGAACTATACTGTAGTGATTAGGGTGTAACAGAACTATACTGTAGTGATTAGGGTGTAGCAGAACTATACTGTAGTGATTATGGTGTAGCAGAACTATACTGTAGTGATTAGGGTGTAACAGAACTATACTGTAGTGATTAGGGTGTAACAGAACTATACTGTAGTGATTAGGGTGTAACAGAACTATACTGTAGTGATTAGGGTGTAACAGAACTATACTGTAGTGATTAGGGTGTAGCAGAACTATACTGTAGTGATTAGGGTGTAAAAGAACTATACTGTAGTGATTAGGGTGTAGCAGAACTATACTGTAGTGATTAGGGTGTAGAAGAACTATACTGTAGTGATTACTAGTTACAGGCCTGCCACTAGCATCTTAGTTTGTCTAACATGGGTTCATTGCGATTATCTGCATTTTTAGAGAGAGAATGTAGTCGTACCTTTGCCACCTACTTCTCCCGGACGTGCTTCCCGTGTTGTATCTATGGAGAATCATTTAATTACCATTTCATTGAGCATCCTATTCCATGAACAGACAGGTCATACATGTAGAATGACATTCACCGGTCAGTTATTTGCATACATACATGACACAACACCTATGTGACGCTACATGACACATACGTGACACTACATGACACATACGTGACATGACACATACGTGACACAACACATACGTGACACTACATGACACTACATAACACCTACAAGACACAACACATACGTGACACTACATAACCCCTGTGTGACCCTACATGACACATACGTGACACTACATAACACTACATGACACATACGTGACACTACATAACACTACATGACACATACGTGACACTACATGACACATACGTGACACTACATAACACTACATGACACATACGTGACACTACATAACACTACATGACACATACGTGACACTACATAACACTACATGACACATACGTGACACTACATAACACTACATGACACATACGTGACACGCTGAACCCAAAGACACCCTTATAGTCTTTCAGCAGCTTCTTCAGGAGGGTGCTCTTTCCCGCCCCAGACGGGCCACTGATGACGAAGGGCCGAGGTCCCGACGTGATGCTGACGAAGAGGGATGAAGGGATTAAGGACAGTGGAATGCACAGTAATACTATTTATACAAGAGCAATACTTTAGATTGAGAAGGGAGATGGTGTTGTCACCTGACCTACCTTGCTAATGTAATGCATATGTATATCCAGGATGTATAGTAAGAAATGGCTTCTTACCAGGGGTTAAATTGGGCCGGGTCCGGCTACCCTGGTCCAAATGACACCCAGTGGAGCTGAGCTCCGGCACCTCTGGTTATGTGTCTTTTCAAATTGTCTTAGAACAAATGTTGCCCACAATGAATGAATGAATGAATGAATTGTCGTGATTGAATTTATTGTCGTGATCGGACCACGTTATTGACGACGTCAGACAACCCAATACACTGGTAGAATTAGTGGTGACTTGATGAACTGCTAAATGAATACGTGGCTAAAAATAACTGCTAAATGAATGGCTGTCAATAGCTATTTTTTTAAACATTGGTTATTCTTGTTTTGTTTCATTTAAAACAATTATAACATTTTAAATGTGTCATTTTGTGTCACATGTTGATGATTTCATGCAATTCTTGTTCATTTGTTCTGTTGTCATCCAATGTTTAAAGTTGAACACTGAAAGTCTAAAATACTTTTTTTTCTGTCGCCTACAATTTTGGATAGGCTGTTGCCACCCCAACATAATATTAATGAAAAGCTTCGAAATTAAACGCCTCCTATCACAAAACATACATTTTTCCAACTTGTACATGTTTCAGAATTTCGTGACAAACATTTTTACCTCAAAAGGGTTCTCTAGTGTGGGCATTTGTAAACACCCCAAATTTGAAAAACCCCCAAAGTGTTTGTCCAGGCAGCTTTATTTTAAAGAGTTGTTTCATTACTCAATTTGTCAGCCGGTCGCGTAATCTGAAAAATATTTTTATCGCAAGGCGCCTATAAATTCTCCTCAGGGTGAAAAACATGTGTGCCCTGTTAATGTTGCCTGACTATTTAACTACGTATTTCTGTCTTTTTTAACAAGTTGTTTAGGTTATCGGAAGATGAAGGGTGTTAAACAAAAATAAGTCATCAGGATCATTGCAGTATCAAAGCCAATACATAACTGTGTAAATAATACTTTACACCACTGTTTCCAGACTCTGGGCCAGCCTACTGGGTTTCTGGAACCAAACAGAACTGGGACCAATCAGAATGTTTTTGTAATTTAGGAATTATCTTCAATATTCACAGATTGAGCCAGAGCAAAGAGTTTGGTTACACAGACATTTTTTTAATTGGTAGTAGAAATATAATCCTACTTTTAAATTTGGCTAATGATCTGACTTTTATTTTATTTATTCAAGGCTCCAGTTCCTTTGGTCTTGAAGTTCCTAAAAAAGTCTGCCCAACAGTCACTTGGTATCTTAAGCCGAAACACCTGAAATGAATCTAGAGATTTAGTGTTTAAATAAAAAACATCACCCAACTCCAATGGCATAATGGAACTGCCTGCCAATTTATAACAGTTTATTCATCAATAGAGTAAGCTGTGATACATGATGTGTCTGTCAGTTTAGGCTATAAAACTGGGACCCCCACCTCCCCCACCAGACTGAGGGCAAACTCAACTAGAGATACCCAAATCGCAATTTAACCCCTTGCTTCTTACGAATTGGATCTTTCTTTCTTCATTGACTGAACTTTTGTTATTTCCTGTTAAGACAAAAGAGATTGTCAGAGATATTTAAATGATATGATGCTCAGTCATGCTTTCATTTGTCCTCACACTACATTCTGACAGGTAATTTAGACCAACCTCAATGAGAACACTTTGCAACTTCTCAAAGGTCTCCTCTACTTCATTATTGACGATGACGATGTCGAACAGTCCAGGCTCATTGCCTTAAAACAGGCGAGTGAGAAAATAATCAAGCAAACTATTCACAGATGTTGTTAAAGGCATACCGTCATGAAAGTGTTGCTTCCTTTCATATTATAAACTAGATAGTTATAAAGCTGAGGGAGTGTTGGGTAAACATACTTAGCTCCATGTCTACACGTGCTGCCTCCAGACGCTTCTCCAGACTCTCTTCTGTCTCTGTATTTCTGTCCCTCAGACGCTTCTCCTGCACATATCAATGATCCGCTAAATAAATCATTGATCTGTATTCTTCCAAATATTAATAGTTTTGGTTCTTATGGAACCAGCAAAAGGATGTAAATTTGAAAGCGAAGCAATACAGAAACAATAAAAAGGTCCAAGAGCAGAACCTTGAGGAACACCAAAGTACCTTTCAGAAACAATGAGGTTGATTGTCAACTCTTACATATTATAATACTTCAACATTTGTTCACATTCTCATAGTTTTCACATGTTTAGAAGAGTATCAACACAGACCCATTGCTGTCCGGTTGTCATTAGCATGACAAGTCAAAACAAGAAAGACCAGGAGGTCCAGAGAAATGCATGTTTGATTAGCTTTTACAGCCACGGAGGGTTCCAGTGTGGCACATCTGCACCTCATTGGAGCAGATCAGATATGGTTCATATTAGGGGTGGGCGATATGGGAAAAATATCATATCACGATTTTTTCTGGAAAAATCACGATTCACGATTTTATCACGATTCTTTTTCATGTTGCTTTTTAAGAATATTTTGCAAATTACTGAGCCGCAATACAAGCAAATTATATCTCCATTTAAAAAATATAGCCATACAAGGTAACAAAACATAAAAGGGAAAAAAAATTTAAAGTAGCATATTTAAATCACGTGTATATTTAATGGAAGTGCAATTGTGCAAAGAAGCACCCATTCTCATCCGCAGCTTCACCATCCATTCACTGTGTAACCTGCCATCGATCTACAGCATCAGATGATCTACTGTGTTATCATCCTGAATTAAATGAATTGTGAATTATGCAGTAAAACATTTTACTAAAAAAGTATGTAGCCTATTTATTGTCTTATGTAACCATACAATACAAAATTAAAACCATGATTTTAAAATGCACAGGCTATGATATTTAAATTTCTAAAGATCGAATAAATGAAAATCCATCAAACTGTATGTCCTATTTTGATGTAATAAATGCTAAAACATTTTAGATCACAAGCGACGCGCAATCAAATGATTTGCGCATGATTGGCCGTATATATTGCAACACTCTTGAAATAAAAACATTAGGCTACAGTGTATAATTCGATCATTTACATTTGTAAAATGTATTAGCCTGTAGTAATTACAGCCCAGTAACTAAGACACTGTAGACAATGAAACACGTATTTTACAACACAGTTTGTATATTGGTCACGGTCGGGTATATTCTGCTGTTACCCGGTAGATACATTAATCAATTTCGTTTTATATTTTCGTTCTGTTTATTTAGTAAAACATATATTTCTTTATAAACGTAGGCCTACCTCTTTTTTTCTAGTTCATTCAAATTCAACCAAGCCAATCAATCTATTATCTATGTATATATCGCAGCTTTTGTCTGCCTGAGCAGGACACGCATACTAACCGGTTGCACTGCGCAGTGTTCATTAGTGATGTTATGAGTGCACATGAGACCGCAGCAAATTAATCGGTTACATATATCCAGTTTCATATAGGTCGGACAAAAACGCGTCAAGTTTCATGCAGACCAGACCAAAACGCATCCAGTTTTAAACAGACCAGACCAAAACGGATCCAGTTTCATATAGACCAGACCAAAACGGGTCCAATATAGATCAGACCAAAACGCGTCCAGTTTCTGAAAACGGGACAAGGTACGTATTTAGGAAAAGTCATGGAAGAACGAGGCTGTAGCTTTTCAACATTATATATTTATTTTAATTACTAACTGCAACGCCCGCGGGCATGGGCTGTTGGCGCTTCTAGTGTTAACACGCTGACATATAGCGCACCGCGCATTGCATGTTGTTACGTAGCTGAAAAAACGCCATAGATCTGCATCTAATCGAATGTGCACTGGAGCGCGATTCTACGATATTTCCGAAAAAGTGAATCGTGGAGACATTTTAATAGTCCACGATTAAATATCGTCATATCGCACACCCCTAGTTCATATATACTTTTTAAAGGGCCATTTGGAACATCACAGCTCTAAAGGCTCTACCAGTATCTCCATGGAGGGTGGCTGTATGGAGACATAGATGGGGTCCAGGTCAGTCTGCTTGATGTTCCTCACTCCCTGGATGTCCACGTCCAAAATGCAGATGAGGCCCTGGGCCCTCACGTCATCTACTGAAGACTTGCTATGAAAAGCAAGACCATAAAATTATGTATAAATAAGTTGTCTTGCGATTAAAACAGCACAAACATCTTCCACTAGGATACGCAAGGTACCTGTGCCACAGTAAGGCTTTAGGAGAAAATAAATAGTTAAACCAAGTGATTTTCTATTCTTTCTGTATGACCGGGGAAGAAAGTATCTACACCCTAACTCCAAAAATTAAACTCTAGATCCAGTATTTCTCCTGAGTGTTAACAATTAGCTTAAGAGGCAAAACATTTTTTTTATTAACCTATTTTAATGGTTTCTTTAGTTAGGTTATCAAGAACATTTTTTGTTTGATTGTTGAAAGGAGATCTTTAAATATCTTTTGACATTACCTTGAAGTTCATGTTGTCTTTACTAACCAATATCTCATGATGGCATAGCTCTAAAATACATCTTCAAACATCCATGAGAATTGAAATGTTTCATATTGTTCTAAAATGTTGCAAATCCTTTTTCCAGGAATTTTTATCCCAGATTCCGGTAAAACCTGTCACCAAATATTACAACTTTACCTCTTACAGTTTGTCTACATAAATACATAAACCAGTACCTTGTTCCATACAGGTTACCAGAAAACTCAGCGGTCTCAAGGAATTTCCCATCGTCAATATCCCCCTGCATCGCCTCCCTGTTTGAGAAGTGGTAATCTAAAATTCACATTATGAAAAGAAAACAACAAATGTTAGTCCCTTTCTCACTCCGTGGGTTAATGAAACTTATGTTACAAAACCTTCTTCTATCCAATTCTGAATTGTGCCACTTAGATCTGAGTTGGTTTAAGTTCATGACTGACATTTTTTATGACATGATCTGTATTTATGATAGATACCTTTACCATCTACCTCCCCTGGACGTGGGCTCCTCGTTGTATCTGGACAAAATTAATGAATATGCAAAAACTCTTAATGATCTATAATTAAAGTATACCTAAACACTAAATTATTCGTTATTTGAATCCTGAGTATTTTTCTGGTTTGTGGTAGCAGGATCCGAACAGAACGGAAACATACGTGACACGCTGAATCCAAAGACTCCTTCATAATCTTTCAGAAGCATCTTCAGTAGGGTGCTTTTCCCTACTCCTGATGGTCCACTGAGAACCACTGGCCGTGGACCCGACATAATGCTGGAGAACAGAGGAGGGGTTAATACATGCCCTCTGGCCGTGGACCCGACATAATACTGGAGAACAGAGGAGGGGTTAATACATGCCCACTGGCCGTGGACCCGACATAATGCGGGAGAAAAGGACCCTCACTTTACATGCAGTTCATGTAGTTGTTCAGTGCACATTTCTGTCTGTAAATGGTTTGATCAATGTTGATAATGTGCTTTTGGTTAAGTGGATTACCTCTGAAATCTATTAGGATGGCTTGAGGTCAAACATTGTGTCCACCTACTGTCCTGTGTTAGTCTGTATGAAGTTAGGTGTCAATAGTGCCTACTAGTAAAGAGTATTTGACTGGTGTAGCGTTAAAACATGTCTAACCTGCCACCATCATTACTAAGTACAGATTCCGGACAGAAGGTTTTGAAGAACTCTCAAAATGTCGTATATAACCTTCAGAATGATTACGCTAGGCTTGGGCTAACTCCTCACATCTTAGCCAATCTGCATTTAGTTTGGATATTACGCAGCAAGCGAGCCTATAGCTGATCAGCCCTTGCTCTGGACTGAGCCTTATGCTAACGCTAATCCTGTGAACCAAGTAATAAGCTACTCTAACCTAACGGCTACGCCCAATCAGATGTGGGTTGGCAGCCATGTGACCCAACTGTGGAGTGTCAACAGATTAATGAGTTAGAAACAAAATCCACAGTCACCTGGGGCCTGTACCATGAAGCTGGTTTTGGTGGCTAGCCATGTTTCAGTTAAGTTTCCCCTAACCCTGGGTTTTAGGTACCATGTAAGTAGCTCGGCTTCAATCGGTATTCGTTGCCATGGTATCTGACGCTGCACGGCTAACCTGCTCCGGGGCAGGTTATGTTCTGCATTCGAGATCTAAGTCAGAAATTGGACCAATCAGCGGTGAGCAGAGACACATATAGGTGACGTAATTAATTCCTAGCTTCTGATCTCCGTTGCAATGGCTTCACATTTTACACACACACACACATTATATATATATATACACACACAATTTCATTCATTTTCAATATGATTATCCTAAAATCATTATTTTACATTAATCGCCTATAAAATGTATTTCTTTAACTTCGGCATTAACAATCAGCAATGATCCTCCAAGATTGTTCTCTTGCTTTGGCAGCAGTGACGGTGTTACTGCGTGCTTGAAAAACATTTTTATATTCATATTTCTGAAGAATAATTTCTTGCTCCTCCGCGGAAAAAATATATTGCTCTCGCCCTATCCATATCGAACGTGATTGGTTGTTCGGTGCCGACGTGACTCTTTTATGTGCACGCGCGTGCGGAGTAATCCGAGTTTAAGGATCAAAGCCTGGGTTGACAAAGTAAGTTGATGAACTGCTTCATGGTACCAATAAAGCCTGATTGCGTCGGTTTGATTTTGTCAATTCTGAACCAATCCTGGAACCCTGAGTTTGTTCAACTACCATCATGGTACAGGCCCCTGATGGGAAAATCTGATTTTTAATCCAACTAATCAAAATAACTAATATCTTTTAGATTATGTATTTGCTGCCATTTCTGTCAGCTGGGTTGTTTGTGAAACCAACCTAACTTTCTTTCAACACAAGTTCATCACATTAGCAAAGCCCAAGTTGGCATTATACAATGTCATGTTGGTCGAGTTGACAAGACATCTGAGTTAATATTTACATCGAGACATCTGAGGTAATATTTACATCGAGACATCTGAGGTAATATTTATATTGAGACATCTGAGTTAATATTTACATCGACACATCTGAGGTAATATTTACATCGACACATCTGAGGTAATATTTACATCGAGACATCTGAGGTAATATTTATATTGAGACATCTGAGTTAATATTTACATCGACACATCTGAGGTAATATTTACATCGACACATCTGAGGTAATATTTACATCGAACACATCTGAGGTAATATTTACATCGACACATCTGAGGTAATATTTACATCGAGACATCTGAGGTAATATTTACATCGAGACATCTGAGGTAATATTTACATCGAGACATCTGAGGTAATATTTATATTGAGACATCTGAGTTAATATTTACATCGACACATCTGAGGTAATATTTACATCGACACATCTGAGGTAATATTTACATCGAACACATCTGAGGTAATATTTACATCGACACATCTGAGGTAATATTTACATCGAGACATCTGAGGTAATATTTACATCGAGACATCTGAGGTAATATTTACATCGAGACATCTGAGGTAATATTTACATCGAGACATCTGAGGTAATATTTACATCGACACATCTGAGGTAATATTTACATCGAGACGTCTGAGGTAATATTTACATCGAGACATCTGAGGTAATATTTACATCGACACATCTGAGGTAATATTTACATCGACACATCGGAGGTAATATTTACATCGACACATCTGAGGTAATATTTATATCAACTCTTACTGGTAAAAGTCTTGCACTCTGGTCCTAAACATTCATATATTTGTATAGTTTTAGTATTTAATTGCATTGTATCTTCATAGAACCACAGTATAACTAATTTAACCTTTATAATTATTCAGTACTCCATTAATGAGCATCGTGCTCATATATATATATATATTTTGAAACAAAGAACTAATTACATGACAACTCTTTCTTCCACCTCTAACCCATGTGTTTGTAAATTATTTAAACAGTCGTTATGTATTCTACATAAATATAGTTCTACTATAAACTATGTATGTCCACTACATGTCTACGTAAGTTTTACTGTTGTCTTACCTTATTGCCCTGGTTCTGCTGTCTGTTCAGAAGATTATTCTAACTGATCAGGATGGAGCAGAAAGCTGGAACTAGGTGTGTGTGCACGCTGGGTGTGTGTGTGCACGCTGGGTGAGTATTTTGTGCACGCTGGGTGTGTGTGTGTGTGTGCACGCTGGGTGTGTGTGTGTGCACGCTGGGTGTGTGTGTGCACGCTGGGTTTGTGTGTGCAAGCTGGGTTTGTGTGTGTGTGCACGCTGGGTTTGTGTGTGTGTGCACGCTGGGTTTGTGTGTGTGTGCACGCTGTGTGTGTGTGTGTGCACGCTGGGTTGGTGTGTGTGTGCACGCTGGGTTTGTGTGTGTGTGCACGCTGGGTTTGTGTGTGTGTGCACGCTGGTTGTGTGTGTGTGCACGCTGGGTGTGTGTGTGTGTGTGCACGCTGGGTGTGTGTGTGTGCACGCTGGGTGTGTGTGTGCACGCTGGGTTTGTGTGTGCAAGCTGGGTTTGTGTGTGTGTGCACGCTGGGTTTGTGTGTGTGTGCACGCTGGGTTTGTGTGTGTGTGCACGCTGTGTGTGTGTGTGTGCACGCTGGGTTGGTGTGTGTGTGCACGCTGGGTTTGTGTGTGTGTGCACGCTGGGTTTGTGTGTGTGTGCACGCTGGTTGTGTGTGTGTGCACGCTGGGTGTGTGTGACTGAGACAGCTTACTGCCAGCATCAATTAGCACCTCTCCCCATCAGCCAATCACATTCCGGCATGGTGGCCTTGTTTATCTGCCACATCCAAACAGGTGAAGGATTTAGATCATGTGACCTGACTGGCTTGGTGGACCCAGTTTTCCCACTGGGACGGTTCTGCAGCTACATGTTGAGGCCTGTCAGAACACTGGTGCTCCCTGGATGGGCAACTTGGTCGATCATGTTGTCTAGGAAACCAAAACACTGTTCTATGATGAATCTCAGAATGACACAGGAAATGTGATTAAGGGAAACTTGAGACAATTTCAGACGTTGTACACCTGAATATTTAGAGTGTTTAGAAGGACACTGATGTCACTTCTCACTATGACATGTTGAGATATTGTAGATTGCTCACATCTGGTGCTTCTCACTTCCTAAAATGTGTGCTACATTTTCTTAATTTATGGTAAATTGTCTATAATGGCATAATAATATAATATGGTCATATGTAATGGCATATGTCATGTGTAATGGCTTATGTTATGGCTTATGTCATATGTAATGGATTATGTCATGTGTTATGGCTTATGTCATGTGTTATGGCTTGTGTTATGGCTTATGTCATGTGTTATGGCTTATGTCATGTGTTATGGCTTATGTCATGGGTAATGGCTTATGTCATGTGTTATGGCATATGTCATGTGTTATGGCATATGTCATGTGTTATGGCATATGTCATGTGTAATGGCATATGTCACGTGTTATGGCATATGTCACGTGTTATGGCATATGTCATGTGTAATGGCTTATGTCATGTGTTATGGCATATGTCATGTGTTATGGCATATGTCACGTGTTATGGCATATGTCACGTGTTATGGCATATGTCATGTGTTATGGCTTATGTCATGTGTTATGGCTTATGTCATGTGTAATGGCTTTTGTCATGTGTTATGGCTTATGTCATGTGTTATGGCATATGTCATGTGTTATGGCTTATGTCATGTGTTATGGCTTTTGTCATGTGTTATGGCTTATGTCATGTGTTATGGCTTATGTCATGTGTTATGGCTTATGTCATGTGTAATGGCTTTTGTCATGTGTTATGGCTTATGTCATGTGTTATGGCTTATGTCATGTGTAATGGCTTATGTCATGTTTAATGGCTTATGTCATGTGTTATGGCTTATGTCACATGTTATGTCTTATGTCACGTGTAATGGAATACATTACTGTGAGACAAAAGAAAGACAAATGTGTTGTATTAAGATAATGGGTGTGAATGGCTGGATGTTTCTGTTATGTCTTCTGCTTCTGTCTCTTCTCATTTACCTTCACGGTCCACGGATCTTAGCTCACAATCTTCATCTTGGCAGGAATAGTTCTTAGATTCTTGAGGAAAGAACTTGAGGAAAGCTCAGAATAGCTGGATTTAACAGCCTTGTCCTGACCTGGCTTGGCTCAACTAATCCTGAAGTGGCCTAGTTCTTTCATAAAGGACACTTAAATGTAGAACTAAGACAACGTGGATAGAACGGTTCCTCGATGACGGAACAAATATGTATTGATTATATGCGTGGGCTGTACAAATATGTATTGATTATATGCGTGGGCTGTACAAATATGTATTGATTATATGCGTGGGCTGTACAAATATGTATTGATTATATGCGTGGGCTGTACAAATATGTATTGATTATATGCGTGGGCTGTACAAATATGTATTGATTATATGCGTGGGCTGTACAAATATGTATTGATTATATGCGTGGGCTGTACAAATATGTATTGATTATTATATGCGTGGGCTGTACAAATATGTATTGATTATATGCGTGGGCTGTACAAATATGTATTGATTATATGCGTGGGCTGTACAAATATGTATTGATTATATGCGTGGGCTGTACAAATATGTATTGATTATATGTATTGATTATATGCGTGGGCTGTACAAATATGTATTGATTATATGCGCTGTACAAATATGTATTGATTATATGCGTGGGCTGTACAAATATGTATTGATTATATGCGTGGGCTGTACAAATATGTATTGATTATATGCGTGGGCTGTACAAATATGTATTGATTATATGCAAATATGTATTGATTATATGCGGGGCTGTACAAATATGTATTGATTATATGCGTGGGCTGTACAAATATGTATTGATTATATGCGTGGGCTGTACAAATATGTATTGATTATATGCGTGGGCTGTACAAATATGTATTGATTATATGCGTGGGTTATACAAATATGTATTGATTATAATTGTTTTCTCCAGTGCAGAAACATTCCAAATGTATTGAGACATGAACACTTTAATGTCCAGTATTGATGAGCATTAACAACATATTTAAAAGCCACATTTTTTATACATTGATTAATTACACTTCAGTAACAAACACAAAACAATATATCAGAAAATTGTGGTTATTTCATTCCCGCCCAAACTAATAACCTGACATTCTACTTGACTGAAACCCAACTGAAGAATTACTTCTATTTCATATATACACAATTGCAAATATACACAAAACTGTTTACAAGTGCTTTCTGTTGGTTGAAAACAGACAATTGTTATTTTAAAAAAGTATACATTTAATATAGAATAAAAGTTCAGTATCTCAAACTGTTTTTAATCCATCTAATAGCTTGTTCAGTATGTGGGTTGTAATGACTTTAGTTGTGGACTAATGTTTGTGTTAAATTAAAGGGACTAAGCTCACCAGCATTGAAAAGGAATCGAAAGATAAAAGTGAAATCCTAATAGGTCAAAGGTCATGAGGGCTGTTGTGCAATATTCCGTAACTGTACCTTTGTTAAGAGTTTGTGTCTAGATTAAGGTGCAAAGACGAGTAATCTGACAGACCAGCTGTCCTTACATTCCTGTTTAAAGTGTTCAGGTGCTTTTCAGACTCAGTCACAGATAAACCCGTCGCAGGTCACCAGGGGAGGTGATGGTGTTACACTGTGGACACAGCTTCTTCACGCCCTAGAAATAAACATGACAACAAGGTATGAATGATTCACAGAAGAGCCCAGGTAATGGGAATCAACATGACAACAAGGTATGAATGATTCACAGAAGAGCCCAGGTAATGGGAATCAACATGACAACAAGGTATGAATGATTCACAGAAGAGCCCAGGTAATGGGAATCAACATGACAACAAGGTATGAATGATTCACAGAAGAGCCCAGGTAATAGGAATCAACATGAAAACAAGGTATGAATGATTCACAGAAGAGCCCAGGTAATGGGAATCAACATGACAACAAGGTATGAATGATTCACAGAAGAGCCCAGGTAATAGGAATCAACATGACAACAAGGTATGAATGATTCACAGAAGAGCCCAGGTAATAGGAATCAACATGACAACAAGGTATGAATGATTCACAGAAGAACCCAGGTAATATCTCTTGAGAATGGTTCCTTAACACATAATTAACCCATTAAAATGTTAGGTCTTTCCTGAGCCGGGTTCCTTAACGTACCAGAGAACGGAGCCAGCATTCCTCACAGTGGATGTGCCAACACTGGATGGAGGCAAGTGGGGTGGAGTAGGTGTCCTAGAGGGGTGCGAGAAAGAGAGGGAGTGGGTGAGAGAGAGGGGGGGTGAGAGAGAGGGAGTGGGTGAGAAAGAGAGGGAGTGGGTGAGAGAGGTGATAGAGGGACACTGATTCACTCACAGAATATGGCACAAGAGAGAATATGAAAAACAAGTTCTCTTCATGTTCAACATCTCAGTCGCATTAAATAATGCTGCCACAAGGCGGCGCTAACAGTCTGTGTTTGGTGTATCGGCATAAGACAGCTGAGAGACTCATGAGAACTACTCTACAGGTGAAATACAGCCTGGTTGTTCAACATTTTTCTATTTGCTTTGTGGGTCTTTCGATGTCAAACTAAAACGTACTCATTCATAAGTGTGTTTATTAAAGTGTTTATTCATAGTCTGGTCCCATGGTCAAATGTCAAGCCAAATAATACCAATAAATGACACAGTTGACATAACAGCACAAACAAGGTGGTTCCCAGGCTATGTGATGTTCTGGTAGTTTCTACCCACCATACAGATAAGGCATTTGTTCTGGTAGTTTCTACACACCATACAGATGAGGCATTTGTTCTGGTAGTTTCTACCCACCATACAGATAAGGCATTTGTTCTGGTAGTTTCTACACACCATACAGATGAGGCATTTGTTCTGGTAGTTTCTACACACCATACAGATGAGGCATTTGTTCTGGTAGTTTCTACACACCATACAGATGAGGCATTTGTACTGGTCTCCTCTGGACAACTGCTTCTCCAGGTCTCGTATCCGAATCTTTAATGCATCCAGAGATGTCAGCGCAGAACCCTCAGGAAGCCTAAACCCCCATATACACACACACACAGCCACACACCACACACACACAGAAACACCACACACACACACAGAAAAACGCCACACACACACAGCAACACACCACAGCCACACACCACACACACACACACACACAGAAAAACACCACACATACACAGCAACACACCACACACACACACACAGAAACACCACACACACAGAAACACCACACACACACACATAGGAGTGGTGGTAGAAGATGTGAGAGAGTCATTTATAAATGGAAGACAGCTTAAATTATGCGCTGGCCAACATGGACACTGAGCATGAAATTTAGCAGCAATACCAGACAGCATTCACTGTCTCATTTATCAGGAAGAAGAGATGGGGGAGAATCTCACACACACACTCTCTAACTCACACATACACACACTCATAGACACACACGTCACCAGGAGTCATCCTGATTTATGGGGGATCTCAACTAGAAGATGGGGTTTGTGCTTTCTGAGGTTAATGGTAATTCAGACTATTGTAATTTCTTCCCAGGACTTACGTCTCTATGTTCCTGTTGATACAGCTTCTGTGTGAGGAGCTCATACTGAAGTCCAGTTGGCTGGTGTCTACGTGGCTGGTGGACGGACTGCCTGTAACAGAACTGGACTGATCAGATCAGGAAAATATGTGCAAAATGAGATAAAAAACAATCCCAAAAATCACAGGACTTCTCTTAAACAGGCTTTAATGAAAACAGAGGAATTTATTGGCAGTTCAACATTTCAGGAATTCAACCCTAATCAGAAAAACCTTCCTCATTAAAAAAGGACTGATGAAGTATTACAGATAATTATATAGATTAAAATAGGACCACATTACCCCCATTGAAAGCCCGGTGTGTTTAGCCTGGAGATGGCTGTTCTTACCCTGAGTTGTCCATTTAGAATGTTCCGGAGTTACTCTGTTCGACAATGTTCCCCCACTGCAAAATAAAAGTGTGATCATTCTTGGAATTAATACAATATTTTGACATACTTCTCCTTTCATTTTTTGCCCATAAGCTCATATGAAAACAAGTCCTGGTTTTTGGCATCACTAAATCTCCTCCGAAGTGCGTCTATAATACAGATGCTGAATTAGCACAGAGAATTAGACTTGGTTATGTAATATTATTAGTTATGTAATATCAGGCTGTACAGGGGTAAGTACAGGAGTAAGGGGCATACTTTAAACCAGCCCCCCTCAGTTGGTCCACGTCCCCCAACTCTCCAGGTTCATGTCCAGAACAGGTGATTATATCAGCCTCCGTGTATCTGGTCAGCCAGCATAAGGAAACATTGGATTACCACAGCGCTGGATCTCTGTAATATGATTGGCCGTTTCCAGAAGAACGTGCTAAACACTAGGAGTGAAGGATACTGTGCTCCTCCGTACTCCAGAGTGTCGTCTCCGTCCACATCCAGATCTCCATCGCTATCAAAGACCTCCTTCACTCCGCTATGCGTCAACACAGGTCCTGAGGAGAGACATACAGTCAGACTCCACCCACTTCCTTAATTATGGACACCCTTTACATATGTAAGACACTTCCCTCACCTGTCACTCCTCTCACCCTGTCACACTCTCACCCTGTCACCCCCCTCACCCTGTCACTCCTCTCACCCTGTCACACTCTCACCCTGTCACACCCCTCACCCTGTCACACTCTCACCCTGTCACTCTCTCACCCTGTCACTCGCACCCTGTCGCTCTGTCACCCTGTCACTCATTCACCCTGTCACACTCTCACCTTGTCACTTTAGTTTAGTGCCTTTCTAACTCTCAGCCACACTATCTATCCGCTGCAGCAGATCCAAGACCAGATCAGAGTTTCTCTAAATGTGTTCTACCTTTAACCAAGATGGACGTCATGTGAATCCTCCTCTGCTCAATCCAGTCCGGTTCGTCTCCTCTCAGATTCACCAAAATATCCTGGAAACATACGCATGATGACGCCAGGTTGTATTCAGTATCACGCACACAGACCTAAACACACACAGCACTTCTATTGGTTGGTGCTGTAGTATCTCTGAAGGATAAACTGAAGAACAGTAAACATAGAATTTATCCACATGACTAAAGAAGGAAGAGCTGGACTTCCTGTGTCTTACAAAACAATAATGAAGGTCTATGATTCCTGTCTCCTGCCATGTCAGTGACTTTAGAGCGTACCTGGTCATGTTCAGTTCTCCTCCTCTTCAGTTTGCTGATTCTGACTGAACACACAAACACACGCGGAGTAGAGAGGTGAGTTATCTGACTGAACACACAAACACACACGGAGTAGAGAGGTGAGTTATCTGACTGAACACACACACACACGGAGTAGAGAGGTGAGTTATCTGACTGAACACACACACACACGGAGTAGAGAGGTGAGTTATCTGACTGAACACACACACACACGGAGTAGAGAGGTGAGTTATCTGACTGAACACACACACACACGGAGTAGAGAGGTGAGTTATCTGACTGAACACACACATGCGGAGTAGAGAGGTGAGTTATCTGACTGAACACACACACACACGGAGTAGAGAGGTGAGTTATCTGACTGAACACACACACACACGGAGTAGAGAGGTGAGTTATCTGACTGAACACACACATAACATGTAACATGGATTGCTATGAGCAATCCTGTCATTTAGTGCTTCTGCAAAAGCAAACACCCAACTAACCACGTCTCTGGACAAACAACAGCTTCATTTCTTATGTAGCTACGTACCATTTAATCTTGTATGTCTGTTTGCTCTAACACGCTGAAAAGTCTGTGCAACAGAAAGACAAGAAAATGACTATTACAATTGTGTGTGTGAATACTCTATGTGTTTTTGTGTGTGTGTATGTCTGTATACCGTACATGTGTATGTGTGTGTGTACTTTGTGTGTTTTTTATGTGTGTGTGTGTATTGAAGCACCCACCTGGTATCTGTCTGACTGGGCGTCTTCTGAAGGATGGGGGGGAGAGTTTGGTGACCCCCCCTCACATTTAATATGGACAGACAGTGAGAGAGACTGTGGAGAGAAGATATGAGAAAAAACTGTCTGTGTGTATGGTGATCTGTGTGTCTATCTGTGTGTGTGTGTGTCTGTGTCCAGGGGGAGGGGCTTAGTCACCTTGGGTGTTCCTATTGGATGGTCAGGCAGAGAGCCACCACTGTTGACAGGCAGAAACAGGAAGCAAATTATAAATCACTATGGCCTAAGCAGGTAATGTGAAAGACAGAAAGGCCAGAAAGACAATAAAGAAAATATAGTTAGAAAAAAAGACCAAGAGAGACAGACAGTAGAATATCCCACATGCCCACCTAATGTGTATCTGTGCCAATCGGGACATTTCCTGGTCCATGTGGTCCTGGAGCTCCCCCGGCCTCAGCACAGCAAGGCAGACCGGACACAGGGGGGCGTGGGAGTCAAACCCCACAGGACCCTTACCTGCTGACATACAGGACACAGAGTCAAACCCCACAGGATCCTTACCTGCTGACATACAGGACACAGAGTCAAACCCCACAGGACCCTTACCTGCTGACATACAGGACACAGAGTCAAACCCCACAGGACCCTTACCTGCTGACATACAGGACAGAGTCAAACCCCACAGGACCCTTACCTGCTGACATACAGGACACAGAGTCAAACCCCACAGGACCCTTACCTGCTGACATACAGGACAGAGTCAAACCCCACAGGACCCTTACCTGCTGACATACAGGACACACGTACACACACAAACACACACACACACAGGTACACACACACAAACACACACACACACAGGTACACACACACACACACACACAGGTACACACACAAACACACACACACACACACAGGTACACACACACACACAACCTGTCAACCAGGAGCCTACATCAGAGACTGTTAATGGGAACATTAGCTCATCCCAGCCGGCCCATTGGGTTCTACTGACGGGTTAGTGCCATGAGCAGCCAGCTGGGAGGTTCTACTATATCAACCCGGGACCGGATCAGTTAGTCCTGGAAGTCATCAATCACATCCAGAGAAGTTACTGACTCCTCATGTTACCCACCCCCACCTCCCCTAACCCCACCTCCCCCAACCCCACCTCCCCCAACCCCACCTCCCCCAACCCCACCTCCCCTAACCCCACCTCCCTAACCCCACCTCCCCCAACCCCACCTCCCCCAACCCCACCTCCCCTAACCCCACCTCCCCGACCTCCCCTAACCCCACCTCCCTAACCCCACCTCCCCCAACCCCACCTCACCTAACCCCACCTCACCTAACCCCACCTCCCCGACCTCCCCTAACCCCACCTCCCCCAACCCCACCTCCCCCAACCCCACCTCCCCCAACCCCACCTCCCCTAACCCCACCTCCCCTAACCCCACCTCCCCCAACCCCACCTCCCCTAACCCCACCTCCCCTAACCCCACCTCCCCCAACCCCACCTCCCCCAACCCCACCTCCCCCAACCCCACCTCCCTAACCCCACCTCCCCCAACCCCACCTCCCCTAACCCCACCTCCCCTAACCCCACCTCCCCCAACCCCACCTCCCCTAACCCCACCTCCCCTAACCCCACCTCCCCGACCTCCCCCTAACCCCACCTCCCCCCCACCTCCCCCAACCCCACCTCACCTAACCCCACCTCCCCCAACCCCACCTCCCCCAACCCCACCTCCCCAACCCCACCTCCCTAACCCCACCTCCCCCAACCCCACCTCCCTAACCCCACCTCCCCTAACCCCACCTCCCCCAAACCCCACCTCCCCCAACCCCACCTCCCCCAACCCCACCTCCCCCAACCCCACCTCCCCTAACCCCACCTCCCCCAACCCCACCTCCCCCAACCCCACCTCCCCCCCACCTCCCTAACCCCACCTCCCCAACCCCACCTCCCCGACCTCCCTAACCCCACCTCCCCTAACCCCACCTCCCCCAACCCCACCTCCCTAACCCCACCTCACCTAACCCCACCTCCCCCAACCCCACCTCCCCCACCTCCCCTAACCCCACCTCCCCTAACCCCACCTCCCACCTCCCCTAACCCCACCTCCCCTAACCCCACCTCCCCCAACCCCACCTAACCCCACCTCCCTAACCCCACCTCCCCTTCCCCTAACCCCACCTCCCCCAACCCCACCTCCCCCACCTCCCCTAACCCCACCTCCCCCCCACCTCCCGAACCCCACCTCCCCCCCACCTCCCCCACCCCACCTCCCCAACCCCGCCTCCCCTAACCCCACCCCCTAACCCCACCTCCCTAACCCCACCTCCCCTAACCCCACCTCCCCCAACCCCACCTCCCCACCTAACCCCACCTCCCTAACCCCACCTCCCCCCCCACCTCCCAACCTCCCCTAACCCCACCTCCCCTAACCCCACCTCCCCTAACCCCACCTCCCCCCCAAACCCCACCTCCCCCAACCCCACCTCCCCTACCCCCACCCCCACCTCACCTACCCCACCTCCCCTAACCCCACCTCCCCTACTTTCACGCCATTGCGTCCAATCTGTTGATGAATATAAGGTACCCAATCACTTTCCACCACTGTCTGTAATCAGAGTCATCAGGGCTGAATGGGGATTGCAGGTGGAAGCTGTGGTAAGGAACACAATCATGAAACGAATCTGAAATGATCAGTGTGTGCGTGTGTGTGTGTGTGCGTGTGTGTGCATTTGTCATTATGCATCTAGAGCAAATTTCTTATTTAATCTCAGAATTGCAGCTCCTAGTGGAATTCAAATGAACCATAAATGAACTCATTGTAAACCAGTACCGGCCCGTTTTCCACCATGACAAGACCCTTGAACCAGAAATCAATCAGAACAAACACCTCAAATAACACAAACCTCTTTTCACTCTCTCCCAACCTTTAAAATCTCTCGCTTTCAATCTAAACATCTCTCAATCTCTTTATTTATTTTATTTGTCTGTTGCAAACCGTATTTTTCAGTTGCCATGGTTTCCGGAGCTGTGTCCACGCCCGTGCATGTCCTCTGCCAATCATCTCTTTCCATCGGTAAATGGAGAAAAGAGTTGACTGGACAGAGACTCCCATGACACCTACCATCCAGTTCTACTGTCAGACCCTGTTTGTAGACCCTGTTTGTAGACCCTGTTTGTAGACCTGAGTAGGTCTGGATGTGTTTCTGAGAGAGACAGGGTTCTGAGTAGGTCTGGATGTGTTTCTGAGAGAGACAGGGTTCTGAGTAGGTCTGGACGTGTTTCTGAGAGAGACAGGGTTCTGAGTAGGTCTGGACGTGTTTCTGAGAGAGACAGGGTTCTGAGTAGGTCTGGATGTGTTTCTGAGAGAGACAGGGTTCTGAGTAGGTCTGGATGTGTTTCTGAGAGAGACAGGGTTCTGAGTAGGTCTGGATGTGTTTCTGAGAGAGACAGGGTTCTGAGTAGGTCTGGACGTGTTTCTGAGAGAGACAGGGTTCTGAGTAGGTCTGGACGTGTTTCTGAGAGAGACAGGGTTCTGAGTAGGTCTGGATGTGTTTCTGAGAGAGACAGGGTTCTGAGTAGTTCTGGATGTGTTTCTGAGAGAGACAGGGTTCTGAGTAGGTCTGGACGTGTTTCTGAGAGAGACAGGGTTCTGAGTAGGTCTGGATGTGTTTCTGAGAGAGACAGGGTTCTGAGTAGGTCTGGACGTGTTTCTGAGAGAGACAGGGTTCTGAGTAGGTCTGGATGTGTTTCTGAGAGAGACAGGGTTCTGAGTAGTTCTGGACGTGGTGGCATTGAGAAGCTAATGGAGTCATCAGAGCACTTCGTTACACGCTAATTAGATTGGCCACTAAAATACCGATTGCTATTACTTAGCCCACTGATTAACACACACTGCCAGCCAGGATAGCGCTCTCTGTTTGTGTCTGTTTCTCTCGTTTTCTCTTTTCTCTTTCTCTCAACACTGTCAATTAGTGCTTAATGGGGGGAAATGAATAACTCAATCTACAAAGCTGATTGCATCTAGCACTCTGACCCCAAACACCTGCAGGCGATGGACCTTCAATGAAACCCACAAGATAACAGGAAACCTGATACTGGGTAACACACACCGGTCCCTCGAAGAACACAATTGAGATAGTCTAGGAACAGTCAAACAGGACTAGAAGGAACCAGCATAGGAAAGACAAGACCCAATGCCCTCAGAGAAATCTTACCTTCACTCCAATTTCTCAGATAACATCAGAGAGTTCTTGTCTTCACTCCAGTATCTCAGAAAACATCAGAGAGTTCTTGCCTTCACTCCAGTATCTCAGAAAACATCAGAGACTTCTTGCCTTCACTCCAGTATCTCAGATAACATCAGAGAGTTCTTGCCTTCACTCCAGTATCTCAGATAACATCAGAGAGTTCTTGCCTTCACTCCAGTATCTCAGAAAACATCAGAGAGTTCTTGCCTTCAGTATCTCAGATAACATCAGATACTGTGTCACAGTCACTGTTCACAATATTCACCATTGGCACCATGAGAGATACACTATAGAGACACATGTAGCGCTAACCAGAAAGCCTATTAGAGCAGATCTGATCCACGATCAGTTTCAACTGCAAACAGAAAAATATTATTTGGACCAAGGAGCAAGCCTTCTAACCCACATGCTAACCAATATGCTAACCAATATGCTAACCCACTAGACAGCACTACTTCATCTCTCTCTGCACATCTGACCAGTCAGAACAGTTGGAGTTGTATCACTTTGTTCTACATTTTCCTAAACCGAAAGACGGGGTTCTCTCATTAAGGTCCACTTTGTCAAAATTCTTACGAGACACATTCACATTGTGTGTGTATTTGTATGTGTGTGTGTGTGCGTGTGTGTGCGTGTGTGTGTGTGTATGAGTGTGTGGGCACTGGTTCTACTGAATGTGTTGTCTGTAGCCTTGGTGAATTGGCACTTGTGAGTGAGTGTGTGTGTGTGTGTGTGTGTGTGTGTGTGTGTGTGTGTGTGTGTGTGTGTGTGTGTGTGTGTGTGTGTGTGTGTGTGTGTGTGTGTGTGTGTGTGTGTGTGTGTGTGTGTGTGTGTGTGTGTGTGTGTGAGTGTGTGTGTGTGTGAGTGAGTGCTCGTCATCAGTACATCACATCCAGTGATACTCCCTCCTGTTCTACTAACAAAGCAGAACAAAGCGTTCTGGCAGCACCGACAGGTTCTAGATTCTCAGCCTCTGTTCCTGTTCACTCAAGTCATGTTCTGGCACAGGAGGGAGGCCACTTTCAGCTCAAAGTTCAATTTCCCTCCTCCACTGAACAGGGCTTCAAAAGAGCAGCTTTAGCTTGAGCTAATGAGTCTGGATCATTTCCAGTTAGACGCTGGCCTCACATTGGTTGGATCACAGGAACTGAGCTTCACTCTCTACCTCAATATTCACTTGACTGATATTATCTACATTCAAAACTGCGTTAACGTGGAAAACATTTTCTGCTTTACAATGTTTGGCAGGAACAGAATATTACACAGTGTATTCTGCATGGAAATACGGATTTATCTTCTGACACCAACAAGCCCAGCTTGAGCCAACAGATATCACAGAATCATAGTTAATAACAGAATCACAGTTAATGGAATTAATTGATTGAATTACCTCTTGATTTGTGCTCTGTTTGATTGCCCAGTTGCAGAAGAAATGATCTGCCACACATGTGACCTGTATGGTCTATATGAGGACAGTTAGTATTCCAACCTTCTACATTCTCCTGAATGATTAGCTCTGACACAGACTAACACACAGACTAACACAAAGACTAACACACAGACTAACACACACACAGACTAACACACAGACAGACTAACACCCAGACTAACACACAGACTAACACACAGAATAACACACACATACACAGACTAACACACACACCTACACAGACGACTAACACACAGACTAACATAGCGATTACCAAGTTATTGATTTATGCCCTCAGTTGGACTAACCTACGTCACTCTAGCCAGGTGTGTGGGATCCCTCTGCTTTTATAGGTGAGTCTCAGAGCTAGCAGAGCTCTAACTGGAATGAGATTGAATGCTGTATAACGAGGTCTGTGTCTCTCACACACACACACACACACGCACACAAGCACACACACACAGACAGACTGTTAGGCTGTCTTCTCATCTGTTTAGCACCAGCGTTTGCACTTCATGACCTCTCCATCAGTATGACTGATTTGTGACAGACTGTCCACAACCAAATCCTCCTCCTTCACTTCCATCCACCTCCTTTACTTCCTTCTTCCTCCTTCACTTCCTCCTCCTTTACTTCCTTCTTCCCAAGTTGCTCCCTCCACATCTGTTTGGATTTATTCTTTATCTAAGAGGAAACTGGTTGATCAGGTGCCATTAGAGGGACAGATCTGTTCATAAGAGCCACTCTACGTCTACAGTGTTGTTTTACAGACCCCAGATCTGTTCATAAGAGCCACTCTACTTCTACAGTGTTGTTTTACAGAACCCAGATCTGTTCATAAGAGCCACTCTACGTCTACAGTGTTGTTTTACAGACCCCAGATCTGTTCATAAGAGCCACTCTACTTCTACAGTGTTGTTTTACAGACCCCAGATCTGTTCATAAGAGCCACTCTACTTCTACAGTGTTGTTTTACAGACCCCAGATCTGTTCATAAGAGCCACTCTACTACTACAGTGTTGTTTTACAGACCCCAGATCTGTTCATAAGAGCCCCTCTACTTCTACAGTGTTGTTTTACAGACCCCAGATCTGTTCATAAGAGCCACTCTACGTCTACAGTGTTGTTTTACAGACCCCAGATCTGTTCATAAGAGCCACTCTACTTCTACAGTGTTGTTTTACAGAACCCAGATCTGTTCATAAGAGCCACTCTACGTCTACAGTGTTGTTTTACAGACCCCAGATCTGTTCATAAGAGCCACTCTACTTCTACAGTGTTGTTTTACAGACCCCAGATCTGTTCATAAGAGCCACTCTACTTCTACAGTGTTGTTTTACAGACCCCAGATCTGTTCATAAGAGCCACTCTACTTCCCTTCTCTGTATAATTCTCTGTCCATACTTTATTCTGAAGAGTCGTCCCCAGCAGGAATCAAACACATGCTTGTGTCCATACACACCTTCCATCGTTTAGAGTGACTCTGATTAATGACAAATAAAGGTCAGCTATTCCACACACACACAAAGCCACACACACACACAAATCCACACACACACGAAGCCACACACACACAAAGCCACACACACACAAATCCACACTCACACACAAATCCACACACAATGTAAACTTTGTTAGGAGCAGACAGAGTAAAGCCAGATCCTGGTCTTCATATGTTGGGTAAAAAGTTTATTTAAGGAGATTTGGGAGGATACTCCTCCTCTTCCTCCCAGGTCTCTCCCTCTCTTCATTATTTTCAACACGGTTGCCATTGATCTGCCGAGGATTGTGGGTCCTCGTTCTCAGGGGGGCTTTCATCTTACAGCCTCCAGCTTGGCGGCCGTGTGGGTTTACCTTGTGCAGGAGCATCAGCCTTCCTTCACGCTCTCTGGAGGTGGAGGCAACTGTTGTTTTGCCCCCGCGCCATTGGGTAATTACCGCGTGGCATAATAAGGAAGTGCCCGTCGCCCGGCGCCATGACTGACAGCTCTCCTGCTCATTTGTCAGGAAATGCTCATGATGCCGTGGGCGGGAATATTGGGCTGAGGGTGTTGTGTGTGGAGCGCCACATTGTCTCCTGCATTCCCTTCTTTATGTCACCTCGTTATATGTGACAGGATGTCGCTCCCTCAAAACCTCCCGCCCACGCCATCCCCAGACACACTTGTGTTCGTGTATCGCCATAACAACAAACGTGTTCAGGCGCACAAGCGGTCATTTGTGACAGAGAAACAAGGACCAGCGACCAGACGACTCATGTTTACTGAAGTCCGACCAAGAGCCAGGAAAGGACTAGGGTAAAATCCCGGGCACAGCCGAGATGCCAAGACTTCAAACTGTTGATACATAGTGTTGAGAAATGGACATGGACATATACATGCACAAATATAGGGGTCATAGTACAGCGCTCTGAGGGGTCATGACCTGTGTGTTTTATCTGTATATACATGCACAAATATAGGGGCCATAGTACAGCGTTCTGAGGTGTCATGACCTGTGTGTTTTATCTGTATATACATGCACAAATATAGGGGTCATAGTACAGCGCTCTGAGGGGTCATGACCTGTGTTTTTTATCTGTATATACATGCACAAATATAGAGGTCATAGTACAGAGCTCTGAGGGGTCATGACCTGTGTGTTTTATCTGTATATACATGCACAAATATAGGGGCCATAGTACAGCGCTCTGAGGGGTCATGACCTGTGTGTTTTATCTGTATATACATGCACAAATATAGA
Organism: Dallia pectoralis; assembly: GCA_029465975.1. Classification (NCBI taxonomy): domain Eukaryota; kingdom Metazoa; phylum Chordata; class Actinopteri; order Esociformes; family Umbridae; genus Dallia; species Dallia pectoralis. The sequence goes on from CM055751.1 coordinate 13,793,971, forward strand.
GGTCATAGTACAGCGCTCTGAGGGGTCATGACCTGTGTGTTTTATCTGTATATACATGCACAAATATAGAGGTCATAGTACAGCGCTCTGAGGGGTCATGACCTGTGTGTTTTATCTGTATATACATGCACAAATATAGAGGTCATAGTACAGCGCTCTGAGGGGTCATGACCTGTGTGTTTTATCTGCATATACATGCACAAATATAGGGGCCATAGTACAGCACTCTGAGGTGCTCTCTGTGTGTTTTATCTGTATATACATGCACAAATATAGGGGCCATACGTACAGGGCTCTGAGGTGCTCTCTGGACTGGACGAGGTCTCCCTGTCTGACAGCAGCACAGACCCAGCAAACATCTTCCTCCCAGGATCCTCAGGGGCCTTGAGGGACCCCGGCGAAGCAGAGAGGACGCGTCCTCCACCGAAGTCATACTCCGTCCCGTCCGAGTCTGTGTAGCAACCCTTGAGCCTCTTAGCCGGGGTGAAGGCGGACTGATAACCCCGAGAATCCCTCTCCTCAGGCGGGGAGAACGGCCGGAATGCTCCCACCCCGCTGTGGTTCAGCACCCCCATGGAGGAGCAGTCCAGGTTGGGGGGCTGGAACTGGGGATGGAGGTGGAGCAGGGAGGTAGGGAAGTCCCTGGCAGGAAAGGGGCCGTGGCTGGACACAGGGCCTTGGCGATGGAACATGGAGGTGAAGGAGTAAGAGCCGTGATGGAAGGGGAGGTGGAGGTCTTTCTCTGAGATGGGGACCCCAAAGGGGCGGGGGGCCTGACAGGGGATGGAGGCGTCGCGACCCGACTCTGCGGTGGAGGCCAGCACCATGAAGGCAGGGGAAGCCAGTGGGGCGGGCAGGTAGGAGGAGCTGTCCATCTTAAAGCTGTCCATCATTCAGGCCTCACCTTCCAATATTCTCAGAGTGTGGGGACTGGCCAATGTGAGGTGCTTAGGGGTTGTGCTGCTATGGAAACGGTTGAGGTGAAGGCGGATCTCGTCACAGTTAGTTCATCCTCCAAGTCCTGCAATGAAAGAAAAGACATACAAATGTCACTAACAAACGAAAAGAAAGAGATATGGGAACCTGAACCAATGACATTAAATGTTACTATAACTATTCTTTGTGTTACTACACCATTAGTGCAAGTGAACAAAGTACATGGTTCAAAAGGTACGTTACATTTGTGTGAAGGAAAATGCAAAACAGACAAAAACTACATACATTAAAATGTATTGCAAAGGAAAACATTACAGGATCTCATTTAGGGCGGTGTTTTCTGTTTTGTGAGGCACACCCACAAATATATTTATAAATATACGTTGAATATTTTAAAGGCATATTCGACAGAAAAATAAATCAACACCATAATAATCCTTCATAAAAATGGTTAATAAACAAGTTACCCCAGTTTCTAACTAAAGTATAATCTGCAGTTTGTTCCATATACACGGTGTGAAGGCAGTCCTAACAAACTCTGTGACTGCAGGAAACTTCATGATCATCCACGATTGTGATCTGTTTTTGAAATTAGTAAATGGAGTAAAAGTTTATCAAGAAATGTAAGGAGTTTTTTTTTAAAGAAGTGCTTATTAAATAAACCAAACCTCCACAATAATAAATATGTGAATGCATGTTTAAATGCACGTTTCAGGAAACAATAATCGTGTGTATGGAGTCTAATAGAAATAACACATACTATCATAATTACTGCATGATTTGCATTTCCTGATTTCCATTTAAGAAAATATATCGTTTGAATAGTTTTTTCACAAAATGTCCATAATGCTAAACAGCATGCACAGGTTAATCAATTAACAATTGTTAAATACAATATAATATAAAAAATATACAATTATATAAAACACTTTTGACAATATTTTCATGTGCTTACAAAAATTATAATCATATAAAACGGTAAATAATAACAGCGATATTGGTTATTATAATTACATTATTCTAAAATTCTAATTACTGTTTTTTAGACCTAGAAGCAAATTAAATTAAACGAATAGCCTCTGATATTTCGATATTAAAATTACATTTAAAATTCAAATTGATGAGTTACAGAATAAAAACTCAAAAGCAATTGTGTTTAACTGAAAATAAATACTCGTTATTGATTATATCAGAGTCGGAATGTCAATTAAAAATAGTTAAAAGCATGTAAGGGATGTGTTCTGTAGTGCAACTATTTATAAGTAGTAATAAAAGAGACACAATATGTATTGAAATTAAGTTATAAAGGCATGTAGATAAAAGCAGTCCAGACTCCAGTACCCTCTAACAGCAGGCGCGTGTCCGTGTTCAAGGGTCGTGCTCGTGGCAGAATCACCTTCACTCAAATAGGGGTCCTATTTCTCCCGCACTACCCCTAAATGGGGTCCTATTTCTCCCGCACTACCCCTAAATAGGGGTCCTATTTCTCCCGCACTACCCCTAAATAGGGGTCCTATTTCTCCCGCACTACCCCTAAATAGGGGTCCAATTCTCACCTTAAATTTTGCGGGAGGGGTTTTAAATAAACGTAGTTCATGTAGAGCCATAAAACTACTTGCAATAACCCTTAATATTTGATTGAATTGCTTCTATTAGTCAACTAATCAGCAAGCACATATATATAATATCACAAATGAACCCGTCTAAAACTACATGTCCGGTGAATTGAAATGTCTAAACCATAAAGTTGTCCAACTAAATTTACAACTAAATGTCCAACTGTCCAACTAAATGTCCAAGTTGTAGCGGTCATTGTATTTAATTGATATTATGGCCGTATGTCCATATCTGCTCATGTAATAAAACATGATACGCAGATCAACTAGTTACACCACCATTAAACCATGACTAATGAGTTAATTAAACCCTAACACAACACTAACACAGTTCAGATATAAACATCTACTCACCGAGTTAACTGTCAAATTATTTTTATCTTCACCAACACCTTTATCTAGTTCAGATTGTCGCGCACTTCATTCGGTCCATATGAGAAAATGTTTTTTCAGAGGGTTGTTTCTGTCACAGGAACTTTACAATAATATGTAACGTGTCTAAACTGACCATTATATTGTAACACAGAGAAGTGGTTCAACTGTGGATGAGAGGACTTCGGTACTGATGCTGCTGGTCCCTCCCACTTCACAGGCTGGTCCCTCCCTCTTCATAGGCTGGTCCCTCCCACTCACCCCCCAGCCCACCCCCCTGTCTACAGGAGATCAACTATCTCGAAAATTACCCGAAGAATATTAAAAGCGGATATTTTTGGTTATCTTGTCTTCAGAGACGTTATTTAAATAAACAACAGAAAGGCTCAAACCCCATGATTTTACGAAACCTTACAAATAGAGTGCCTGTTTTTGGTTGATGTTTTTTTACGTTTTTATACAGACAATATTTTTAAAATCTAAAATACAATTTCCCTGCAACACTCTAGATATTAGATTTAACAAAACATTTCTTATGAATTCTACTTATCTTATCAATTGTGATTGTTTTTCTTGATGTGGTGTTTAGTTCTGTAATACACATATCAACTGTTAAAGACAATTTTGTCTCAGTTTATTTCGATGTGATTATAGCTAATACATTAAATTAAAATGTTAAATATGAAGGCACCATTGCCAACTATTACAGCTGTTGATTATTTTGAATAATTATTAAAATTTGTACTGTAATTGTTAAAATGACCTAAGCTCAGTAAATGTGATAGGGAAAAATCAATACTCCCTGGAAAAGCAAGAAACTAATATACTGACCTATTTACTACCAAACACACATCACAGTGGCTCTCATAACACATTTTGCAGTCTCCTGACTTAAACTCACCTGAAAATCAAAAAGCCATTCATAGTCCACCCTGATGAGGCCATCTATCTGATATCCACCCTGATGAGGCCATCTATCTGATATCCACCCTGATGAGGCCATCTATCTGATATCCACCCTGATGAGGCCATCTATCTGATATCCACCCTGATGAGGCCATGATATCCACCCTGATGAGGCCATCTATCTGAGGCCATCTATCTGATATCCACCCTGATGAGGCCATCTATCTGATATCCACCCTGATGAGGCCATCTATCTGATATCCACCCTGATGAGGCCATCTATCTGATATCCACCCTGATGAGGCCATCTATCTGATATCCAGGCCATCCTGATATCCACCCTGATGAGGCCATCTATCTGATATCCACCCTGATGAGGCCATCTATCTGATATCCACCCTGATGAGGCCATCTATCTGATATCCACCCTGATGAGGCCATCTATCTGATATCCACCCTGATGAGGCCATCTATCTGATATCCACCCTGATGAGGCCATCTATCTGATATCCACCCTGATGAGGCCATCTATCTGATATCCACCCTGATGAGGCCATCTATCTGATATCCACCCTGATGAGGCCATCTATCTGATATCCACCCTGATGAGGCCATCTATCTGATATCCACCCTGATGAGGCCATCTATCTGATATCCACCCTGATGAGGCCATCTATCTGATATCCACCCTGATGAGGCCATCTATCTGATATCCACCCTGATGAGGCCATCTATCTGATATCCACCCTGATGAGGCCATCTATCTGATATCCACCCTGATGAGGCCATCTATCTGATATCCACCCTGATGAGGCCATCTATCTGATATCCACCCTGATGAGGCCATCTATCTGATATCCACCCTGATGAGGCCATCTATCTGATATCCACCCTGATGAGGCCATCTATCTGATATCCACCCTGATGAGGCCATCTATCTGATATCCACCCTGATGAGGCCATCTATCTGATATCCACCCTGATGAGGCCATCTATCTGATATCCACCCTGATGAGGCCATCTATCTGATATCCACCCTGATGAGGCCATCTATCTGATATCCACCCTGATGAGGCCATCTATCTGATATCCACCCTGATGAGGCCATCTATCTGATATCCACCCTGATGAGGCCATCTATCTGATGAGGCCATCTATCTGATATCCACCCTGATGAGGCCATCTATCTGATATCCACCCTGATGAGGCCATCTATCTGATGAGGCCATCTTTCTGATGAGGCCAACTTTCTGATGAGGCCATCTTTCTGATGAGGCCATCTTTCTGATGACATCACATTACTATATATCTGGTTCACCAGCTGAACAGTATATCACATTACTCTATCTCATGTAAATACATGTATATACATCCTTTTCTGCTTTATTTAATGGTTTCCATGCAGGTTCAGCTTAGATGATATCAATCCATCTATCTTAATTCCAATGTTGATAGAGAATCTTCATGCAATCACATTATCTCACATTATCAAATCACATAATCACATTATCTCACATTATCAAATTCCATAATCACATTATCTCACATTATCATATCATATATTATCACATACTTTTATATACATATGATATGATATAAAGATGCTACACCATTTCCCCTGTCTTTGAATGGACTATAAACTGAATCTCCGTTATGTTATGGAACGGGGGAGGAGAGATTTGTAATGAATGAAGAATATTCCCAATTTTGTAATGAATGAAGAATATTCCACATTTTTAGAACCTTTAAGAGGTTAATGTGTTTTTATCAGATTTTTTATCATCTTGGGAATAATGTATTTAAAATAACTTAGTGTTCCCCGAAGCCTACCCAGAGGTTCTGTGGGACTAATCTAATGTGACATGTCATTTGTGTGTCTGACCATATTCCCCCCTCAGGTCCCAGACAGTAATGAACAGGCATTTGAGTCCCAGCCAGCTGATATGGGAGAGACCTCCCTGACGGGGAATAGAATAGGAGAGCTGGGAATGACACAACCAGGAAAAGTGAGGAGATATGGTTGTGATGGACAATCATGAAGATAAAGTGAACTAGTTAGTGGGTGTGGTTTAGAGGTGGGCGCTCCAGAGTGGGTGTGGTTTAGAGGTGGGAGCTCCAGAGTGGGTGTGGTTTAGAGGTGGGAGCTCCAGAGTGGGTGTGGTTTAGAGGTGGGAGCTCCAGATTGGGTGTGGTTTAGAGGTGGGAGCTCCAGAGTGGGTGTGGTTTAGAGGTGGGCGCTTCAGAGTGGGTGTGGTTAAGAGGTGGGAGCGCCAGAATGGGTGTGGTTTAGAGGTGGGAGCTCCAGAGTGGGTGTGGTTTAGAGGTGGGAGCTCCAGAGTGGGTGTGGTTTAGAGGTGGGCGCTTCAGAGTGGGTGTGGTTTAGAGGTGGGAGCTCCAGAGTGGGTGTGGTTTAGAGATGGGAGCTCCAGAGTGGGTGTGGTTTAGAGGTGGGCGCTTCAGAGTGGGTGTGGTTTAGAGGTGGGAGCTCCAGAGTGGGTGTGGTTTAGAGATGGGAGCTCCAGAGTGGGTGTGGTTTAGAGGTGGGAGCTCCAGAGTGGGTGTGGTTTAGAGGTGGGAGCTCCAGAGTGGTTGTGGTTTAGAGGTGGGAGCTCCAGAGTGGGTGTGGTTTAGAGGTGGGAGCTCCAGAGTGGGTGTGGTTTAGAGATTTTTAAAGAGATATTCAATGTCCATTGTTGCCTTTTTGGTGCAGGCATATAAAGTGTCCTCATCCTCGTCTTCATCCAATCTTCATCCCATCCTCAACACATGTCAACACAGAGCTAGTTTTCTACATCAGGAACATTTAGTCCTAATGTATTAGCGGTAATGAAATAGTTAAACAGGAGAACACATTCAGATTGACCCCTGTCTTCCATCCAGATTATTAAACCAGAACACATTCAGATTGACCCCTGTCTTCAATCCAGATTATTAAACCAGAACAAAATCAGTTTGACCCCTGTTTTCAATCCAGATTATTAAACCAGAACACATTCAGATTGACACGTCTTCAATCCAGATTATTAAACCAGAATACATTCAGATTGACCCGTCTTCAATCCAGATTATTAAACCAGAACAAATTCAGATTGACCCCTGTTTTCAATCCAGATTATTAAACCAGAACACATTCAGATTGACCCCTGTCTTCAATCCAGATTATTAAACCAGAACACATTCAGATTGACCCCTGTCTTCAATCCAGATTATTAAACCAGAACAAATTCAGATTGACCCCTGTCTTCAATCCAGATTATTAAACCAGAACACATTCAGATTGACCCCTGTCTTCAATCCAGATTATTAAACCAGAACACATTCAGATTGACCCCTGTCTTCAATCCAGATTATTAAACCAGAACAAAATCAGATTGACCCCTGTTTTCAATCCAGATTATTAAACCAGAACACATTCATATTGACCCCTGTCTTCAATCCAGATTACAAAACCAGAACAAATTCAGATTGACCCCTGTCTTCAATCCAGATTATTAAACCAGAACAGATCATAAAACCACAGTGTTCTGATGAGACCATAGCCACTTTCTATATGGGTCCTCAAATAAGACTTAATTTATATCCCTAACATTTTTTCATTTTCATTTTAAGATGTTTTCTCCAAACAGATTATTTAAATAATCTGTCCTAAAAGTAATCAGGTGCTGGTTGTGTTAAATTAAATCAGTGTTTGCTATGACTCCACTGCTGTCGTAATGACCAATATTAACCAAGTTCATAATAAAAGTCTTTTAACTTTCTTACTTCCAAATAGAGGAGATGGACTAAAGCACCGAATAAATTGTGAAAGTTGATCATCGTGCTTGCGTCCCAAATTGTATTCTATTCCCGTTAGGGCACCCTACTATTGATCAGAACCCAATTCATGGGTTAGAACTAGTGCACAGTGTAGAGCGTAAGGATTCAGACTGGTTGATCTGAATAACCTCAGGTCCAATAGGAACCTTGTTTACAGCAATAATCTCCATACACTAATTTGTGCTAATTAAGGTGTAGAGCTGCTTGTGCTGGAACCTGGAAGTCCCATAGCAATACAAATAATTAGTGCCTCTAACCTAAACTGTAAAGCACTTCTGACAAAACTCTATTTGGTTTTGTATTCCATATTCAAAACATATTCACATATTTTCACATGTTGGTTCTTATTGTGGGAATTGTTAAAATACTTTCATGATAAAAAACATTTACGCCAAGAATAAATGGAATCTTATTGATGTAAAAATATGAAAATATATTAGAGACCGGGCTAGTATTGCCGTGTGGAGAGAGGGGTTAGACACTATAGAGACTGGGTTAGTACTGCCGTGTGGAGAGAGGGGTTAGACACTATAGAGACTGGGCTAGTACTGCCGTGTGGAGAGAGGGTTAGACACTATAGAGACTGGGCTAGTACTGCCGTGTGGAGAGAGGGGTTAGACACTATAGAGACTGGGCTAGTACTGCCGTGTGGAGAGAGGGGTTAGACACTATAGAGACTGGGTTAGTACTGCCGTGTGGAGAGAGGGGTTAGACACTATAGAGACTGGGCTAGTACTGCCGTGTGGAGAGAGGGGTTAGACACTATAGAGACTGGGCTAGTACTGCCGTGTGGAGAGAGGGGTTAGACACTATAGAGACTGGGCTAGTACTGCCGTGTGGAGAGAGGGGTTAGACACTATTGAGACTGGGCTAGTACTGCCGTGTGGAGAGAGAGAAACAGAAACCATCGACCAGGCAGCTACAAGATAGAGTGGAAGACCACGTGTAGGAGATGTGCTGTCTGTGTCGTGACGGTGTGTGTGTGTGTGTGTGCGAGTGTGTGCGAGTGTGTGCGTGTGTGTGACAGCTATCAACTCGGCCGCAAGCGTGAATGTGAGAAGGAATACAGAGAGTGGCATTATGGTCCAAATCATTGATCGCTTCCTCCCAAAAGGCTGATCCACCCCCCCAACACACACACACACCCCAAACAAACACACTCACACACACCCAATACACAAAGGGTTAATCCCTGACATGCCAGACAAGCACTGACTCTGTTTATACTGTTTCTACATGTATCTCCAGCACTGACTCTGTTTCTACATGTATCTCCAGCACTGACTCTGTTTCTACATGTAGCTCCACCACTGACTCTGTTTCTACATGTAGCTCCACCACTGACTCTGTTTCTACATGTAGCTCCACCACTGACTCTGTTTCTACATGTAGCTCCAGCACTGACTCTGTTTCTACATGTAGCTCCAGCACTGACTCTGTTTCTACATGTAGCTCCAGCACTGACTCTGTTTCTACATGTAGCTCCACCACTGACTCTGTTTCTACATGTAGCTCCACCACTGACTCTGTTTCTACATGTATCTCCAGCACTGACTCTGTTTCTACATGTATCTCCAGCACTGACTCTGTTTCTACATGTATCTCCAGCACTGACTCTGTTTCTACATGTATCTCCAGCACTGACTCTGTTTCTACATGTATCTCCAGCACTGACTCTGTTTCTACATGTAGCTCCACCACTGACTCTGTTTCTACATGTAGCTCCACCACTGACTCTGTTTCTACATGTATCTCCAGCACTGACTCTGTTTCTACATGTATCTCCACCACTGACTCTGTTTCTACATGTATCTCCAGCACTGACTCTGTTTCTACATGTATCTCCAGCACTGACTCTGTTTCTACATGTATCTCCAGCACTGACTCTGTTTCTACATGTATCTCCACCACTGACTCTGTTTCTACATGTAGCTCCAGCACTGACTCTGTTTCTACATGTAGCTCCACCACTGACTCTGTTTCTACATGTATCTCCACCACTGACTCTGTTTCTACATGTATCTCCAGCACTGACTCTGTTTCTACATGTATCTCCAGCACTGACTCTGTTTCTACATGTATCTCCAGCACTGACTCTGTTTCTACATGTAGCTCCACCACTGACTCTGTTTCTACATGTATCTCCACCACTGACTCTGTTTCTACATGTAGCTCCAGCACTGACTCTGTTTCTACATGTAGCTCCACCACTGACTCTGTTTCTACATGTATCTCCAGCACTGACTCTGTTTCTACATGTATCTCCAGCACTGACTCTGTTTCTACATGTAGCTCCAGCACTGACTCTGTTTCTACATGTAGCTCCAGCACTGACTCTGTTTCTACATGTAGCTCCAGCACTGACTCTGTTTCTACATGTAGCTCCACCACTGACTCTGTTTCTACATGTATCTCCACCACTGACTCTGTTTCTACATGTAGCTCCAGCACTGACTCTGTTTCTACATGTAGCTCCAGCACTGACTCTGTTTCTACATGTAGCTCCAGCACTGACTCTGTTTCTACATGTAGCTCCAGCACTGACTCTGTTTCTACATGTAGCTCCACCACTGACTCTGTTTCTACATGTAGCTCCACCACTGACTCTGTTTCTACATGTATCTCCACCACTGACTCTGTTTCTACATGTAGCTCCAGCACTGACTCTGTTTCTACATGTAGCTCCAGCACTGACTCTGTTTCTACATGTAGCTCCAGCACTGACTCTGTTTCTACATGTAGCTCCAGCACTGACTCTGTTTCTACATGTAGCTCCACCACTGACTCTGTTTCTACATGTATCTCCACCACTGACTCTGTTTCTAAGTGTGACAGGTTAATAGACAGGGGAAGCCACTGGATCTCTGGGAGATCATTTAATTGATCGGCCAGTGTTTTGCTGTCAGTGTTGGCCAGCCAAAGAATATCAGAATAAAGTGGTGACAGGCCTCCTCCCCCATAGCACCCCCTCAGACAGGCTGTGTCCCCACCTCCTCCCCCATAGCACCCCCTCAGACAGGCTGTGTCCCCACCTCCTCCCCCATAGCACCCCCTCAGACAGGCTGTGTCCCCACCTCCTCCCCCATAGCACCTCCTCAGACAGGCTGTGTCCCCACCTCCTCCCCCATAGCACCTCCTCAGACAGGCTGTGTCCCCACCGCCTCCCCCATAGCACCTCCTTAGACAGGCTGTGTCCCCACCTCCTTTCACCTCCTCCCCCATAGCACCTCCTCAGACAGGCTGTGTCCTCACCTCCTTCCACCTCCTCCCCCATAGCACCCCATCAGACAGGCTGTGTCCTCACCTCCTTCCACCTCCTCCCTCATAGCACCTCTTCAGACAGGCTGTGTCCCCACCTCCTCCCTCATAGCACCTCCTCAGACCATGTCAGCCAACACAACGCTGATGTTAATGTGACACCCTTCAAATAATTAGCAACAAACCCAGAGCTGACTGCAAACAGCTCGCACCCCTCAGTGAGCTGCCAGTACTCGTTAAGTTGCTGCCCACTGAAAGGACAGGACCACCAGGAGTGGGGTGGAGGAGAAGGGGGAGTAGGGAGGGAGATAGCGGGTGGAGGAGAGCCCTACAGTTAGCATAACTAATGAGAGGAGGTACTAGATCCAGTGAATATACAGGCAGAAGAGTATAGAGGAATTAAAGCCTCATACTGGCATTTCTCTTTGATTCTCTTTAATCATTTTCATATTATCAAAACATCTATCACAGTATCCTCAGATATCACAGTAGTTTGGCAACATAAACCTGTCTTCTCTCTTTGACCTGACATCACAGTTTCCTCAGATATCACAGTAGTTTGGCAACATAAACCTGTCTTCTCTCTTTGTCCTGATATCACAGTATCCTCAGATATCACAGTAGTTTGGCAACATAAACCTGTCCTCTCTCTTTGTCCTGATATCACAGTTGTCTCAGATATCACAGTAGTTTGGCAACATAAACCTGTCCTCTCTGTCCTGACATCACAGTTGCCTCAGGGACCAACTACATCCATTTACCAGCGCTGATTTAGCCCAAATTAAAATGTCTACCTTCATTGATGTAAATAGTCTGATTGGCACCTCAGACTGCAATGTAAAACAGGCCACATCCCAAATCACACCCTATTCACTATTCAGTGCTCTATTTGCCCTTATAGAAGTGCATATACCACAGCTTACACTGAGGGAATAGGGTGGTGTTTGGGATGCAAGTGCTAAATCCAATTCCTACATATGATTTTGTGTAATGAGCTGACTGCAATATAGAGCCAGAGCATATGACTTAAGAAAGAGATATTGGTTGGTGTCTGTGTATTGTCAATCAATCAATCAAATTTATTTATAAAGCCCTTTTTACAACAAAAGTTGTCACAAAGTGCTTTTACAATCACCAGCCTGAATGTGTTGATATTGAAAGTGATTTAGGAAGAAACCTGTGTGTTTTCTGTGGGCTGTGTTTATGATTGTGTGTGTGGGATGTTGATGGATTTGTGTTGGAGGAAGAAGCTGTGTGTTCTGTCAGCCGCACAGTCAGGGGCCCCAGGGAGGATCCGGCATTGTGTGTGTCCCCCTGTGGACACAAACACAGGGAAAGGTTGGACACTATTCCCTGTGTGTGTTTAAAAGGTTTGTGTGGACAAGTCCAGACAGATGTTAGTAGAGACAGGACACAGGAAACATTAGACACCCTGGTTCCCTACGTGTAATATAGCAGCATAGATCTTAGAATGTTTGTATTGTGTGTGTATTGTGTGTGTGTGTTTTGTGTGTGTATTGTGTGTGTGTGTGTATTGTGTGTGTGTGTGTGTATTGTGTGTGTGTGTGTGTGTGTGTTTGTGTGTGTGTGTATTGTGTGTGTGTGTGTGTGTGTGTGTATTATGTGTTGGTAAATCCAACATATTAATCGTTATCGGTTTTAGTTGTAAATAAATGAACAAACCCCAGTAAACAAAGGAACAGAGAGGAGGAGTGAGAGGAGGAGTGAGAGGAGGAGCGATAGGAGGAGGAGGAGTGAGAGGAGGAGCGAGAGGAGGAGTGAGAGGAGGAGCGAGATGAGGAGTGAGAGGAGGAGCGAGAGGAGGAGGAGGAGTGAGAGGAGGAGCGAGAGGAGGAGTGAGAGGAGGAGTGAGAGGAGGAGCGAGAGGAGGAGGAGGAGTGAGAGGAGGAGCGAGAGGAGGAGTGAGAGGAGGAGCGAGAGGAGGAGAGAGAGGAGGAGAGAGAGGAGGAGTGAGAGGAGGAGTGAGAGGAGACGCTCTCCTCCAAATTAGGGACCATCTCATGAGGAAAGCAGAGAGAATGAAGGAGAAAACAAGTGTGTCAAGCTGCAGCCTTTGGCTTCACCCGGTCTTATCCTGGACCATAAAACCACAGTGCAGAACAACTCCTGCACGCTCAGAATAGATGTGCTTAACTATTCACTGTCAATACAGAGATTTGACAAGCAACACTGCCCCCACTGTGAGACACGGGGCAAAATGTCCTCAAACCTCCACACTCTATCCTTTATCTTACAATCCTAAAGCTATTCTTGTTGAAATTGACAAGTTCAACCAGCCACAAAAGACCACATGAGAAAAAGACTCAAAAAAGGCCTGGTCAACAGTGGACAAAGGTACAGAGAGCTGGTTAACAGTGGAAAACAGAGAGCTGGTTAACAGTGGACAAAGATACAGAGAGCTGGTTAACAGTGGACAAAGATACAGAGAGCTGGTTAACAGTGGACAAAGGTACAGAGAGCTGGTTAACAGTGGACAAAGATACAGAGAGCTGGTTAACAGTGGACAAAGATACAGAGAGCTGGTTAACAGTGGACAAAGATACAGAGAGCTGGTTAACAGTGGACAAAGATACAGAGAGCTGGTTAACAGTGGACAAAGATACAGAGAGCTGGTTAACAGTGGACAAAGATACAGAGAGCTGGTTAACAGTGGACAAAGATACAGAGAGCTGGTTAACAGTGGACAAAGATACAGAGAGCTGGTTAACAGTGGACAAAGATACAGAGAGCTGGTTAACAGTGGACAAAGATACAGAGAGCTGGTTAACAGTGGACAAAGATACAGAGAGCTGGTCAACAGTGGAAAACTGGCATTTTATAGTTCAGTCTTTCTAAGAGTTTGGTTCTCTTGTAGACACACACACACATACATACATTCCCACAAACACACCAGCGCACACACCAGCATGCACACACAAACACACACCGTAAAGATCTCCCAGTTGTGATCTGTGAGTGGCCCTCCGTTCAAACCGATCAATATGACGCTGGCACGTCCCTCCGCCAACCAGGAGAAAACAATTAGAAGCCATTGATCCAGTGCCACGCCGCCCAATGAATATTCATGCGTCCTTGACCTTCCCAGAGAGACGACAAAAGAGGAAAAGAGTCAGAATGACAGAATGAGAGAGACAGAAAGAGAGAGTGAGAAAGTGTTTCTATATGTTCTGCAATTAATTTTCTCTCCACTCTCAAACACACCTCTTGTTTTGCTGTCAATCATTTAGCCAACGTGTGAAACACTGGGAGTCTGTATTTAAGTTCATTTTTAAGCATGTTCTAAACACAGTCCCTAATCTGGACACACACACACACATCCAATGGCTGCGCTGCCCTAACAGGCCAAATCTAATACATGAATGATAAATCTGTGATACATGAATGATAAATCTGTGATAAATTAATTATAAATATATGATAAATGAATGATAAATATATGCTAAATATATAATAAATTAATTATAATTAATTAAACAGTAATGGGCCCAAAATTGAACCTTGAGGAACTCCTTTAAGTATATATATATTCATGATATTCATAACTCTGTTAGTAAATGTACTTTTCACTTCAATGCTGAAGGCACAGATGGCTTTGCCTGTTTAAAGAAAGAAAAAAACAGAATCACCATGTGAACCAAATCGAGACTGGAGTTCAATTAAAGGGGACGGTTATGGCTACGTGTTATAAGTGGAGGGCTGTGATGTGTCTGTCAGGTCATCCCCGTCCATCCATCCTGCTTCTCCTCAGAGGACACATCTTAGAGCTGACACAGACGCCACCGAGCTGTCCTCGTCACTCTGATTGTCCCCGGGGAAAGGCAGAAGAGGACAGCAGAACTGTCACTAGCCTGGTCACAAAGCATTTACCTACTGACAGCCTTCCAATTAGCCCGGGGAAGGTAGGAGATAGAGAAGTGGAGGGAGCGGACGAGAGAGAGAGAGTTATAAAGGGAGAAAGAAATAGAGGGACATAGAAACAAATAGAGAAAGTGACAAAGGGAAAGAACGACAGAAAGACAGAAAAAGAGAGAAGTAGTAGCAAAGATGAAGAGAGAGTGGATGTGTGGATGAAGCGGAGATAAAGAGACTTTTAAGACTCTGGACAGTTCTGTGATTTCTCTTTTTCTTCTGCTTGTTCATAGTGGTGTCCAGGACCAAGGACAGTTGTGTATTTATTTCACAATCCTTTCATAAAGACTGAGTTAACACATTACTGAGGTGGGATGGCTTCCATCCAAATACTCTCCAATCACCAGACCACTGCACTGATGCTTTTCGTGAGAGAGCTTTTGTGAACTCTGGAATCCCATCTGAACCAGTAACAACGCCTCTCATCCTCACACACTCCTGGATATGTCTCAGTGGTGGGCTACGTACCAAATTACACCCTTTCTGCTTTTTAGAAGTGCCCTGTGACCCCATGGAGCTCCAGTCAAGACCAGGGCCCTATACCCCAGGAAAGAGGTGCCATTTGTGATAAAGCTGTGGGCTCCTCCCTTACCCTCTGTGTTCTGTGGGAATCAGCCCAACCATGACAGACACTCAAGACCAACTGAAGAGAAGATTGGCTCAACGTTAAGATCAATAGTGAATTATCCAGCAGAGTGGTCTGTTACTGGGGCCTGCAGATCTCTGGCCCCTGCAGATCTCTGGCCCCTGCAGATCTCTGGCCCCTGCAGATCCGGTCCAGCAGAGAGGACCTTCGATTAGCAACAACAAGTTCTACGGTTGCCCTGTTGATATGATACTTCACTGACACGTGTTCCCAACTTTACAGCTGTAATGTGTGTGTGTGTGTGTGTGCGTGTGTACGTGTGTGTGTGTGTGTGTGTCAGTACGTGTTTGTGTGTGTGTGTGTGTGAGTACGTGTGTGTGTGTGTGTGTGAGTACGTGTGTGTGTGTGTGAGTACGTGTGTGTGTGTGTCAGTACGTGTGTGTGTGTGAGTACGTGTGTGTGTGTGAGTACGTGTGTGTGAGTACGTGTGTGTGTGTGTGAGTACGTGTGTGTGTGTGAGTACGTGTGTGTGTGTGTGAGTACGTGTGTGTGTGTGTGAGTACGTGAGTACGTGTGTCAGTAGGTGTGTGTGTGAGTATGTGTGTGTGTGTGTGAGTACGTGTGTGTGTGAGTACGTGAGTACGTGAGTATGTGTGTGTGTGTGTGTGTGAGTATGTGAGTACGTGTGTGTGTGTGTCTTCTCCTCCTCTTCTTCTCCTGTCTATCAATCCTCTGTAATTATGAGAGGTGTCTCAGTATGAACATGATGGCGGGTCTGATTGTGATGTATCGAGTTCCATTACCATGTCCAGGGACGTAATAGCCCCAACCCTAACCCGTAATAGCCCCAACCCTAACCCGTCACCATGGAGGAAATCCTATTCAGGTCCTCATTTAGGGGCTCCCTGTCCCACCTGATAGCAATCACACTCTGTAATTGTGTGCAACGCCTGACAGAATGGGACTCCAACAACAGACACAGAGAGGATGAAGAATGTAGGAGAGAGAGAAGGGGAGAGAGAGAGAGAGAGAGAGAGAGAGGGGGGTTAGAGGGAGAGGTAGAGAGAAGGGGAGAGAGGGGGGGGGAAGGAGGGTTAGAGGGAGAGGTAGAGAGAAGGGGAGAGAGGGGGAGAGAGAAGGGGGTTAGAGGGAGAGGTAGAGATAAGGGGAGAGAGAGCGGGGGAGAGAGAAGGGGGGTTAGAGGGAGAGGTAGAGATAAGGGGAGAGAGAGCGGGGGAGAGAGAAGGGGGTTAGAGGGAGAGGTAGAGAGAAGGGGAGAGAGAGCGGGGGAGAGAGAAGGGGGGTTAGAGGGAGAGGTAGAGATAAGGGGAGAGAGAGCGGGGGAGAGAGAAGGGGGTTAGAGGGAGATGTAGAGAGAAGGGGAGAGAGAAGGGGGAGAGAGAAGGGGGTTAGAGGGAGAGGTAGAGAGAAGGGGAGAGAGAGCGGGGGAGAGAGAAGGGGGGTTAGAGGGAGAGGTAGAGAGAGGGGGAGAGGGGGGTAGAGGGGGGTGAGAGAGATAAGGGGGTTATGGGGGTTAGAGAGAGGGGCTGGACCAGGTAAATGTCTGACAGATGAATATTAAATAGGAACATTAATCCATCTGTCAGCTGGTTTTAAATATATTCCAATGCATTATGGGAAAACATGTTAATAATGCAATATTTCCATAAAAACACATTCCATTATGATTAATGATTTGGTATATTGTGCATACAAAGTCATTAAGATTAGTTTTACTACATTTTGACATTTACGTCAGTATGGCATGATGTTAGCATGATGTTAGCATGATGTTAGCATGATGATATTAGTCAGACAACCGTTCCTCGTAATTCACAGTTTTAATACGCAGAACAATAATTGGACAGTGAGACTGTATTAAATTGATAATTTTGATTTATGACACAATCTATGCTAGATATTACACAATTCCGTCCCGATTAGAGGACAACAACTAACCAGCCCTCTAGCAACCAATAATGTGAAAATGTCTGTGTTGTTAACTAGTTTAGTATTTCATTAGTACAGATATTCCAGACAAATATTTGCCGAGCTGCCCGTGTGTATGTTTGGTTGGGTTTTGTTTGTATGTATGTAAGAGTGTGTGTTTCTGTAACAGTGTGTGTATCTGTTTGTGTAACAGTGTGTGTTGTGTGTGTGTTTGTGTAACAGTGTGTGTATGTGTGAGTATGTGTGTGTGTGTTTGTGTAACAGTGTGTGTGTGTGTGTGTGTGTGTGTGTGTTTTGTGTAACAGTGTGTGTGTGTTTATGTAACAGTGTGTGTGTGTGTGTGTGTGTGTGTGTGTGTGTGTTGTGTAACAGTGTGTGTATGTGTGTGTGTGCGTGTGTATGTGTGTGTGTGTTTGTGTAACAGTGTGTGTGTGTGTGTGCGTGTGTACGTGTGGTGTGTGTGTGTGTGTGAGTACGTGTGTGTGTGTGTGTGTCAGTGAGTGTGTGTGTGTGTGTGTGTGTGTGAGTGTGTGTTTGTGTGTGTGTGTGTTTGTGTAACAGTGTGTGTGTGTGTGTGTGTGTGTGTGTGTGAGTGTGTGTTTGTGTGTGTGTGTGTGTGTGTTGTGTGTGTGTGTGTGTGTGTGTGTGTGTGTGTGTGTGTGAGTGTGTGTTGTGTGTGTACAGTGAGTGTGTGTTTGTGTGTGTGTGTGTGTGTGTGTGTGAGTGTGTGAGTACGTGTGTGTGTGTGTGTCTTCTCCTCCTCTTCTTCTCCTGTCTATCAATCCTCTGTAATTATGAGGTGTCTCAGTATGAACATGATGGCGGGTCTGATTGTGATGTATCCCATTACCATGTCCAGGGACGTAATAGCCCCAACCCTAACCCGTAATAGCCCCAACCCTAACCCGTCACCATGGAGGAAATCCTATTCAGGTCCTCATTTAGGGGCTCCCTGTCCCACCTGATAGCAATCACACTCTGTAATTGTGTGCAACGCCTGACAGAATGGGACTCCAACAACAGACACAGAGAGGATGAAGAATGTAGGAGAGAGAAGGGAGGGAGAGAGAGAGAGAGAGAGAAGGGGTTAGAGGGAGAGGTAGAGAGAAGGGGAGAGAGGGGGGGGAAGGAGGGTTAGAGGGAGAGGTAGAGAGAAGGGGAGAGAGGGGGAGAGAGAAGGGGGGTTAGAGGGAGAGGTAGAGATAAGGGGAGAGAGAGCGGGGGAGAGAGAAGGGGGTTAGAGGGAGAGGTAGAGATAAGGGGAGAGAGCGGGGAGAGAGAAGGGGGGTTAGAGGGAGAGGTAGAGAGAAGGGGAGAGAGAGCGGGGGAGAGAGAAGGGGGGTTAGAGGGAGAGGTAGAGATAAGGGAGAGAGAGCGGGGGAGAGAGAAGGGGGTTAGAGGGAGATGTAGAGAGAAGGGGAGAGAGAAGGGGAGAGAGAAGGGGGTTAGAGGGAGAGGTAGAGAGAAGGGGAGAGAGAGCGGGGAGAGAGAAGGGGGGTTAGAGGGAGAGGTAGAGAGAGGGGAGAGGGGGTAGAGGGGGTGGAGAGAGATAAGGGGGTTAGGGGGTGTAGAGAGAGGGGGCTGGACCAGGTAAATGTCTGACAGATGAATATTAAATAGGAACATTAATCCATCTGTCAGCTGGTTTTAAATATATTCCAATGCATTATGGGAAAACATGTTAATAATGCAATATTTCCATAAAAACACATTCCATTATGATTAATGATTTGGTATATTGTGCATACAAAGTCATTAAGATTAGTTTTACTACATTTTGACATTTACGTCAGTATGGCATGATGTTAGCATGATGTTAGCATGATGTTAGCATGATGATATTAGTCAGACAACCGTTCCTCGTAATTCACAGTTTTAATACGCAGAACAATAATTGGACAGTGAGACTGTATTAAATTGATAATTTTGATTTATGACACAATCTATGCTAGATATTACACAATTCCGTCCCGATTAGAGGACAACAACTAACCAGCCCTCTAGCAACCAATAATGTGAAAATGTCTGTGTTGTTAACTAGTTTAGTATTTCATTAGTACAGATATTCCAGACAAATATTTGCCGAGCTGCCCGTGTGTATGTTTGGTTGGGTTTTGTTTGTATGTATGTAAGAGTGTGTGTTTCTGTAACAGTGTGTGTATCTGTTTGTGTAACAGTGTGTGTTGTGTGTGTGTTTGTGTAACAGTGTGTGTATGTGTGAGTATGTGTGTGTGTGTTTGTGTAACAGTGTGTGTGTGTGTGTGTGTGTGTGTGTTGTGTGTAACAGTGTGTGTGTGTTTATGTAACAGTGTGTGTGTGTGTGTGTGTTTGTGTGTGTGTTTGTGTAACAGTGTGTGTATGTGTGTGTGTGCGTGTGAGTATGTGTGTGTGTGTTTGTGTAACAGTGTGTGTGTGTGTGCGTGTGTACGTGGGTGTGTGTGTGTGAGTACGTGTGTGTGTGTGTGTGTCAGAGAGTGTGTGTGTGTGTGTGTGTGTGAGTGTGTGTTTGTGTGTGTGTGTGTTTGTGTAACAGTGTGTGTGTGTGTGTGTGAGTGTGTGTGTGTGAGTGTGTGTTTGTGTGTGTGTGAGTGTGTGTTTGTGTGTGTGTGAGTGTGTGTGTGTGTGTGTGTGAGTGTGTGAGTGTGTGTGTGTTTGTGTAACAGTGTGTGTGTTTCCAGACCCGTCATAATGGCTGTCTAATTGACTCATTTAAATGCTCTTGGCCTGAAGGAATGTCTTTGCAGTTAATGTTTAATTGGCCACATATTAAACATAATTGTCCACATATTAAACATAATTGTCCACATATTAAACATCATCCTCTCTTAATAAGGACTTTATGAGAGTCCTTAACACCTCTCTTGTCTCAACTAGACCTGAATAATTAAGTAGAATATTCAAAAATATGGAAATGAAGAAACTCCATATAATCATAATGGTCGTTAGTGTGAACCCTAATTAGAGGGTCTGAGTGTTCTTTTATAATTGGGGGGGTTCCTAAATCTCCCCAAGTCACTGGGTACTGCCCTGATTCTAATGTAGAAACATGTGCTGTAGGGAAGTTCCATTTGGTCTTATCACCCCCAGGTCAAGAGGACGGTACATAATGACCCAGGAACTAGATCCAATTGTAGACTGAACACATGTCCAACAGTACTGATTGGTGGAAAGGACAGCAGAGGCAAAGCAGAGTCGCCCACATGCTAATGATCTAAGCTGGTTAACTACTAACACAAACATTTAGAGCGTCTGCTTGAATGTATGAAAGACAAAGATGTTTGTGAGATTCATTTAGAAAGACAGATTGACATATATGTGTATTAGTGACATATATGTGTATTAGTGACATGCATCTTGTATTAGTGACATACATGTGTATTAAAGTATTTACAGCCTCTTGAGGAAGTTAGAGGTGAAATAAAACACAATGTAGAACAGGATGAAGATCATTAATAGAGTTGTAGAAGAGAAGAGGAAGACATACTAACTGATCCTCTTACTCACCAACTCCTCCAGCTCTCTAATCTCTGGAGCTCCAGGCCCAGGGTGACAGTCATGCCGTGAACCATGTCTGCATAACACCCCCCCCCCACTCCCACACACCCCACACACACACACACACACACACACACACAAGACGGTGGTCTGTCAACTGTGGAGTCTGTGGAGAAACAGCTCATTCGGAGGTTTTACTAAGCCAGCACACACAACCTCTCTGGGATCATCCCTGACCCTGTCACGGTCCACACTAACTCCTGCATGTAAAAGCCCAGAGACACACACACAGATATTTATGGAAATAAATATATATATTTACCTCTGTTGAAAAGTTTGTATTCTAAAGAAAAGTATTGATTTTTCCTTTCAAATAACATGAAATTGTTTATAAATACAGTGTAGAGATTGTTTATGTTGTAAACGGTATCACAATGGCACGTTGTTTTTGCTAATTGATCATTAAAAAAATCTCTTGCAATTATGTTAGTACAGCAAAATTATGTTGCGCTGATAATAGAAGCAATTAAACTGGCCTTCTTTAGGCTACTTTTATATTTGGAACATCAGCCATCGTGTGTTCGATAAAAGGCTCAAAATGTCCCAAAGCAAAATACTCAAAAACTCATTAGTCTATTCTGGTTTTAAAAAATGAATGCCGTTCCATGTGAGAAATTGACAAGAAACTGAAGATCTTGTACGCAGTGTGCGGGTCTTTTCACAGAACAGCACCAAATGTCCCTAACCAAGTAGAGGAGTGTGAGGCCCTGGTTCGCTGAATGAGAGGACAATACATTAGAGTTTCTAGTTTGAGAAACGGATGCCTCACAGATCTTCACCTGGCAACTTTATGAAATTGTACAGGTGGAAAGACAGACCAATGACACACTGTTATTCACCACCAAGGCTTAAACCTCAGAGTTTATTAAGGCAAATGTGTAGCTTTGTGAGGACCCAGCTAATTAGTGACACATTCAATATCTGCTGTAAGTTTTTGTTAAACTAACGTGATTTTGGTGCGATTCCACTCTGTGTCTCAGTTCCTATCTTTCTTATATCCTTACTTTCACTCTCTCTTCTTTTGTTTCTATCTGCTGTCATTTTCTTTCTCCTCTCTTTCCCTCCTCCCCTTCCTTCCTTTCCCTCCCCCTCCTCTCTCCCCCCCCCCTCTCCTCTCCCTCCTCCCCCTCCTCTCTCTCCTCTCCTCCTCTCTCCCCTCCCCTCCCTTCCTTTCCCTCCCCTCCTCTCCTCCTCTCTGCCCCACTCTCCCTCCTCCCTTCCTTTCCCTCCCCCTCCTCTCTCCCCCCCCCTCCTCCCCCTCCTCTCTACCCCCTCTCCCCTCCTTCCTTTCCCTTCCTTTCCCTCCCCTCCACTCTGCCCCCTCTCCCTCCTCCCTCCCTTCCTTTCCCTCCCCCTCCTCTCTCTCCCTCTCCCTCCTCTCTGACCCCCTCTCCCTCCTCTCCCTCTCCCTCCTCTCTGATCCCCTCTCCCCCCCTCCTCCTCTCTGCCCCCTCTCCCTCCTCCCCCTCCCTTCCTTTCCCTCCCCCTCCTCTCCTCCCTCCCCCTCCTCTCCTCCTCTCTACCCCCTCTCCTCTCTCTTCTCCCTCCTCTCTGCCCCCTCTCCTCCTCTCTGCCCCCTCTCCCTCCTCCCCCTCCCTTCCTTTCCCTCCCCCTCCTCTCTCCCCCTCCTCCCCCTCCTCTCTACCCCCTCTCCCCCTCCCCTCCTCTCTGCCCCCTCTCCCTCCTCCCCTCCCTTCCCTCCCCCCTCCTCTCTCTCCTCTCCCCCCTCTCCCTCCTCCCTCCCTTCCTTTCCCTCCCCCCCTCCTCTCCTCCTCCCCCCCTCCCTCTCCTCCTCTCTCCTCCCCCTCCCTTCCTTTCCCTCCCCCTCCTCTCTCCCCCCTCCTCCCCCTCCTCTCTACCCCCTCTCCTCTCTCTTCTCCCTCCTCTCTGCCCCCTCTCCTCCTCTCTGCCCCCTCTCCCTCCTCCCTCCCTTCCTTTCCCTCCCCCTCCTCTCTCCCCCTCCTCTCTACCCCCTCTCCCTATCCTCCTCCCCCTCCTCTCTCTCTTCTCCCTCCTCTCTGCCCCCTCTCCTCCTCTCTGCCCCCTCTCCCTCCTCCCCTCCCTTCCTTTCCCTCCCCCTCCTCTCTCCCCCTCCTCTCTCCCCCTCTCCTCCCCCTCCTCTACCCCCTCTCCCCTCCCTTCCTTCCTTTCCCTCCCCTCCCCCCTCCCCTTCTCTCCTCCTCTCTGCCCCCTCTCCTCCTCTCTCTGCCCCCTCTCCCTCCTCCCCTCCCTTCCCTCCCCCTCCTCTCTCCCCCTCCTCCCCCTCCTCTCTACTCTCCCTCCTCCCCTCCCTTCCTTTCCCCTCCCCCTCCTCCTCTCCCCGCCCTCCCCTCTCCTCTCCTCTCCCTCCTCTCCTCCTCTCTCTACCCCCTCCCCTCCCTTCCCTCCTTCCTTCCGCTCCCCCTCCTCTCTCCTCCCCCCTCTCCCCCTCCTCTCTCTCCTCCCTCTCTCCTCCTCCCTTCCTTCCCTCCCCCTCTCCTCCTCCCCCTCCTCTCCTCCTCTCTGCCCCCTTCCCTTCCCTCCCCTCCTCTCTGCCCCCTCTCCCTGCTCCCCTCCTTCCTTTCGCTCCCCCCTCCCCCTCCTCTCCTCCCCTCCTCTCTGCCCCCTCTCCCTCCTCCCCTCCCTTCCTTTCCCTCCCCCTCTCCCTGCTCCCCTCCTTCCTTTCCCTCCCCCTCTCTCTCCTCTCCCTCCTCTCTGCCCCCCTCCCCTCCTCTCTGCCCCCTCTCCCTCCTCCCCTCCCTTCCCTCCCCCCTCCTCTCTCTCCTCTCCCCCTCTCTCCTCCCCTCCTCTCCCACCCCCTCTCTCCTCCCCTCCCCTCCTCTCCCCCCTCCTCCTCTCTGCCCCCCTCCCCTCCCTTCCTTTCTCTCCCCCTCCTCTCTCTCCTCTCCCTCCTCTCTCCTCCTCCTGCGTATCTCCACCTCGCTGCGTCTCCACCACAGGATCAGCTGTAGCCACTAATGAAATGTCAGTCAGATAATTGAGTCTCTGCTGGCTGCTGGTTGTCCGTTCTGACACAGCTATCCCAAATCCCACCCTGTTCCCTATGTAGTGGACTCCCCTGGACAGGATAGAGTGCTTTCAGCTTGAAGTGGTTCCCAATGTATGGAAAAAAGGCTGTCATTTGGGATTTAAACTGGGTGACGGCAGAGCAATGTTAGCGAGATGCTAGCTTACCCGTAGCAACTCCCAGAGCTTAGCATGGGCAGCGATTCCCTGGCCGCTAACTGGCTGGGGGTTCGGTTGAGCAGACAGGGTTTTAACAGTGCCCGTGTTCAGAAACGTGACGGACAGGTAATTCAGTCAAATTCTTGTCCAGCGCAGCCGTTCACAGCCCACCAGGCCAGACAAAAGCTGACAAATCCTGGCTGAGACTGGAGCTGTCCTAGAACAGTAGAAGATGAAACAGACAGGGTCAAAGGTTAACCTCCTCAGTGTGAAACTGTTATTGCAGCCTGGAGTGATGTCAGCAAGCCTGCCATGGCTCTGCCAGAGGCACCGACCCGAGGAGCACCCAGAGTGAATTATGGGTAATGTTTAATTCCCCCCTGTGACAGCCATTGAGCCACACGGTAAATTGGATTTTTTTTGGAAGGTGCGCTGCAGCAGGTGAGAGAGACGTTCCACTGCGCCTCCTCTCTGTCAGAGACTGTTGCTTCTCTCTCTCTGTCTGTCTCTCTCTGTGTCTCCCAGTGTGTGGGTGCTGTTGATTGGACAGGGCAGTTGCGATCTAACCTAATCTCATCTCTGGTCCGGCTGCAATCAGGGCAATGCCTTAACGGGTCATACTGGGATGCCCCCATCTCACCCTGCTACACACACACACACTCAGAAACAGGCATTAACCAATATGCACAGTGTCACACACACACATCTGTATGTAAGGATATGGAAGCTAGCAGCTTGCCTGGAAATCCGGACTGTGAGTCTGTCTGTTTGTGACACTCCAGAGGTGACCTCATTAAGGTGTTCCGTCCCAGGTTCCCTCCAGGAAGAGACTTCCACAGATGAGGAGTCTACTTTTAGACTAACTGGTCCCAAACATCACCCCGCATTCCTGACATAATGTACTTGTGGATGTGTAAATATAGGGCTCAAATGTGCCGTTTGGGAGGCGCACAATAACTCCCACATCGACACTCCATTCTGTCTTTTCAGGTCTTTAGGGAATGAATGAAGGGGGCTTGTGAGGGTGACAGGGTTAATACTTGGCTGTAAGCACTACTTATGACTGGTGATTGGAAATCTATTGGATAATGTAGCCTGAGCTAAATGCAGTTACATGAGTTCCTCTCAAACTATTTGCCTTTAGGTCATTTTAGGTTTATCATTGAATGAAACCATCTTTCTGTAACCCTCTGTTCAACCTGTATCTCATGAAGTTAGGTGAACTTGAAGTTTCTAAGTAAACGTTTATTATTTTATTCTCAGAGGTGACCGATATTTTCAGCTAACAAGACAGAATGGCATTTGACAGAGGTGATGGTAATGGAGGTGGAGCAGGAAGATGAAGCAGTTAGGGCATTCACCCCAACTCCACCCAGTCTCCACCCAGTCTCCGCCTAGTCACCACCCACTCTCACCCCATCTCCACCCTGTCCCCACCCAGTCTCCACCCTGTCCCCACCCAGTCTCCACCCTGTTCCCACCCAGTCTCCACCCTGTTCCCACCCAGTCTCCACCCTGTTCCCATCAGTCTCCACCCAGTCCCATCCAGTCTCTCACCCTGTTTCCATCCAGTCTCCACCCTGTTCCCACCCACCCTTAGTATCCACCCTGTTCCCACCTAGTCTCCACCCTGTTCCCATTCAGTCTCCACCCTGTTCCCATCCAGTCTCCACCCAGTCTCCACCCTGTTCCCACCCAGTCTCCACCCAGTCTCCACCCTGTTCCCAGTCTCCATCCAGTCTCCACCCTGTTCCCACCCAGTCTCCACCCAGTTCCCACCCTGTTCCCACCCAGTCTCCACCCTGTTCCCACCCAGTCTCCACCCAGTCTCCACCCTGTTCCCATCCAGTTCCCATCCAGTCTCCACCCTGTTCCCACCCAGTCTCCACCCAGTTCCCACCCTGTTCCCACCCAGTCTCCACCCTGTTCCCATCCAGTCTCCACCCTGTTCCCATCCAGTCTCCACCCTGTTCCCACCCAGTCTCCACCCAGTTCCCACCCTGTTCCCACCCAGTCTCCACCCTGTTCCCATCCAGTCTCCACCCTGTTCCCATCCAGTCTCCACCCAGTTCCCACCCTGTTCCCACCCAGTCTCCACCCTGTTCCCATCCAGTCTCCACCCTGTTCCCATCCAGTCTCCACCCTGTTCCCACCCAGTCTCCACCCTGTTCCCACCCAGTCTCCACCCTGTTCCCATCCAGTCTCCACCCTGTTCCCACCCAGTCTCCACCCAGTCTCCACCCTGTTCCCACCCAGTCTCCACCCTGTTCCCATCCAGTCTCCACCCTGTTCCCACCCAGTTCCCACCCAGTCTCCACCCAGTCTCCACCCTGTTCCCACCCACTCTCACCCCATCTCCACCCTGTTCCCACCCAGTCTCCACCCTGTTCCCACCCAGTCTCCACCCTGTTCCCACCCAGTCTCCACCCAGTCTCCACCCTGTTCCCATCCAGTCTCCACCCTGTTCCCATCCAGTCTCCACCCTGTTCCCACCCAGTCTCCACCCTGTTCCCATCCAGTCTCCACCCTGTTCCCATCCAGTCTCCACCCTGTTCCCACCCAGTCTCCACCCTCTTCCCACCCAGTCTCCACCCTCTTCCCACCCAGTCTCCACCCTCTTCCCACCCAGTCTCCACCCTGTTCCCATCCAGTCTCCACCCTGTTCCCACCCAGTCTCCACCCTCTTCCCACCCAGTCTCCACCCTCTTCCCACCCAGTCTCCACCCTGTTTCCATCCAGTTCCCATCCAGTCTCCACCCAGTTCCCATCCAGTCTCCACCCTGTTCCCACCCAGTCTCCACCCAGTTCCCACCCTGTTCCCACCCAGTCTCCACCCTCTTCCCACCCAGTCTCCA